>NQYS01000005.1:658160-726005 GCA_003055955.1 Escovopsis sp. AC
CCCCCCAACCCCCCCCTTTTTTTTATCCATCAGCACGACAATTGTATCAGCCCCCCCCCTTTTCTCGTGACTCGAGTGACTGGATTGCTGATGCTGTGTGCAGTGTCAACTCGGATGGCCAGGTCACGGCCGTGCATCACGACGTCTCGCTTTCGTACAAGAACGGCAGCCCGTACATCACGTCGTACTTTAAGCCGCAGCTGCACGCCAAGATTGAGTGATGCGCTGGGCGAGGGATGTAGGACCTAGTGATGGGGGAGAGTTGATTACATGTCTACATTGATTAGGAGCACTGAGGAGGTGCGGAGGTTACCTTGTGCCTAGTTGAGAGTACACAATCAAATGGAGGTGTCTCCGCGTGCAGCAGCTCGAGCCGGCTGAGCAGTGAGTTCTTGAGCTGCCCTGGCTGATTGGACGGTCTTGGTGCGGGCGCTCGTTGATGCGTGGGTGTGTGAGGGTCATTGGGATTCGTCTGGCGCAGTGATGAGTCTCGAGGACCGAAAAGGGTGGGAAGAAGGGGCATGAGGGATGCATGTGCACGCGATGCCCTCTCGATGGGTCTGTGGAGGTTGTGCCGAGTAGCCTTTAGACTACATGGGCTCTTGGCTCGGCCGATGCTGATGTGTGCGAGTGATGGAGAGGGGGGCGTTACGAGGACTGCTAGTATACATACTATGTATGGGGGGTCCATGTCATGGTTATCCTCCTGAGGAGCTGTGCGTGCCAAGGTCCCTCGAGCTGTGGCTGCCTGCGTGAAGCTTCTCCGTGCATGGATGGAGTATGCTAATGCTACACCATGTAGTGAGCTACTGAAGCAGCGAGGCCCAAGTGCTTCTGCATGGTGTGAAGGGCTCGGGCGGCGAGGACTTTGCAAATCTGGATCACTGCCTATGGCGTGGCACCCTACGTGAGCGATGTGATTTCTTGAGGGACTCAGCATGATGCTTGGTCTTGTCAAGGTACTTGTCGCAAAGGCCAGTTGATGAGATTTGGACGAGTAATCTTGGATTGATATAGTGATTTCAATTGCAATGGCAAGCAGTGATCTTTCTCGCCGCATCACTCTTGCCTGACGACAATGCCCGTGATCCTGCCCTTGGGATCCCACTTGCTCCCCACGGCCGCGAGCCTGGCTGTGGCCTCCTCACTCCAGTAGTTCGACGTCCTCATCTCCGGGTGCGCATCCGCGATGAACGTCCCGTGGATCTGCGGCTCCAGCTTCCTGATCCCTTCAATGACCCACTCCGTCTGCGCCTCATCCTCGGCCTCATTGTCGTAGACGGCCAGGAGGGAGACGTAGTGCTCTGACTGGATCGACAGGGCCATGTCCGGCTGCTTCCTCGCGGGACTTATTCTCAGGGGCTGCCAGTAGGCCAGCCCGCGCGGGAAGGGTATCTGCGTGAACATGTGCCTGCAGGCCTCGACGACGTCCGTCCCGGGCTTGAGGAAGACGCTGTCGGTGAAGTAGCGGCAGCCGGGCGGGTTGAATTGGCGGGACCCGGCGTAGACCGTCGTGATCGAGCTGTCGACAAAGTCCTCGGCTACCATGGCCCCGGGTGGGTGGGTCTCGACGAGGGGCGCAAGCTTCCGGCGGGCCTCCTCTTCGGTCTGAGCGAAGACGCTCGCGCTGAACATGAGGCCCGGCTGGTTGATACCGGGGATCATGAAGCCGAAGACGCTGGGGTCGACATGCTCGTCCAGGGAGGCAGAGATCTGGTGGAGTTTTTTTTAGCCAGTGATCGGCGACGTGTAATTGCAAGGTGAGGGGTGCTGAGGTATCTCACCTTGTCGATCCACGAAAAGATGGCATCATACATGACCGCGGGCCATATGTAGCGACATCCCTTTGCAACTGGCTGGAGAGGGATGGTTTTGAGGTAGAAACGAGTCACGATGGCCGGAAATTCTGACGTTTCATCAGCCACTCTTGTTCCTTGAGCAGAAGAGGCATTGGAAGACTTACCGGGACCGGCTCCGCGTGCTGCCCAGTACAAGTCTGCATTCTCGTTCTCGTCTGCGTGTACAACATCTCCCTCGGCTGTCACGACATCCACTCCCGTGACATACTCGCACGCATAGCCGTAGCCCTGTGGCCATGTCAGCACGTTTCTCTCTGTCAGGAGGCGACTCCCCTTCGATCTCTTGTGAAGGCAAACATACTCGACAGCTCAATCCAATACCTCCCTGGAGAAGGTAGCCGCCCAGACCAATGTCGCCGGTGTGTCCGGCGGGGAAGAACCTCTTCCTCTCTGCAAGAAAGTCCAGGAGCTCCTCTGCCAGCGTTGAGGGGGAGACCTGGGCCTCGTTCTTCTCCTCATCGTAGCTCATGTGCTTGAAGTTTTGCAAGTCAATGAGGATTGCATTGTGGCGCAACGTCCAAGCAGAGAGGCCGTGGCCGCCGGAGCGAGCTACGACGCGCACACCCTGCTCGGCGGCGAGCTTGACGGCTGCGACGATGTGCTCGAGGGTAGTGGCTTTGACTATGGCGCGGGGGAAGTGTTCAGGCCGTCTGATGTTGAAGATGCGGCATCGGGCTTCTTCATACTTGGCTGCAGACTCGGTGTCTGATCTCCAGATGATGGGAAGGTCAGCCATGATGGTGATGATGGTGATGATTGTCGAAAACCTGCAAGATCAGAGAATGTGATGATACCGCCGATGGACCGGCAAGACGATCGGCATCAAGAGCCTTCTTATAAGCTTGAGTGCTCAACTCCATGGTGCTTGATGGGACCTGCTCGGACGCCTTGCATACGAGCGGGCACGAATAGAATCGACAGAGAAGAGGAGAAGAGGGCCTGGAGGTATCATTCCTGGTATTGGCGAGACGCTTGGCTGGTCGTCTGTCAAGCAATCACTGGCTGACGATACCTCAGACAAGAACCCCGCGCACGACATCACAACTCCTCTCTGCCACGTCGGTTGTGCGGCAGCACGGAAACCGGATGCATGGAGTAGACGGCAGATCAGGTCGCGGATCAGGAACGGCTGAGGCTGACTGGATGCTAGCTCGAGCGGGATCGACGTAAGGGGGTCGAGCTTGGGCCTGGAGGGGTTGAGGCTGACCTCAAGGTGAGAATTGATGTATCAATGTATGAACAGGCGCCTGTCCTTTTGGAAATCGGAAGCCGCTTGGATAGCGTCCAGTCGACTGAGGCCATTCACGTGTCTGGCCCGGAGAATATCGATGCGATGCATGGCAGAGACTCACTCCATTACGAGTACCCCAGCCCAGCCTCATGCGTGGCGCCTGAGTGCTATGGAGTAGACGTCTTAGTCTTTCGCGTGAAGGATTATGATCCTGCACTCGAACGACATCACCGGCAGTCGGCGGGAGTGCCTGGAGGTGCGAGAGCTGCTTAGCCAAAGACTGAATATTACGCAAGGAATCCACAATCGACTTACTCATGCTGCATGGCGCAAGGAGATCTGCACCGGTGGCCTGCTTGCTTAAGGGAAAGCTGTTGACCCTCCGCCTTGTCGTCTGGTCCCCACGAGTATGAATAGCCGGGAGGTCGACGCATCGAGCCATTCTGGACTCCGGACTCTGTACTCCGGACTCTGTACTCTCGTGTGTCTGTTGGCGATGCTAAGTTGAGTTGTCTCTTGCCAGGAGCATGGCCAACCTCGCGGGTCCTTCAGACCGACTGATGATCCCGATGCAGGCCTGATCTCAGGAGTCGGAGAGAGTCTGCACTCTGCACAGAGTCTTGGAGATGCTCATTTTGGTGTTGAGCTGCCTCCGACTCGAGTTGAGCGGTCAAGGCGATGACGCCCGCGCGGCGGTGGTTGCGACTGACGAGCACTTTCCAAACATTTGTACGGAGTACGGAGTACATTTGAGGTGCATACAGTATGGGAATCGTACGAGTATATGATGCACGCACAGTGCAGATACGAAAGGAAAGAAGGGGACATCCTGGCTCAGGAAGGAGCGAAGATGGATCGTGATCCCAATCGGGTCAAGCCTCCGGGGCTCAGGATGTGGCTGAGCCAGAGGAACACATCTTTCAGCCACACGTTCAGCCACAGACCGAGAAGGAGAAGAGAGAAGGGAGATGAAGCCCAAGTCGTGCTGGATCGTGTGGCCAGATCTCCATGTTGCACCGACGAGTCTCCAACTCGCACTCGTACGACCAAGCAAGACTTGATTGAATTGACTCGCACAGATCTGATCGACGGCCCGACTCTGCCGGTGCTTCCACGAAGGATCCGTCACATACCTCTCTCTCTCGTACGAGCATGTTCTCCGTATGTACGAATACTATACTCTGCACACGGAGTGAGACTCCACACGAGGCAGAGAAGCTCGGACGTTTCACCCGCACCGCGCCATGACATGGCCCATATCATCAGTGGCTACGGAGTACTATTTAAATCCTCGGCCCCAAGAAATACGAACAACGGGATCCTTGAGAGACGGATACGAACTCCTGGCCCTCGACCGCTCCGCCGGCCCAATCACCGCCACCAGGTATCGCGAGAATGCCTGCCTGACACGCCCGAGTATTGCATGAAACGGGGCTGTCGTCCTGCGAGTTGGCAGGCGTCAAGAGTCAGCTGCTTGCATGTGTACGGATTCTCTCGTCTGGGCAATCTCTCGGCGCAAATGCCGACCCATTCTCTCTCTTCGTCTCTTCCTCGACGCTTCGTCTCTTTACCTCTCGTGCTTCGCCGTTCTCCTTTCCGCGTCGCCAGATGTCGTGGTGTGACTGTCGTTAATTTTTGCGCGTCTTTCCCATCGCTTGGTTCCAACACGATCGCTTCAATACCGTCCGTCCTCGCTCGTTTGATTAGGATTCGTCGTCTTTTCTTCTTCTTTCTCTTTTGGAATCAGAGGCTTTAATTTTTTTTTTGCCGGCTCAGTAGTAGGGGTTGTGCCTCTATTTCATTCGCTTTCCGAGACACATCAATCGATCCATTCTGGAGCAAGATCACCGACCCGAGCACCGTTCAGCCGACTCACGATGCGCGCGAATTTTGGTTTATTGACTGTTTTGGCCCTGGCCTCCAATGCCTTGGCTTCCCTGAAATATCTGGTTGGTCCGATCCGAGAGCGCATCTCGGAGCGCATCATGTAGCGCCCGGCGCGAAGCTTCAGACTGACAAATCTTTGTAGGGCGTTGCCATGCCGGGCATTGATTTCGGCTGCGACATTGATGTACGTTGATTCATCGTCAGAGGCGCTCAGATCGGGCATCTAATGCTGCCATAGGGTTCCTGTCCTCTCAAGGGGTACGCCATCCCCCTGAAGGGATATGGCGGTGGAGATGGCCTGGCTCAGATGCAGCATTTCACCAAAGACGATGGCATGAACATCTTTCGTTTGCGTAAGTGAAGAAGAAGAAAGATTGAAGAAGAATAAAGGAAGAAAATAAAACATTCATTCGCTTCTTTCTTATGGGGTTCATCTCTCTGACATGCCTCGAAAGCGTTCACATGGCAATTCATCGGGAGAAACGCTCTCGGGAAACTGGACAAGGTCAACACTGAGGCATACGACGCACTCGTCCAGGCCTGTCTCAGCACGGGCGCCTATTGTATGCTGGATGCGCACAACTTCGGACGATACAACGGGAGCATCATTGGCCAGGGGGGCCCCTCGAACGAGGTCTTCGCCAATCTCTGGAGCCAGCTCGCCACAAAATACGCCAAGGAGGATCGGGTCGTCTTTGGCCTCATGAACGAGCCCCACGACCTCGACATCGACATGTGGGCGCAGACTTGCCAGGTCGCCGTTAATGCTATCCGCAAGGCCGGTGCAACAAAGCAGATCATCCTCCTCCCCGGCACGAACTTCGCCAGCGCCGAGACCTTCGTTTCGACGGGAAGCGCCGCGGCCCTCGCCAACGTCACCAACCCGGACGGCTCCATCGACAACCTGATCCTGGACCTCCATAAATACCTGGACATCAACAACTCGGGAAGCCATGTCGAGTGCACCACCGACAACGTCGAGGGTTTTGGCAGTATCGTCTCCTGGTTGAGGGAGAACAAGCGTCAGGCCATCATCTCGGAGACCGGAGCTTCCATGGACCCCTCGGTAGGTGACATGTCTTGCGAACAGTGAGCACAATGCTGTAGGTATTTGATGCATTTGGCTGACGCTTGCAAAGTGCATGACCGACTTCTGCGCCCAGAACAAGTACCTCGCGGCCAACACGGATGTCATTATTGGTTTCGTCGCCTGGGGTGCCGGGAGCTTCGATCAGACCTACATCCTGACCCTGACGCCCACGGGGAAACCCGGCGCGTACGTCGACAACAAGTTGATGAAGGAGTGCATCCTGGACCAGTTCAACGTCGATCTCACGCCGACTCCTCCTCCGGCTCCCGTGACCCCTTCGAAGCCTCCTTCCTCGAAGCCTCCGACTTCGTCCTCGAACGGTCCAGACGCCGATACGACGACCGGCAGTTCGAGCCCGATCCCGGCCGATAACTCACACACCTCTGTGGCCCAGAACGCTGGCGATCGAACAAAGCCTTTCTCCGTTGGCCTGGTCATGTTCGGCTTGGGTTTCTTGCACATATTGCGCGCTCTTTGATTTGTCGAGCTCAGTCATTGGCGCAGTACATACACATATCTTGACGGAGATAATACCATATATGCACGAGTGTTGTACATTTGATGTCGCAATGAAAGGATGACATGATTTCAAACATAATTCGGAGATAACGCATGGATCGAATAGAAACATACTCCCTACCTTGTATTGAACTCGGGACTCGATGAAGTTGTTGGGGTGTGAGACCTGGGGATTAGACCTGAGGAGAATTTTCTTGCCACTGGCTGGAAGGGCCACTTCTGTCTCACACATCCCACATCCTGGAGCACATAGTACTAAAGACCTTTCAAAGACAATCTGCTATAGGTCATGTCTGACTGGCTGATCTGATGCCTTTTCCGGACCAGAAATGGAAAATCCTGGAGCATCAATTCCATGCTCTGACGACGTGATACCGGTCACGTGTTTTCGTTTCGCTGACGTCAGAGTCGTGGCATCTCAAACGCGTCTTCGTCCCAGCTTCACCTCCCGCGCATGCACAGGAAGTGATCCACGAAGTCCGGCAGACATGACATGGCAGGGACTGCGGCCACAAGTTTCGACGACGACGAGACTGCCTCCGAGAGCGAGCCACAGCTTCCGGAAGCGTCCTCCGGCGCGCAGAAGAGGAGGATCGAGCCCGAGCTCTCCGAGAAAGTCCACTGGACCGACGAATCTGACAGCGTCCCAGCGAAGCCGAAGAAGCGCAGGGTCAAGCGCCAATCTACCAGAAAGAAGGAGACCCTATTATCGCTGAAAGGCAATGATGTCTCGCGCGAAGATGGCGGAGACGACCCTGCTGAGAGCTGCGCTCTTCCCGAGTACATCGCCAAGCGGAGGAAGCAGCTGGATGAGCGAAAGAAGCTATGCCTTGATTCGGCATTGATGCTCCCCCCGGACTTTACTGGTATAACATATGAGGACTTTGAAGGATTGGAAGACCTCAAAGAGCGACCTCAATTTGATCCGATAAGCGGCGTGAAGCCCTCGAGGCCATACGAGGATATCGAGCTGTCTCAGTCGGGCGGCTTGATTCCTGCATCCATCGCGCAATATTTGCGAGACTACCAAGTCGAGGGCGTGCGCTTTCTGCATAAGAAGTTTGTCTATCAGGAGGGGGGCATCCTGGGCGATGACATGGGCTTGGGGAAGACGGTCCAGGTGGCCGCCTTCTTGGCGGTCGCCTTCGGAAAAACAGGCGACGAGCGGGACGACAAACGCATGAGGCAGATACGGTTCCATGGAAAGAAACGATGGTACCCGCAAGTCCTGATCATCTGCCCGGGATCAGTGATCGTGAATTGGAGGAACGAGCTGACCCGTTGGGGATGGTGGCACATCGACATCTTCCACGGCCCCGGCAAAGATGACATCCTCACTACGGCTCGATCGGGACTGTCGGAGATCATGATCACCACGTACGATACCTATAAGTCCTCCCGTGATTCGATCAACATGGTCGAGTGGGATGCCGTCATTGCGGACGAGTGCCACCGACTCAAGGACTCCTACTCGCAGACCACGCGGGCCATGATGGAAGTCAACGCGCTCTGTCGCATCGGGCTCACGGGCACTGCCATCCAGAACAAGTACGAGGAGCTCTGGACTTTGCTTGACTGGACGAACCCCGGGCATTTCGGGTCCGCGGGGGAATGGTCAAACGCCATCACCAAGCCGTTGACGGTCGGCCAATCACACGACGCGACAAAGTCGCAGCTGAGCCTGGCAAGGCAGACGGCCAAGCAGCTGGTCCAGAATCTCCTGCCTCGCTACTTCTTGAGGCGGATGAAGACTCTGATAGCGCACCAACTGCCGAGGAAGACGGACAGGGTGGTGTTTTGCCCCCTTACGGACGTGCAGCGCCAGGCATACCTGAACTTCATTGAAAGCCGAGAGGTTGAGATCCTGCGCACGGTGTCAGACATCTGCTCCTACCATAGGACAGCAAAGGGGTGGTGCTGCAATCAGTTTCTTCCGGATCAAACTCGCTGGCAGGGCATTGTCTTTCCGAGCATGATTGCTCTGCAGAAACTGGCGAACCATCTTACTCTTCTCGTTCCCCAGACGACAGAGATGGACGAGAAGCATCAGTATGCCCTGAAGACACTCAAGACTTGCTTGCCGGACACGTGGAAGCCGCTGTACAAGGACCGTGACCGGGTCAGCAACTTGGTCAACCCAGAGCACTGTGGCAAGTGGAAGATTCTTAGGAAGCTGCTCAAGTTCTGGCACGGCAGCGGGGACAAAGTCCTCGTATTCTCGCACAGCGTGCGGCTGCTCAGGATCCTGCAGCATCTGTTCACCAGCACGAGCTATACGGTCAGCTACCTTGACGGGTCGATGGGTTACGAGGCGCGACAGGAGGTCGTTGACAGCTTCAATTCTGACCCCTCGCGATTCGTGTTCTTGATCTCGACCAAAGCGGGCGGCGTGGGACTCAACATCACCTCCGCCAACAAGGTCGTGATTGTGGATCCGCATTGGAACCCAGCATACGACCTCCAGGCGCAGGACAGGGCTTACAGAATCGGCCAGACGCGTGACGTCGAGGTCTTCCGCCTGATCTCGGTGGGCACCATCGAGGAGATTGTGTACGCCCGCCAGATCTACAAGCAGCAGCAGGCCAACATCGGATACACGGCGTCGTCGGAGCGGCGCTACTTTCGGGGCGTGCAGCAGGATACCCAACGTAAGGGGGAGATCTTCGGGCTCTCCAACATCTTCACCTACCACAGCGACATGGGCCTGCTGAGGGATATCGTCAACAGGACGAACATCGCCGAGGCCAAAGCGGGCGTGAACCTCGCGGACGTGGACATGGACAGGGCCGCGAGCGAGGAGGACGCGCTGGGCCCTGTCAAGCCCGAAGACGCCGAGGAGGATGGTGGCCTGAGCCAGCTCGCCAGCATATTGACGTCGAAGGACCAAGGAGAGGCTCTACTCAAGTCAAAGAAGACGAAACCTCAGACCAACGCTGTGCAGGCAATCCTCAGGGCGGCCGGCGTGGATTACACGCACGAAAACTCCGAGGTCATCGGATCGTCGAGGGTAGAGGAGCAGCTCTCGAAGCAGGCCGAGATGGCCTTGCAGGGGGAGGACGGGCACTTGCATGGCCAGACGACGCTATTTCGGGATAGCGACGATGGCGGGGAGCAGGGCCTGCACGGCACGTACAATCCGCCGGATGATGTGTGCATGAGACAATTTTGCGAGATGGCGAGAGAGTTTGGGTTTGGCGACGCGACCGAGTTTGCGCTGATCGTGGAGGGGTGGTCGCAGGAGGAGAGGAGGAACTGTTTGGATACATTCTACAAGAGGAGGGAAGCACTCTTGGATCAGGAGGCAGAGCAGGAAGTTGGGCGAGAGATTGGGGTGGAAGTCGCGGGTGCAGCTCGAGATGGAGTCCAGCAAGACACCGAAAGCAGAGACGGATCGACGATATCTACAATGCAGTCTCGGATGAAAATGGAGGATGAGAAACCGCCGCATAGCAAGGACGAAGACGTCAAAATTGGTTTTCACGAGGGCTTCAAGAAAGAGGACGAGAAGATCGTTCATGTCGATGGATCGTCAAAGAGGACCTCGATATTCCTCGCGGATTCCGACGACGAGGACGAGCTTTAGACGTCATGGCCAATCCTACAACGAAACTATTGGGTATGAAGAGGGGCCAACTTTCTCCTGCATGCCCACCGTGCTCACAGCTTCTTGGTCGCGCTGCCGTAAATATGCGGACACAGAGACAGAGTTGGCTCCGTGGGCGGCTGGCACAGATCGATGTGCTCCCACGGGCCGGCATCGCGGAGAGACTTCTCCGTGTTCCTGCATAGCTGGCAGGAGCCGAATGAGATCCTCCAAACAGGGGCAATGAGGCCTGCAAGAAGTGTCAGTCTCTTCAAGAATATTTTGTCCCTCTTTCCTCACGACAAGGCGTGGGTCCTTATTTTCGCGGATAGAGACTTACGCTGGTACAGGCTCATCAACGGACCGCCTCGCTTGGTCTTGACGTGCTCGTAGAGGTACCACGTGCCTCCCGGCTTGAGGAGCCGGTAGAGCAGCTTGATGTTCTTCTCCGGCTCGGGAATGCTGCACAGACAAAGGATGCTGACGATGGCATCCACGCTCCCGGGCTCGATCCTGCCCCCCCACGCGGCCTCGTCCTCCACGTCCTCGATCCCGACGGGCACGACCTCATAGACGTTGCCCAGGCCGACCTCCTTGACGCGGGCGCGCAGGGCCACGGCGGATATGGCATTCGGCTCGATGCCGTATATCTTGGTGATGCCCCTGCTCCCCGGCAGCCGCTCGGTGGCCTGCGGCCCAGCGAACCTGGCGAATACGTCGGCCCAAAGGCCGCTCCCCGCGCCGACCTCGATGACGGTCCCGCGGATGGGCGGGCCGACCGGGTCCTCGTGCACGCGGCCGCCCCGCACGCGGCCCTGAAGCAGTGGGATGACGTTTACCTGCGCGTTCTGCTTGACGTTGGGGCCGAAGGTCGCCCAGAAGTTGCCGAACAGGGCATCGTGGAAGGCGCTCGGGGAGAGGAGGCGGGCCCAGTCCCCGGAGCGGACGATCTGGCGGACGGTCTGGGGCACGTGGCTCAGGCTGTATAGGACGAGGAGCCACGGCTCGACGAGGATGACGCAGGCGTCGACACAGGTGTCCCAGACGGACATGGCGATGGGTGTCTGTGATTGCGAGCTGGTGTCTAGAAGGGGAGGGGGAGGATAAGGAGCGCAATTTGAGGAGGGGGATGCGCGAGGGGCTCACGAGACCAGCACGGAGTATTTATACTTCTACTCCGTACGGAGTTCGCTTTTACAGGTATTGGGACGACCTGGCATGACCGCGCGAACTCGCGCCGAGGCGGGAGATGCCTCGTGCGTCATACGCTAGAACAAAGAAGCAGCATCTATTATTAATACAGGCACGAGGGGTATGGCGATCCCTCGCCCGATGCGGCCCGCCATGTCTCCGGAAGGGCGTGGGCCCTCGGAATGGCAGGCGTGCGGCCTCGCATTCAGGGGCTCGACGATATTGTTCTACGCATTGTTTGTTTGTTTACCGGTAAACTGGTTGGTTGGCTCGTCCGGCTGCTGATGATGTACGAGTACGGAGTACATACATGCTGCACTGCGTACCAATGGGGTTTTCCAGGTTGCCAACCTGCCTGGAGGCTTGAATGTGGTGTGGTTCGATCAATTCGGAGGAGGCGCCAGGGGAGGATCGTGATGTGGGGTGACTGGCGGAGTTCCGGGGGTCCGGGCTCCGCAGGGTCCGCGCGGGACGGTGTGAGGGATGAGGCTGTCATGTGTTTGATCGGAATGGGATGCTGGATACGAGTATTTCGGGGATGCGTATTGAGCGTCCATTCATGGATGTGCAGTGCACGTTCAGTTGTTAATGCAGGCTGCGAGAATGCGGTCCTCGGAGTATTCTTGGTGAGGCCCCCGAGGCCCTGAGGAGTCATGCGTTCCACACATTGATGCATTTGCAGACACACTCTGCATGACTTTATCGTACATACAGCCCAACGCTGCAGCCCTTTGTCAAACCCATAGATACCCCCGGGGACAATCATAAAAAATAAAGAAAGGAAAAACATATATGATATCCATACGCCAAAGAAAGATGAAAAAAGAGGAATGACCCACATGACCCCATCACAGCAACTCGAAATCGTCCAGCTCATCCCGGTACTTCATGATGTTTCTCTTGATCTTGCTGCCCACGGCCCACGTCACAAAGTCCTCTGTGTTGCGCGTGACAAAGTACGCCGGGTCGGTGACGGTCTCGACGCCGACGCGCACGTGGCCCTGCTCGATCATCTTGGTGGCGGCCTGGACGGTCTCGGCCATGCGCAGGCGGGTCATGACGACGGGAAGGCGGCGGCGGGCGAGGGCGCTGACGGAGACGTCCTTCTCGACGGAGGAGAGCTTGGACTTGGAGGAGAGGATGCCCATGTCGTAGAGCTTGGCGAGGAGGAGGTCCTCGTGCTTGCGGCGGGCGGCGTTTTCGGGGGGCATGAGGGAGAGGCGGTGGGCGAGCTGGCGGATGGACTGGGGCAGGTCAGCGGGGGGATGATGATGGTGATGGTGATGATGATGATGATGAGGAGGAGGAGGAGGAGGAGGAGGAGGGAGGTCTGGGGGAGACGCACGCCGCAGAGACGGTTGTAGGAGTGGTAGTCCTCTGGCTTCTGGATCATGTAGCGCCGGCGGACGGCCTTGTCGCGGTGGCCCTCGTCTTGCTTGTATGTGATGAAGTCGGTCTTGCGGAGGAGCTTCTGCTCGTGGTACTTGAGTTTTCGGACCATGGCGGGCTATTGGTGGTGGCCTGCGGCGGGGGGAGGGTTGGTGGTTTCTGGTGCGGGCTCGGACAGGGACGGCTTCGATGCGACGCGAGGGAGATGAGCAGTCTGGGGCCGTGCCGTGCGCAACTCGAGAATGGTAGAGGCGGATGTGCGATTGTTGATGGCGACGGCGACGGCGACGGCGATGGCGATGGTGATGCGAGTCTCTCTCTCCCCGAAAGTGAAATCGAACCGCCAGAAAAAATAAAGTGGGGCCCGGACGGCGGCGCGGAATCAAATCCGCGCGCCTCCAAAAAATCTCCAACGTCCAATCCCGCCCCTCGAACCACCACCATCAATCCTCCCATCAGTGACAACCACGACCACCACCACCCCGTCTGCTCTGCACCAGCATTTGCAATCGAGCCTCCCATCACCGTCCACCACGATCGCATCAGCTCAGGGGCACACGGCACCCAAAGAAGCCCCGCATGCCTCTCCGTCCCGCCCCCCGCGCTCTCCGCGCCCCCGTCGCCCGCGCCCTCTCCACCACGCCAGCGCCCTCCTCCTCCGCACCGACCCCGCGCCCCTCCTATTCCTCCTACTCCTCCTCCTCCTCCAGCAGCAGCAGCAAAGACCTCTTCGGCCTCGGCTCCAACCGGCGCAGCACCACCAACAACAACAGAAGCAGCAACTACAACAGGGACAGCAACAGAGACAGCAGTCTCAACAGCCGCAGCGGCAGGCCGAGCATCAACGCCGGCGAGGCCGCGTCGCGCCTCCTCAACCTCACCACGAACCGGTGGAGCGAGCGCGCTGAGTCCGTCACGCAGAACAAGCTCGCGCACCTGGAGCTCCTCAAGAACGTCAAGAACTCCAACGACTACCTCAAGCAGATGCCGCGCCGCTGGGACGCCGGCGACGTCTACTCCCCGCACGACATGAGCCCCGTCGAGATGCAGAAGTGGCGCAAGCGGTCCCCGCGCAGGGCCGACGTCGTGGACGCGCTGGGCCTGCGGCCCCTGGACATGTACAAGGTGGGTTGTGCCGCCCCTGTTGTCGGGAGGGAACGAGACGGGGAGAGAGTGTGTGTCTGAGGGCGCTTGCTGATGTTTCTTCTTCTTTTTTTTTTTTTTTTGGCAGAACTTCTCGCTCGTGCAGGAATTCACGTCCTCGTCCGGCCAGATCATCCACTCCCAGGGCACGTCCCTCCGCCCCGTCAACCAGCGCAAGATCGCCAAGATGATCCGCAGGGTGCAGGGCATGGGCCTGTACCCCACGATCCACGACCACCCCGAGATGCTCCGCGAGCGCTTCTTCCCGACGCGGAGGTGAGGCTCTCGTGCGGCGCTGTCTTTCATCTTTTATGCATCACAAAACAATCATAGGTGGCATGCAATCTTACGGTGGCATGGCTTTCTTCTGGGGGAGCCGCACATGTACAATAGCCGGGTACGGGAGTATTATAGACTTCACCATTTTCTTCTTCACGGGAGATGTGTGCGCGCGCGTCCGATTTGCCCTCGGCCGCCTGCTGATTTTACTTCATTTTTTTGGTATTATGCTTTGAGGGGCCGCTGTATGAGGAATTGACACAGCGAGTACTCTGTCAAGTGGCGGCCAATCTTGAGGAGATCGGCCCATGCTTCGCGGTACCGAGGCTTGGCCCATTCCTCGAAGCCTGCCTGGAGCTCCCGGGTCGGCAGGGCATTGTATGCTATACCGAGTCTGCACAGCATCAGCCAGTCTTCATGGAATGATCTCCACATCATTTGAGGAGGGAAAAAAAACAACAAAGGAAAAGGGAGAAAAAAAAAGTTGCTCACGTCATGGCATCGGGCTCTGACCCGACGGCGTGCGCCATCTTGGCCACCAGCCCCCTGACCTCCTTCTCGTTCCCGTTGCCGGCGACGGCGCCAATGTAGGCGTTGTACACGCCCGGCGTGAGCTCGAGGTCCATCCTCTCGATGCGGTCCCACAGGTCGCGCGCCTTGGCGTGCCCGCCGGGCTTGCGCTCGAGCGCCCAGAAGACAGCCTCGAGGCTCTCGTACGAGGGCCCCGTGCGGGACTGCGTGATCTCGTGCCAGAAGTCGAGCGCGAGCAGGGGCCGTCCGCACGCGGTGTAGGCGAGCATGAGCGCCGTGTAGAGCCGCGTGGTGGGCTGCACGGAGACGTCCATCTTGAGCATGTTGTGTACCATGTCGAGGCCGTCCGGGTCCGGGTTGCGCGCGAAGCCCTCGAGGCAGCGGACGTAGGTGCCGAGGCGCGGGTGGAAGGACTTGTTGCGGTGGGCGCGCATGTGGCCGAAGACCTGCGCGGCCATGTCGGGCCGCCGGCGGGCGAAGAAGCCGTCCATGAGCTCGATGCGCTTGTCGGGGCTCGTGTCCTGGAAGAACTGGTAAAGGAGCTGGTACGCGCCCCACGCGCGGTTGGTGCTGGTCGCGGGGGCGAGGCAGAAGCCGATGAAGGCGTCCTGGACGACCTCGCGCTCGGCCTCGCTGTAGAGGAAGGAGTGGGCCGCCAGGAGGTCCATGACCTCGAAGTGCTGGTCGTTCTCCAGGAAGCGCAGGCACAGCGTCGCGACCGTCGCCGGGGCGAGCCTGAGCTGCTCCTCCTCGATCGACTCGAGGAGCGAGGAGATGTATTTGAAGTCGGGCCGCGACTGCGCGCAGAGCGCGGCGAGGTATTCGTTGGTCAGGGTGCGGTAGTCGGCGTATAGGCCCTCTTTGACGTATTCGGTCCAGGGCGCGAGGTGCTTGACCTGGTCGTGCGCCGCCTTGAAGGTCGCCAGGTCTCCGGTGCGGAGCCGCAGCCGCATGAGGATCAGGAACGTCTCGCCGTCGGGCGCGATGTCCTTTGACGCGGCCAGCGCGAGTATCTCCTCCGCCAGCGGCGCGTCTCGGGCCTCGGCAGCCACTCCGAGCAAGCCGTTGATGGTGGCGATGTCCGGCACGATCCCGACCTGGCGGTGCATCATGTGGGACATGAGGGTGTCGACCTCCTCCAGGCCCCTGCCGGTGATGAGGATGGCCTGGAAGAGGACGTCCCAGTGCTTTTTCCTCGGAAGCATCTGGCCGTGCTGGAGCAGTATGTCTGCCACCCACTGCTGTAGGTTATTCCGCATCGCAAACGACGCGACGGTCCGGAAGACCTCTGGCCTGGGGAGAGGGAACTTGTCGAACCAGTGCTGGGTCTCGGCGACCCTGTCCCTCTGTGCGTAGAATTCCACCATGATGGCCTGGATCTCGGGCCTGCATGATTCGCCCTGGCCCTCGACATGACGGGCCAGCTCGAGGAGCTCCTCCTCCATCCCCTCCCTCGCCAGCCCGCGCGCCACGGCCTCGAGGAGGGAGCCGTCCTTGTCCGCCAGGTAGGCGGCGTACTCGGGCTCGGTCCACTTGGAGAGGAAGAGGCGCAGGCCTTCGCGCGACCCGCCGTACTGGCACATGGCCCTGACGAGGAAGCCCCAGGGCAGCGCCTGGCTGCGAGGCGCGCGCGCGTACCTGCCCTGGGCCCAGACATCGTGGAGGGTCTTTGCGAAGTCGAGGTGGTTCTGGGTCCGCTCGTAGGGCTCGATGTCGACGAGGATCTGGCGCGCCATGGAGATCTCGTTGCCGGAGAGCTCGGCGTCGCCAGCCTCCGTGGACTCGACGAGATACTCGAGCAGCCGGCGGCACTGCAGGGCCTGCGTGCTGTTGAGGGGAGCCCTGTGGCGCAGCTTGAACTCCATCAGGCGCTTCCAGGCGTCGCGCAGCTCCTTCCTCGACTGGGGCCGGACGTGCTCGAGCATGCGGCTCCTCCACACCATGATCTGCATCCAGCCGGGCTCGTACTCGGGCGCCCTGACCTCGCGGGGCGGTTTCTCGAAGATGCCGTCGAGGAAGGTCCTCCGGAAGGTGCGCGGGCACGACGACGGCGCGGGCGCGGACACGGACACGGACGCGGGGCTCGGGAGCGGCAAGGGAGGGTCGCGGCGGCGGCGGGATGGGGCCGCGTAGGCGGCGCAGGAGGAGGTCGAGGCCGCGCGTGTCTGGCGAGCGGCGAGGTGCAGGCGGCGGCCATGGCGGGCCAGATTCGCCCTCATGGTGATGGTGGAAAAGCGGTTATGGGATTTTTGCAGGTCTGCGGCGGCGGCGCCAAAGGCCGATAACGCCGGTCAGCCATTGATCAATTGCGAGGATTGGAGGGAGTGCGGAGTCATGGAGTGAGGGGGGAGGGCGAACGCACTGGATCATGGCTCTCGGACTTGGCGAGCCGTGGGTGAGCTCTCCGGACAGGTGAAGAGAGGATTGATTCGCGCCGCCTACGGAGTAGAAGCTTCGGGTTGGAGCACGAGTGATGATGCATCAATCAATTCCTCTCGAGACTTTGAAAGCCGGAGCGCGGAATACGGAGTAGAAGCTCTGCCGATGAGGCGAGTAGGTGTGTAGGGTAGGCAGTCACCTTGGCCCGGGGATTCTCCGGCCGTGCACGATTGATTGCACGATGACGGAGTATCCGTACGGAGTAACTCCGTACAACTTGAAGATGACCGGCACATGTGCGGGTTAAAGCGAGCACGTGTCCAAAAAGTGATCTTTAGTGCTCCGGACTCGGTGATCCGTACTCCGTATTGTAATGACATTGATTTGGCCCCATTGATCAAATTGGAGACTGGTGATCTCATCCGCGAGAGGGCAATAGTAGGTGCTCCGTACCTTGCACGGAATACGGAGTACAATCGCTACGACTCCGCAGTCAGCAGTACTCCGTAAGTTTGGAGAACCTCTTTTGAGTCCATGGCTCAATGCTTAGTACTCCGTGCTCCGTAATACCACTGCCAATGGACATTGCCTTCCAGGAGGTGCCGGTATCCGCGAGAGCTTCAGCGATCCAGGAAACCCCTTGGCTTCAATCAAACGAACCCGAATCCCGTCCCTGCCTTGCCTGGAGTGATGGACAGACGGGATTGGGAGGTATAGAGCAATTGAGGACGAAGTTCTCCAGCAGAGGTCCGTCTGCGCTCTGGAGTGCTCGTGCCTATGTATGCATGTCGTACGGAGTACATGTGTTCTGATCCATCCATTGAGGTTACCCTGTAGAAGAAGTCCACCTCAGCTATGTCGACGCCACGATGCTTCCAAGAATCAGGTTCAATGCTTCAAGTCGCCATCATTACATCTCCAGGTGGCTACAAAGACTGAACTGATCCACAGGTACGGAGTAGTATTCGCAAGTCCTGCACCCCACCATCGGCCCCTCATCCCACACATGTACGAGTAGTACTCCGTAGTTATTGGTGCTGGTGCTCCCTCGTCCAATCCCGCTCCATTTTGAGGATGGAGTGAAAAAGTGGCAGCAGTATGCGACTAACTCCGCTGTAGCCGGAGATAATTGGTGCAAAGACCGAGATGGGACGGTGGAGGCAAATGGACCGCAGTGAACATGATGATGGCAGGCCCCGCGAGCAATGCGAGTGGAATTGAGCGATGGACAGAATCCGATCCCCTCGAAGCAGCCAGAGCTTGAATGTGAGTCATCAATCAACCCGTTTCGAATTCGAGACATCAACAATGGACCAGACCTTCTCTGCCAGTGCGATCCCCGCTCGACTCCCTCCTCGTTCTTGCTATGCTGGGCTGATGATCATAACACTACAACATGAGAACCACGCTCGACTATAAAAAGGTGCGAGGCCGCCTTCCGACTTGAAACCCAGGCCAGGCTCTTGCCACTTGGATCTTCAATCTCGTTCTTCCCTCCTACATCAATCAATTCTACTCCTCCTCCTCCTCCAATCAATTCTACTCCTCCTCCTCCTCCTCCTCCTCCTAGAGGTCCAACCCCCCCGCCTCGATTCAAACCCCTCAGTCATTGATCGGTCTTCATCTGTCGACCCATTCAACTCTTCGACACATTCAAAGTCTGCCAAGATGCCCCTCATCGTGCAGTCCAAGAAGCCCCGCGTGGTCCTGGGGCTCATGAACATTGGCACCCTCGCGGACAGGGGAGCCAGAATCTTCACCCAGGAGGGCTTCAAGGACGTCCTCGATGCCTACCAAGCCCGCGGCTACAGCGAGGTCGACACCGCGCGCAACTACATGGGCACCCAGCAGGAGGCCTTTACCCGCGAGGCCGGCTGGAAGGAGAGGGGGCTCAACTTGGCCACCAAGGTCATGTACCCCATGGGCGAGGGCGCGAATTCGGCCGAAAAGGTCATCGAGTCTGTTGAGCAGAGTTTGAAGGAGCTGGGAACAGACTATATCGACGTGAGTCACCCCCTCGCAAGATTGCTGTCATCCATCCCCCCCCCAAAACAACCCCCGCCCTCCCCTCATCTTTGCCCCCCAAAGGCATGGCAGGGCCCAAGTTGCTGACGGACCCCATACTCCTAGACCCTGTATCTGCACAACGCAGACCGGACAGTGCCCTTTGCGGAGACCCTCGAGGCCATGGATCGTCTCCACAAGGCGGGCAAGTTCGGCGTCTTTGGCCTCAGCAACTTCGCCGCGCACGAGGTCGCCGAGGTCGTCATGACCTGTAAGTACAACGGGTGGGTCAGGCCGACCCTGTACCAGGGCATGTACAACTGCCTCACCCGCAACATCGAAAAGGAGCTCTTCGTCGCGTGCCGCCGGTACGGCCTCGACATTGTCGTCTACAACCCGATCTGCGGCGGCCTGCTCTCCGGCAAGGTCAAGAGCAAGGACGTCGTCCCCGAGACGGGCCGCTTCTCGGCGCACTCGGCGTGGATGGGAGGCACGTACCGCAATCGCTACTTTCGCGATGCCACGTTCGACGCGGTCAAGGTGGTCGAGGAGGCCGCCGACAAGGCGGGCCTGACGATGATTGAGATTGCCTTCCGCTGGCTCGTCCACCACTCCGGGCTCAAGGTTCTGGACGGCAACGACGCCATCCTCATGGGTGTCTCGAGCGTGGAGCAGGTCGGCAAGAACCTGGACGCGCTCGAGAAGGGACCTCTTCCCGAGGAGGTGGTCAAGGCGCTCGAGGATGCGTGGACGATCAGCAGGTCGAACAGCGTCAACTACTGGCACGGCGACCTGGTGTACACGTACGACCCCAAGGAGGCTCTCTTCGGGGCCAACGCCAAATAGGCGGGGAACTTGCGCGAAAGGGCAGCGGATGAAAACGAACCCTGGAGGATGAGGGGGCGCATGTTTTTTTTTTTTTTTTTTCTAATTCATTAGAACGACGAGCAAGTCGCCGTCTATACTATATTGGTCTATAGTAGAGGACATGCTAGTACATACCTATTTGCAGATGCTACACCCGATCTACGCAGAACATACTACTCCATGTGTACGAGTCCGGACACCTGTGCCGGAGCCCCTGAGAGATGAAGGCGCCTGGATGGCCTGGATGGCCTGGATGGCCTGGATGGCCCCTCGACATTCCAGTGCGCGTCTAGAAGCACGGCGAGTCAAGACATGCATCGAGCTGTGCTCGCGTGCTGCGCCTCGGACGCATCAGCTGCTGCTCTTGGCGGGACGCAGCAGCCCCTGGGGGGCTTGGCGGGCATCTCGGCCCCGGTTCGAGATGTCTGCTGCAGGCTGCAGGAGTGCCCAAAACCTGGAGATCCCCATATGTACATACATACGAGTGCTTGCAAAAAGTAAATTCTCGTATGGGGGATGTGCCTACGAGTAGAAGATTCAGCGATTCCAGATGGCGTTTGATTCGAGCGATCAATGCTATCCGAGGAGTTCAGGGGTTCCGGGTGGGACGCAGTTGTGACCGAATCCGGGATCATCCGTTGATGGACGACTCGGGATAGGATGGATTGATCAAAAGATTTAGTTCTCCGTACGGAGTATCTCGTCCCGCATGCCTCGGGCTCAGTGAGGCCAACGATTGGGCCGGGTCGTCCGCGCGGGCCGGGCCCATTCTATTCCTGGGAGGCGGGATATCTAGTAAGATCAATGGATTTGATCTAAGATGGATGTCCCGCGTCTTCCTGGGGCTGTGATGCCTCCATGTGCGAGATACAGTGCGTGTACTGTACTTGCATGCCCCGGAGGCGATGGATGAGGATGGAGGATGGATCCAGATGAGGATGAGGATGAATGACAATGACGATAATGTCAGAGTAAGATCAGAGGCTGGTCCCAAAAGCCCATCCACCCGATCCAGGATCTGCGAGGTGCTAACCGCACTTCGTAACAGCTCGCCGGGTCCCCATGTCTCTCCTTGTTTTAGTACGGGGGTCTCCGGGGGTCTCCTGAGACCCTCTAATCAACAATCTTGTCTATTCCTGGAGGGAACATGGATCCGAGTCCATTCTCGATCCAGAAATGATGGATCGATCTGTGTATCCTCACTCCGCGCGAGTGAGTCCCTCTCAAGTCGTCCACGTCTTCTCCTTCCTGCTTGATGCCACGATCTGACTTTCTTTCTTTTCTCCTAGATGATCCATTGAAAAGCGACAGCCATTCATATCTTCTTCGAATTGATAGATTCTTGGAAAACACACGTACCATCTCATCTATCGTCTTCGTCTTCGTCTTCGTCTTCCTTCGCGCGCCAGCTCACGCCCTCTCGTCGATCGTGCAGACGCAGCCACGTGCGCGTGTCTCAACGCCCTCGATCTCGACCTCGTCCCTGAACAGGACCAGCGAATCGGGCCCATTCTAGAGCGGGAAAATAGGGATACAAGGACACGAGGGAAAAAAATAGATTAACAGAAGACGAGTCAGAAAAAGGGAGAAAAGGGCAGGGAAGCGAAGCATTCATCATGGCGACAGGCACCCGCCGCCCTGAGCTCTACCCCGAGCACCCCGAGGGACAGCCAAACGAGCCTCTGCTCAGCGACGACAGCGACGACAGCCTCTCCTACTACAAGAACCCGCCCGACGAGACGGGCCATCTACGGGCACACCTCGATGCCGCAGACACAGACAGGAACCTCCACGACAAGCAGGCACGCGGCCGCTCTCCCGCAACGCCGTACCGCGCCGCCAACAACAACAACAACTCGACCTCCTCCTTCTTCTCCTCCGCATCCGCCTCCAGCCTCCACGAGCCCAGGGCCCAACCCACGACGACGACGAGCACGAGTCTCTTGAATAGCAACAATAATACCAGCAATAGCAACAGCACCGCGATGCTGCCGTCCAGGCGCTCGGCCCTGCGCAGCCGCAGCCCCTCCCGCGCCGCCGCCGCCGCGTCGTCCGCCCACAAGCGCTACACCTACGCCGCCGTCTTCCTCGTCGTCGGGCTCGTCTCCTTCTGCGTCCAGACGGAGCTGAGCGCGTACATCCAGGGCGAGCTCGGCTGGCAAAAGGCCTACTGCATGATGTTCATCACCCACAGCTCCTGGGCCCTCGTCTGGCCCGTCCAGCTGCTCGTCCTGCGCGTCCAGAAGCGCGCCCTGCCCTGGCCCGTCTTCTGGCGCCGCCACGTCCACGCCCTGCGCTCCTCGGCCCTCATGGTCGAGCTGCAGGCCCTCGACGTCCTCGGCATCGCACGCCCCGCCGCCCGCTCCGCCCGCTACCTCCTCCGCACCACCGCCCTGCTCACCTGCGCCCTCACCGTCGCAGGGCTCAGCTGGTACGTCGCCGTCAGCATGACCACCCCGAGCGACCTGACCGCCATCTACAACTGCTCCGCCTTCTTCGCCTACGCCTTCTCCGTGCCCATCCTCAGGGAGCCCCTGCGCCTCGACAAGTCGCTTGCCGTCCTCGTCGCCATCGTCGGCGTCCTCATCGTCGCTTACGGCGACGGCGCCGATCCCGGCAGCGGGCCCGGCAGCGGCAGCGGCAGCGGACCCGGCTCCGACCCCGCCGCCCGCTTCCTCGGCAACATCATCATCGGCGTCGGCTCCGTCCTCTACGGCCTCTACGAGGTCCTCTACAAGCGCCTCGCCTGCGGCCCCCCCAGCATGTCCCCCGGCCGCGCCATGGTCTTCAGCAACTTCTTCGCCTCCTGCATCGGCGCCTTCACCCTCGCGTTCCTCTGGCTGCCCCTCGTGCCCCTCCACGCCCTCGGCATCGAGCCCTTCGAGATCCCCGACGCCCCTACCTGCCGCCTCATCCTCGTCGCCGTCCTCGCAAACGCCACCTTCAGCGCCTCCTTCCTCATCCTCATCGCACTCACCTCCCCGGTCCTCTCCTCCGTCTCTGCCCTCCTGACCATCTTCATCATCGCCCTCGCCGACTGGCGCATCACCGGCCGGCCCCCGTCCTCGGCCAGCCTGCTCGGCGGCGCCTTCATCGTCTGCGCCTTTCTCGCCCTCAGCTGGAGCACCTACCGTGAGATGATGGACGACGAGGTGGAGAAGAAGCGCGTCGACATTGCCGACAGCGACGACGACGACGACGCCGATATCGGGCACCACCACGACTGAGTGGACGCAGACCAGGACCATCCAACTACATCAATCTATATACAATTATCATTTTGTAAACATCATCATCTTCCTTCTCATAAGAGGTTGGCTCACTGTTTTTCCATGTTCTCCATAAGTTTGCCGAGCCACACACACACATACAGTACATGTACATACTACCATTACACCCTCTGCATACCATACATTCTAGGTAGATTCTTTGCATATTAGAGAATGCCCAAATCTTCAACCCATTCCAAGACACCGGCGCCCCACGATCGAACAGCTCAAGGTCAAATTTCAAATTTCAAAACCAAAATCAAAATCAAAACATCCATCACCGCCTTCACTCAAGTCATCAACCGCGTGCGCGTCGCAGGGTGGACCAATCCCATATGACCCAGGATGCGTGAGACCCTGACACATACGACCATAGGCAGTGGAGAATTCGGGGTCCCGTCCGCTCCCCCATAGACAAGCCACTGACCGGCAGATTAGTAGTTGGGTGGGTGACCACCAGCGAACACCGGCTGTTGTATGTTTTTATTTTCTTTTATTTTCTTTTTTTTTCTTTTTTTCCCTTTCTATAGACTTTCCGTGCTCAGTCGGTTTCTATTATGTGCTCAGTCTATTTGCTTTTCGTGGAGACGAGAATGGAAACAGGAAAAGATGAAAGTAACAAAATGAAAAAGTGACCCTCGTGACTCGGTATGCCACCCCCCCAAAAAAAAAAAAAAAAAAAAAAACCATTCAGGCCTCAAAGTCCATCTCCGTCTTCCTCATCCGCTGCCACAGCGCGTTCATGAAGTCCTTGTCCACTGCGGGGCAACCCTCCGTCGCCCTTGGGCTCAACGATTCCAGGATATCCCGCGTCCTCGTGCTGTCCAGGCTGAACATCACCACCCCGGTCGACAGATACTGCTTCAGCACCGCGCTCTTGAGCAGGCCCGCCGCGTCGTCGCCTCCCTTCGCGCCGGCGTCCATGTCGGCGAACCATTCTTGCATCGTGACGACCCGCGCGGGGCCCGCCTCAGGCCTCAACTCCTCAATCATCGGGGCGAGATCGACCAGCTTCAGGGGCCGCGGGTTGTTGATGTGATAGATCTGCGGAGCCGAGGGACCTTCGGAGCCGAGCGCAGCTCGCCGCGACGTGAGCGTGAGCAGGTTCGACACGAGCCAGTCGACGGGGATAACATCCACGGCGAAGCTGGGGTCGGATGGCGATCCGATCTGCGGGACCACGCCGGACTCGATCATGCTGATGACGATGCGCATGGTGAACTCGTCGCCGGCGTCGAGCGTGCCCTGGCCCCCGGAGGCGCCGGTGACGGCAGAAGCGCGGGTGATGCTCACGGGGAAGCCGCGCTGGGCAGCCTTGGTGAGCAGGTTCTCAGCCACCCATCTTGTCTTGAAGTATCCCGACTCGTCCTCCGCGGGGGGCTCGAAGTGCGCGCTGTCGACCTCGGCCGCAATGCATTCCTCTTGAGTGCGCTTGGAGGCCTTCCACGTCTGGAGGTGAGGAACCGACCAGGTAGACAGGTAGTGGATGTCGGAGAGCTGCGCGCCCATGCCCGAGAGGCGGATGATGTCAAATATGGGAGTCACGTTCGTAGACTTGAGGGATGAGTACGTCTTGAGCAGGGAGACATGCCCGCCGAGGTGGTAGATTGCCTGGACACTTTGACCGAGCTCCCGGAAGGCCGACTTGGAGAGTCCGAAGTTGGCCTCGTTCAATTGGCCGGGGACGACCTTGACCCGCGTGCGGACGTGCTCTTCCGAAACATTTCCCCTGAGGAGGTCGTGCTTGATCAGAAGGGAAATGATGGTGGAAATGTCCAGCCTTCCCGTTGAGCCGAGAGCGTGAATCGTAGCGTCAGGCTTGCTGCGCAGCATCTCGCTCAGCAGGTGGATTCCGATAAAGGACTCGGCGCCCGTGAGCATAATGATCTGGAGGTCGTCGCGGTCAACCCTGGGCATGCCGT
Source organism: Escovopsis sp. AC (assembly GCA_003055955.1). Lineage (NCBI taxonomy): Eukaryota > Fungi > Ascomycota > Sordariomycetes > Hypocreales > Hypocreaceae > Escovopsis > Escovopsis sp. AC. The sequence continues at coordinate 683,304 of NQYS01000005.1, forward strand.
AGCGTGAGATGTACTGGCTCGTGTTGGGGAGGTTGGTCTCGACGTTCCAGCTGATGATGCCCTCAAACCCGCCTTTCTTGCCGCTGTCGCCGCCCTTCTGACGGCGGATGAAGGCACAGACAGCAGCAGCCGTGGGATCGCGAATGAGGACGGGCAGGGGAGGAGCAATCTTGAACTGCTTCTTGATCTTGGCTTGGAGGCGGACGAGGAGGATGCTGTTGCCACCTTTCTCGAAGAAGGAATCGTTGAGCCCGACTTCGCAGCTGAGAGTCGAGCGGAAGAGGCTCAGGATGGAGGCTTCGAGATCCGCTGATGGAGCGATTGCACCAGTGAGCTTGTCGCCATTGACAGGCTCCATGGCCTTGGTTCGGGGGATATTGGAGTTTGGGAAAACAAGCTTGAGCTTGCGCTCAAGGAGGTTGCGACGGTCGACCTTGCCGCCAAGGGTGGCCGGCAGTTTGTTCAGAAACTGGTATCCGTTCGGTAGCATGTAATAGTTGAGAAGAGGCTTGATCTTGCGGTGGAGATGGGAGACCATGGCGATCCTCTCGTTCTCATCTGCGATGCTGGCCTTCGGGACGAGATAGGCGATGAGCTGCAGCTCCTGGGAAGCGTCGATGGTGCGTGCCACCACGGCGATGTCGGCGAGCCCGCCGGTCTTCAAGCCCTGCGACTCTTTGTAAACGACCTGCTCCACCTCTCCTAGATCGATTCGGTAGCCGCGCAGCTTGATCTGCTTGTCACCGGCAATCCGGCCGTGAAACTCGAGCTGTCCATCGGGGCGAAAACGGCCGCGATCGCCAGTCTTAAACATCCTGTCCCAGCCCCTCTCGCGGTCATCCTCAGAAGCGAATGGATCCATAACAAATGACTTGGCATTGACCTCAGGACGGTTGAGGTATCCCGCCCCGACCTGCGCACCACCGACCACCAACTCGCCTATTTGACCAAAGGGAACAGCGTTGCCCTTCGCATCGAGCAGGTAGTGGCGGCAGTTGTCCATTGGATATCCGATCGGCAGGCTCACGATTCCTTCCTCTGGGCATTCAATTCGGCTGATTGAGGTCTGGACGACAAGCTCGGAAGGGGACCAGGTGTTGTAGACGGTGGCTGGAGTTTTCAGGTCGTAAAAGGCCTCAGCAACGCGGACCGGCAGCCGCTCTCCGGCAAAGAATGCGACCCTGTATTTTGAGCATTCCCTCAGGGCGGCCTCGTTGAACTCCATCAGGAGAGAGAATTGGGTGGGGGTGAAATAGGTGACTGTGATGTTTTCCCTGGCCATGAAATCAGCCAAGCCGGACGGGTCCTTGCGTGTCTCCCATGATGCGACGGAGACAGTTGCGCCGGCCGTGAGACCACCAAATATTTGAACAATAGAGAGATCGAAGGAAGTAGTAGTATGAGCGAGGAAGTTGTCCTCTAAAGTGAAGTTGTAGTCCTTGTTCAGGACGCTGAGCATGGATTGTGTGTTTGACTCGCTGAGCACAACGCCTTTGGGGGTGCCAGTGCTTCCCTGATTTCCCGTAAGAATTTCTCCGTGTTCCTTGATATAAAGAGAAGAGAGTGCAATCAAGTGAGCAAGAAATGTCATCCACTTACAGAAGTGTAAATCATGTAAAACGGGTCCTCAGGCTGTCTTCGCCTTGGCTGAGAAATTGTCCGACCAGTCGCAACAGCATCGTCGACTCGAATCATCTTCGGGGCGTCGTTCATTTTGGCAAGCAGATCAGCAGCCAGGCCATCTTGTCCCAATCCGACAAGAAGGTGCCTGGCGCCAGAGTCAGCGAGCATGAAAGCGAGCCGATCGTGGGCAAAGTCGGTGTCGAGGGCGACATAGCAGGAACCCGTCATCAGAGCTCCCAGCATGCCGGTGATGGCCTCGACACCGGGGAGGGCGATGATCCCGACTCGGCCACCGGGAGTCGCCCCAGCCTCGAGGAGCTCAGAGGCGACGCTCTCTGCGTTCGCCATGAGCTGTCTGTAGGTGACGCTGCAGCCGTCAGAAGTTTTTATCGCCGTGGCTTGGGGGTTCTGTCTTGCCATGTGGATAATTACATCAATGACGCCCTGTCCCTCCCACTGGTTTGGCTTGGTCTCCATGTTCCAGTAGTTCTTCTTCAGGAAGTCAAGCTCAAGCGGCCCGCACATGTTGATCTCATCGATGGGTTGGCGGTGGTCCTTGATGCAGCTTGTGAGGAAGGTGTTGAAGTTGTCGATGAAGCGCTCCATGTCGGACTCGCGGTACAAGGCAGTGGCGTATTCAATCTTGAGGCCGAGGCTGTGCTCAGCCGTCTCGAGGGCCTCGAGTTGCATATCAGCAGCCGTGGGGATGTCGTCGGATTCGATACTCTCAACCGTGAAGTCGCAGGTCTGGTACTTTGGAGCAGTGCCGTGGATCTGATAGTTGACTGCGATCTGGCCAACAGGCATGTGACTGCTCGTCTTCTTGACCCCAGTAAGATCGACAATCGTATCGAAAGGAACGCCGCTATGGGCCATGGCCTCGAGCGCCCGGTTCTTGGTGGCCTGGAATAGCTGGTCGAAGGGTGCTTCACAATCATCTATGAAAGGGGTCAGCAGATCAATTAATGCTGAAGACCAGAGTGTGAACTTACCATTGCATCGAACAGGAGCAAGGTTCACAAAAAAGCCCATCAGAGGCTCCGTATCAGGATGAGGTCTGTTTCCATCCACCATGAGAAGAACGAGATCCTTCTCCTCGGTGTACCGATAGATGAAAGCACGTAAAGTAGCGAGCACAAAGTGGAACGGAGTCCCGCCGTACTGGGCAGCAATGCGCTTCATCCGAGCAAATAGCTTGGCATTCAAATTAGCAAAGACTTTCTCCCGTCGAGGATCGCTGCGCATGGGTCGCTCCCCCTTGGCAAAGGGCAGGACCTTGCTCGACTGTGGAAGACCGGCCAAGGTATTGCGCCACCAATCCAGTTCGGGCTTCATGAGATCAGAAGCCAACCGCGCGTTGTGCCACAGAGTGAAGTCGATGTAGTCGAAACTTGGGGAGGCCACGGTCGAGACCTCCTTGCCGGCACGAATCGCGTCGTAAATGCTGACGAACTGATTCATCATGGGGAAGAGACTACCGCGGTCGATGGAGATGTGGTGAATCATGCCGACCAGGGCCCACTCTTCCTCCCCGATCTTAGCAAGAGAGTAGCTCGCAACTTCACCTTCCTCAACGTTCATCTCAATCTTGCGGTTGTAGTCGACGAGTTCCTGGAATGCCCCCTCGACATCATCCTCTCCGGAAAGATCTCTCACGTCAAGTCCAAAGTCATAGTCCTCGATGACTTCCTGAACGGCAAAGTCATCTCCCTCGTAGTAGGCAGTGCGGAAAGCAGGGTTTCGAGCCGCAAGCTCCTGCATAGTACCCTGCAGCGCAGCATAGTCAAGCTTGCCCTTTATGCGGAGAACAATGGGAAGGTTGAGGAATGACTTGTCCTCGAGGAAGCTGTGAACGAACCAAAGTCGAGACTGGAAAGTCGAAAGGGGCACAACACTGGGGCGCTTGATTTTCTCCAGCTGGCCACTAGCCATTGCAGAGATCTGACTCTCCTCTTCGCTCTCCTCCTTCTCCGCAGCCTTCTTCTCAGTCTTCTCCGCCTTGGTCTCTTTGGTCGTGGCGGTGGCGTTGATCATGCGAGCAGTCTTGGAGACAAGAGCATGAATGGATGCCGCACCAAGAATGTCGAAAAGAGCGATGTCGACCTGGAACTCCTTGCGAAACCATTTGCGAAACTCGACCGCAACGATGGAATCGAGGCCATATGCAGAAAGCGGATTGCTGGGCAAGATGGCATCGCGTGGCGTGTCCAGAATATTCGCAATCTTCTCAAGGAAGCCATCCAGCAAGATCTCAATCTTCTTCTCCAGATCCGCCTGCTCACTCAGTGCAGCCAGCAGGTTCTTCGAAGCCTGGTCAGACTGCGTCGCTTCGAAATCATGGTTGGCATACAGGTTGAGCATGATAGACTTGCTGGACCAGTATACTTCAGGAGTGATCAAGCCAACACCAGTGATGATTTGATGAGCGGTCTCGCCGCGAGCGGAGAAAGGAGCGACAGTCTTTCCGGCGAGGACAGCCTCCTCAAGCTGGAAGAGCAGCTCCTCCTCGTTGATCGTGTCCATGCCCATTCGGAGCATGACCTTCTGGAGCTCCTCGTTCTCGGCAACGACGCCGACGCCGCTGACGGCGCCGACATTCATCGTGGATCCGCTGAGACCGAGCTCGCGACGATGGCGCATGAGCGCGTCGAGATAGCAGTTGGCAGCGGAGTAATTGGCCTGTCCCTTGGAGCCAATGATGCCCGCCACGGATGAGAAACAGACGAAGAAGTCGAGATCGATGCCCAGAGTGGCATTGTGGAGGTTTCTGGTTCCTTCGACCTTGGGTTGGCAGCACCGGAGCCACTGGGCGTGTCTCATGGTCTCGAGAGGCTTGTCTTGGAGTACCATGGCCGCCTGGAAAACACCACCGATGGAGGGTCCAATCTTGTCGATGCAATTCTTGACATCAGTGTACGTCGAGACGTCACCCCTGTAGACGCAAGCTTCAACACCCCGCTCAGTGAGCCAGTCGATGGTAGCCTTCGCTTCGGGCTTGTCGGCTCCGGAGCGAGAGAGGAAAGCAAGCTTGGTTGCTCCCTTTCGCACCATCCATTGAGAGAGCGTGCGGCCGAGGCCACCCAGACCACCAACGAGGAGGTAGGTCTTGGAGCTGCTGAACAGGGTCGAGTTTCGGTACCCACCCTTCATCACAGGAACCATGTCGTCGGAGGAAGGGATGAGAATGATCTTGCCGGTGTGCTTGCCCATCTGCAGCAGGCGAAAACCCTTGATCACGTCACCATATGAGACTTCTGCAATTGTGGCAGGAGCGCGAATTTCGCCGCTCACCACGAGCTCGAAGCATTCCTGGAAGAGACGGGAGCCGAGGGCTTCGTTCTTCTCAAACATGGTGACGAGATCGATGGAGGCAAACAAGACATTGCGCTTGAAAGGGTCCATGCCAAGTCGGCTATTCTCGTGAATATCGCGCTTTCCGATCTCTAGGAACCGACCAAAGGGGGCAAGGCAGCTCCAAGAGGCATGGAGAAGAGGGCCAGCCAGACTGTTCAGGACGACATCCACGCCCTTCCCGGCGGTAGCAGCCATGACATCTCTGGCAAAAGAATCGTCTCGAGAGGAGAAGATCTGTTCATCCTTGAGGCCGTACACGTCCCTCAAAAGCTTGCGCTTCTGGGAAGATCCAACCGTGGCGAAGATCCGGGCGCCGACTCGTTGGGCGATCTGGATGGCGATCTGACCAACACCACCGGCAGCAGCATGAATGAGGACGGTCTCGCCCCGCGTCAGGCGAGCTGTGTCGATGAGAGCGTACCACGCGGTGCACAGAACAAGAGGCATGGAAGTGGCGTAGGCGAAGGACATGCTGTCAGGGATCTTGTAACACCAAGAAGCAGGATTTCGGACAACGGTCTTGTGAGCACCTTGACCGGGACGACAGGCGACGACGCGATCGCCAACCTTGAAGCCCCGAACAGCAGCGCCTAGCTTGCTAACGATACCAGAGCACTCGTCACCAAGCTTGAAGTCCTCGATGATGCCCATGCTGGCTGCAATGTCGCGGAAATTGATAGCGGAGGCCTTGACCTCAAGCTCGATCTCGTTGTCGGAAAGTTGCGAATCCATAAGCTCGGTATCCTCGCCAAAGTGGAGGGTCTCGAGCAAGCCAACCTTGCCGATCCTCAGAGCCAACGGATTCCTCTCAGCCGGCGTCAGGAGAGGCTCGAGATGAGATTCCTGGTTCGGGCCATTGCGGAGCTTGCTGTTACGGTCATCATCGGCCTCAATTCGCGGGATGTACATAACGCCATTGCGCTCGGAGAACTCTTCCTCAGTGATGCGAGTGTCGAAGAGGCGGAGGAGGTTGCTGGCGATGGCCTTCGAAGGAGCGCCACGGCCAAAATCGAAGGAAACAAGACGGATGCTGTCGTTCTCTGATCGAGCAGTGCGCATCAGTCCGATGTACATTGCACTTTCGGGGCGTTCAGCCTCCAAAGTAGCGGCTTCAGTGGCCCAGACGACATTCTTTCCGACACTGGTGAGGAGGCTCTGGGCACCCTTGAACACGGTTTTCTCAGAAGCGAGCTCATCGATCCCGGCGAGAACAACAACGTGTTCATCCAGATCAGAAGCACCAGTCGAGGTGATATCGGCAAAAGTAGTGGTCGTGATTGCGCCTTGATGAACAGCCTGGATTTCCCGAAGAATGGCAGCAACACGAGAGGAAGGGGGACCAGCAGGGACAACGACGGACAAGTCGGCCTGGAGGGCAAAGAATTTGGAAGCAACCTTCAGAACACTGAGAATAGGACTCGAGATGGTTTCCTCGAATTCAGTGGGAACCACTCCCTGCTTGCCATCAAAGATGAGGCGACCGCTCTGCTTCAGGTATGAGCCAGCGTCGACGCCGGCCTCACTGACGACAACAAGGTCGTAAGCATTGGCCTTTGGCTCGGCGACTCGAACAAGACCCTCAGAGGAGACAACAAGCTCAGAAAATTGTTCGGTGATATCATTTCCCTCCAGGGACCAAGCATCAAGAGATGCAAAACGCCGGCGTTCCCGCTTGTCAACACCAAGATGTTGGAGAACTTTCTGGGTGGAAGCCACATCAGAGGTGATGTGAAGGATCCTGGAGTTTGGGAATTGGTGGGCGAAGATGTCAACAATATCAGAGACGGTCTTTGCCTTTGCAGTCGTGAGCATGTCGAAGCTGGGCTGCCAGCGCTGCTTGTAGAACAGAGTGCGGGGACCCTGACCCTCGGGTGCCTCGCGGCCGAGGGAGGTAACTTCCAATCCGGTGATCTCCATAACAAGCTCGCCCATTTCATTCTGCATGATCATGTCGCTGATGGCAACGCGCGGAGACGGGAGCTTTGTGAAAGAGCCCACGAGCAGGTTCTTGACATCACGAGTGTCGCGCCAGTCGACAAATTGACCGGAGATCCTCAGTGAACGGAAGAATGATGGGACGTAAGGCTCGTCCAAGGAGCGTCCGAGACACTGCTCAACAGCGTGGAAGATGACGTGGAAGAAGGAGTCTAGCAGGGTCGGGTGCAGGACAGTCTCATCACCGAGATCAGAGGGAAGGGCAGTGGGATCGAAGACGAGATCCGAGACCGAGAAGCCCTCGCCGCTCTCAACGTTCCCCTTGAGAAGGCGGAACTTCTCACCGTAGGCCAGACCAAAAGCCGCCAAGCTCCGGTAGAAAGTCGTCGCAGAAACAGAGCGGCTTGTCTTCTTGCGGAGCTCGACGAAGGACGTGCCTTGGGAGTAGATGCCGGTATATCCCAGCGGCTGAGACTCGCCAGCTTCCAAGCTAATGGTGCCGTGGCAGTGGATCGTGCACTTCGAGTTCTCATCGTAGGAGAAGACCTTGAACTCGTACCAATTGTCAGAGTGGCTCTTGGAGGACAGAGTCACGGGTTTGAGCTCGAGGAGAATCTCGACACCCTCATCGTTGTTAGGGATGATGAGGGCGTTCTTGATGACGATGTCCTTCAAATAAATGCTCTTCACGGTCTCCAACTCTTCAGTGCGCAGGATAGCCTCGATCGCCATGCTGATGTATCCAGCGCCGGGGAAGACGATCTTGTTTTCAACCACATGCTCATTGAGCCAAGGAAGCTCGCTCAGGCGCAGATAGTTGCGGAAACGAGGGTGTTTGGCAATCGAGCCGGCGACGAGGTGACCAAGGGTGCAGTGGCGAAACGGGCGAGATCGGTGCTCCTTGATGAAGCGAGTCTCAGCCCAGTAGCGGCGATGGTCCCAGGTATAAGTTGGAAGGTCGGTGAGCCAAGAACCTGTGGTTGTTCTCACGAGAGTGTTCTCCAAGGATTGACTCAGGTTCTCGTTTGCAGCAATCAGATCAACCGGGCAGCCAAGACTGAAGAGGGTGCCGGCCATGTTGAGGAGGCCCTCGAAATCGGGCGTGCCCCGGGTGAGGGATGCGACGTAAGGCAGATCAATCTTGAGGGTCTGAAGGGTCTGGCGGACAGGACCCTTGAGAGCAGGGTGGGGACCAATCTCGACAAGAACATCAATGTTCTGGTCATCCTGCTCGTCAAGAACGATGCCGGTCAATGCGTCAGAAAAGCGGACTGCCTGGACCATGTTTGCGGCCCAGTAAGCAGCTCCCATTTTTTCGTGATCAGCAACCCTGGAGGTAACACTGGAGAACATGCGGCACCTGGCAGGTTGAGTCTTGAATCCGGCATTGCCATTGAGAGCACTCTCATAAGCAGGCGCCAGGGGGAACATGTGGTGGGAGTGAAAGGCCTGCTTGACGATGAGCTGGCGGACGAAGACCTTCTTCTCGGTCAAGGTCTCCTTCAACTCCAAGATGGCGTCCTCATCACCGGAGACGGTCATGGTCGAGGGGCTGTTGACAGCAGCGATGGTCAGGCGTCCTTGGTAGGGCTTCAGCTCTTCCAGACACTTCTTTTCCGGCAGACCGACGGCCATCATGCCACCACGGATGCCATCATCACGGCCGGCTGACATGTAGCGACCGCGGTAGTACGCAGCAATGAGGGCATTCTCAAAAGACAAGATGCCGGCGGCGTAGGCGGCACCCATCTCACCAGAAGAGTGACCGACGACGGCAGAAGGCCTGATGCCCCAGCACTCCATCAGATCCACGAGAGCAAGCTGCAACGCAGTGCAGATGGTTTGTGAGTAGAGCGTCTGGCCCAGGAGACTGTCTTCTTTGGTCTTTTTCAGCTCGGTGACGATAGAAAAATCCGGAGCATCAGGGAGGGTCTGGAGAACAGCGTCACATCTATGCAGGCTCTGTCGGAAGTGGAGGCATTCTTCGATAAGCTGACGACCCATGGCGTGCCATTGCGCACCCTGCCCGGTGAAGATGAAGCCGAGTCGAGGCACCGCGCTCTTGGAAACGGTCCAGGGGGCAGCAGGCCGAGGTGCGCTCAGTTGCTCGACCAAGGCGGCGGTATCATTTGCGACCACGAAGGAGCGCTGCTGGTGCATCGTTCGTCGAGGGTGAGAAAGACTGTAGGCGAGATCCGCGATGCCCACGTGTGAATCCCTGAGGTACCTGGCCAGGGTCTCTTCGGAGAGCTCACCAGCCTTGGAGGAGTGAGAGGTCAAAGGGACGAGGTAAGGTCGGAAGTGCACACCGTTGGCAATTGGCTCGAAAGCCTTGATGCCGAGCTGTCCTTCTTCACATTGGTACTCTTCAAGCACGACGTGAGCATTGGTACCGCCATAACCGAAAGAGTTGATGCTTGCCCTGCGAGCAATGCCCTCGGGAACTCTCCATTGCATCATCTCGGTGGGGACGGCAATCTTCCAATTCTCGAAGTCAATCTTTGGGTTCGGGGTCCTGAAGTGCATGTTTGGTGGAATGAGTCCCTTCTCCAGAGCCATGGTAGTCTTGATCACACCAGCGAGGCCAGAGGCCCCCTCGAGGTGGCCAACATTCGTCTTGACCGAGCCAACGTACAGGGGCTGCTCACGGCCCGGGGCAAAAACGGCACCGATGGCGCGAGTCTCAAGGGGGTCGCCGGCAGCAGTGCCGGTTCCATGGGCCTCAAAGTACTGTGTGTGGAGAGGGTCGAGGCCGGCCTTTTCATAGGTGGATCGGATGAGGGCTTCTTGAGCGTAGGAGTTGGGAAGCGTGATGCCATTCTTCTTGCCGTCGTGGTTCGACCCAGTGGCACGAACAATGGCGCGGATGGAATCGCCCTTTGCAACGGCATCGCTCTTGCGCTTCAGGATCGCGCAAGCAATGCCCTCCCCACGAACATAGCCACTCCCGGAAGCATCGAAAGCAGCACAGCGCCCGTTTGTGGACAGCATGCCAAGGTCGGTCATGGTGACGAAAATGTTGCTGTCGTAGTGAAGGGCAGAGCCGACGATGATGGAGATGTCTGCCTCACCATGTTGGAGTGTCTGATTGCCGAGATGGAAGCCGACGAGTGACGAGGAGCAAGCAGTGTCAATGGTCACGCTGGTACCGTGTAGATCGTAGAAATAGGAGATTCTGTTGCTGAGAATGGAATCGCCAGTACCCGTGACGGTGTATTTCGGGTAGTACTCGAGATCCTTGGTCACCATGGCGTTGTAGTCATTGGTGAAGCTGCCACAGAAAACGGAAGTCAGGCTTCCCCGGATCTCTTGAAGAGTGATGCCGGCGTCCTCGAGAGCCTCGTAGACAACCTCAAGAAGAAGTCGCTGTTGAGGATCCATGGCCTCGGCCTCCTTGCCGGAGATGCCGAAGAAGCCGGCATCGAAGTGACCAATGTCCTGGTCAAGAAAATAGCCGTAGCGGGCGTTGGTCTGAAAGAATTGTCATTATCTGTGTGGCATGTCGGGAGAGGCAAGCAGGGGGATGAACATACGGTACCCTTGTGCGAAGGCTCGGGATGGAAGAAGCTGTCGACTTTGAGCCTATCCTCGGGCATTTTGCGTTGAACATCGCGCTGAGAGGCGATGTTGTCCCAGAGCCTGCTGGGAGTGTTTGCCCCTGGAACGCGACAAGCAACGCCGACAATGACGCTGGGGTCCAAAGCAGGTCCGTTGGGTCGAGAAGCCATTGTATCGACCAGTGGTCAAAGTTGAAAGAGATTTCCGGGAATTAGTTCGAAGGTGTCGTCCAAGGCAGGGGAAACGAGCACTGCCTGTCTATGTCTATGAGCTGCAATCGAGTCCTATCCTTCTTTCAAAGGTGCCTGACCTTGTCTATGAGTGTGTGAAAGAAAGGGCGTGAAGTGCAAGAGACTGAGCGACAAGAAGACGAGACGAATCAAGAAGAAATATCCAAAAGAAAAGGAGACCTGAGCTGAGACGAAAGGCTTGTCGCACAGATCTGTGAACAAATTCTCGGCATCACGGGGAGAGCATCTCTTTTGTACGGCCCAGACTCCCATATTGCAGAGCTCGATGTCTGTCCTTGAAGTCGTTTCTTGAAATCCAGCTCTCCGAGCGGCAGCCATGATTGCGGCGGTTCATCGATGCGAGCTCCGGCGCACTGCGGAGGATTTTGGAGCGTGAGTGTGCACCGTCACCGCACGGCTCCGGGACGGATCGAGCGGTGATCTTGAAACGGCCATTTCAAGCTCCGTGCAGCAGGGGATCCAGAAGCTTGCCAGCTTTTGGGGAGGGTCGATGGTTCCGAAAATCCGCAATCCCGCGAGGGTTGAGCACTTTTGATGGCCCACGGCAGATGGCTGCGCTCGCCGTCGTTCGGGGATTCTCGAGTCCTTGTTCGCTTGATCAATGCATTGATGGTGCCGGCCTGAGATGTTTCAAGTACCTTTTGCGATTGTCAGCGGGTGTCAACAGGCTGAAAGAAGGATGACTGGATTGGATCTCACGGGTATGCAGGTATGCTGCGAGGGATTGCACCCGGACTCGAGAAGGATGGGGATGCTGAGTCGCTGGTGGAGGGATTTGGAGCGAGAGTCGTCGATTATGGATTGAAGGTGGCCTTTTGTGTGCCTCTTTGGGGAAAAAGATGGAGTGCAGGGTAGGCAGAATAGGCGGTGCTTGGATTGAACACATTGTACGGATCCCGTATTGACGATTGATTTTTAATTGATGCCTGGAGGTGCGGAGGATAGAGTAGAATCTACTTGGATGGCTGCGGGTTTCTTGGATTTAAGATGCCGCGCTTGACCATTTTCGGAACCAACTCGCATCAATGGCGCATACCATTCGTCAGGCTACCATTTTTAGCGAGGAGCTCGGATCGTGACATGAACGCCTACAAGTATCGGCTACTTCGATCAAGTCCTTCAAGATCACCACAAACTGCCAGGAAATTGAATTCCCATGGTTTTTTTCGACTTCGACTTCGACTTCAAACTTCCTCAACTTCATAAATCGTCACGTACGAAAATGGTCGTTGCGAGACGCAGTCGATATTGCAGATCCATTGAGCCTTGCACCCCTTTTCTTTATCGTCATTGATGTCTTCAAATTCGACCTGCAAAAGAGTCTGACGAGAAGTGCACAGCTTCTATCGTCTGCATGGGCGATCCTCCCAATGGTATCGATCCACGGTGACGGCGATGATCACGCAGATACATCGCCGGCTCAGCATTGATATGAGCCGCTTTGATTACGATTACAAGGTACGCGCAATTCAATTTGGAAATGGGGCAGATTATTTTTCTGACTCGTCCCGTCTGTCCAAGCATCACCGACCCCCTCCAAAAAGAGGCCAGCGTCGACCCTCCCCGTGCCGACTAAAGTTTTCTGTACCCGTACCACGACGTAGCAAGCCGGCAACCTGATCAGGACTCTGTCTCGAAAAGAATGGGTTCAGCCTCATCCGCGTTCGCTCGAAGAAACTCAAGTTCTTCTAGGCCGTGAGAAGGTGTGATGCCGTCAGGGAACTCGGTGACGCTCCTGGCACCTGTGGCTGGGCTGGGCCCTCCCACTCCTTCGCCAGCACACGCCCATTCCGCTCAGAACAGGATGCAGCTGGATGGATCCATCCACCAAGCTGCGAAGGGGCGCTGGAATCACGACGCGAACAAGCGATTGCGCGGCGGAAGAGAGCAAAGGGAACGCTATGAACCGTGCAGTATTGTTGTCGCTGCCCGGCTGCGCTTGGATGCGGAAGCCATGGAGGGCCCGCCTTGATCGAAGAACGCATCCAAAGAAACGGCAGAGGTGCCAAATCACGCAACGCATCAAGTTCTGTCCCTTACCACGGAAAATAGAAGACCGGGTACGGGCATTATGACCGCTCACGGGGCTCAAGCTTCCCCTGGAACAGATCACGACAGCGGAGGTCCCGTCCCAGGGCTCCGTGACCCTCATCCATAGCCCTCTGGAACGGAGGATCCTCACAGGACTCGGCACCTCTGCGTGGCTTCGACCAATTCCAAAACTAACAAACCACAGCGCTCGATCCCATTCCAAATAAGTGCACATCACCTATGATATTGATGCTGCCAGCTCATCCGCTCTAAACACGGAAACCCCTTGCCGTCCGAGGTCAATGAAGACACCCACTCCCGTCCGGTACTTGCGCTCAGCCACAGACAACCCCCCGAGGTATTGTCCCAAGTGCGTGCAGCGGCGGATCTCGTGCACCCGCGAATCCGCCTAACCGCACACCCCTGGGCCCTGTCGCTCAGCTGAGCGAACCCACTCCCTCCATGCGGGGCACCGAGCCCCCTCCCAGCAGAGAGCAGAGTCGCCCGTGCGCCCGTGCGACGCCGCCGATCCAACGCTGCTCGACGTGACTTGTGGAATACCTGAAAGAGTATGTATCATGCCGATGGTACATACATGCTCGTACATACGTACATACTACAGGTACGGGTTGCTCGGTGTCTTCTTCCGGGCTGGCGCTGTGGTGGCGCGGCCCATTACGCGCGATACGAAGCCAGACGGCCAAGAGGTCCCTCTCGCAAACGGCATGCAGAATGCGAGCCGCGATGGAACTTTGACGGCTCACACCGATGGTCCCCGAATGCCATGCTTAGGTGCAGATGGACAATGGACATTCCCGTTTAGGAGCACACTATGGGTGGGAAGTTTCCAAGGAGAGTCGCCGCGAGGCAGCCCGGACTCCGCGAATCCTTGATCATTTTCAGGATTGAGACTAGTAATCAGCCTCCTCTCCCCAGGTAGATGAGAATGCTCCCTGAATCCTCCCTCTCATGCTAATTCAAGAAAGTCAAGAAATAGAGAAAACAAAAAGAAGACAAGAAAGAGCATTCTCTAAGGGATTCATTCACTCGCCGCAACCGATTCATCACTCCGTAATGCCACGACCTAATGCCGCATGCTCGATCGCGATCCATGTCTCTCAAGGCACACCCATGCATCCCGCGCCCCCCCCCCAAAACCATGGCCCAAATCATCATCCAACAGGACTTTGGAATAGACGCCCTAAGCGCCATTCAAGAGCTCAATACACTGGTACAAGAAATCCGTCCATTCACACGCCCTCGTTTACGCGAAGATCTCCGCCCAAGGAGTGGGACGATGAGGTTCGGATGCCGTCGCAAGCTACGAGCACCAGTGCGGAGTCTCATCCGTGGATACGATATGTACAGCCCGGCGCGGCAACTCGGCATTCGTCCCAACCTGCACACACGCAACCCCTTCCGCCCGAATCATATGTACATACATACATCTTCTATACCCGGAGATCGAGGCTCATGCTCGTTGGTCGTTAGGCTGATCAGGTTGTCTCCGTCGCGATCTCCACGCTTCTTCGGTCTTCTAGTCCACGGCCCGTCCCATGTCTGACCAGTGAGCGCGACCGAATCCGTGCCAATGCCCATGGCCACCTTGCACCCACACCATGAGGATCATGACTTGTATGCACCGTAGGTAGAATGGATGTATGATAGACAAGTAGATTGAGAGATCGATTACTACGTAGGTATATTGAGACAGAAAGAGAAAGGAAAGTAGGAAAAAAGCACTGTCAAGTCTAACGTTGTCTATGATGGGGCGCGCGAGGCTGCGCCCTTGAACAGCCAAAACATCCGAAAACGGGCAACGGAAGCGAGAAGTCGACTCTCAAACAAGGGTTCAAATCAGGGATAAATACAACAGCTGCCGCCCAAGATCAGACCGAAACACTCCAAATATTTAAGTGTATACATTGGAAAAAAAAAAACAGGGAAAAGTAAGTGGATTGAAGAATGAAAGTAGAAAAAAAAAAGAAAGGAAAGCAAAACCCAAGAAGAGTAATAAATGCATCAAAAGGAGCGTGAGGGAAAACAAGCGCCGGCTCAGACAGAAGCTCCACCGCGCGCTAAAGTCACGCAGTCCAACTGAACCCCTCCCCCTGCGGCAAGCGCTTGCTACTTTCCGCCGAGTATTGAACCTCGCCCATTGCCGAGGGGACTGTACATCGTCATATCGTGCCATCGAGGCATAGATCCTCGCTTGAGAGCGCCTTGGCTCATTTGTTGTGGTGCAGTTGCTGTGCATCGAAGTAGTAGAGCACCGAATCCATGTCGGAGCATATTCCTGCGCTCGCCGCCGCATCGAGCCCCATCGCGGGCCAATCCCACTGCCCCGCCATGTCAAGGTCCATAGCCGCGCCCTGCACGTCGGGGAACCATCCGCCATGCACGTCGACCAGGTCCGACATGCTGACGTGCTGCTGCTCCTCTCCTTCGAGGACCGACGAATCGAGCAGGCCGAACATGTCGTTTGCGCTCCATTGCGGCTTGCGCAGGTCTATTTCCGGCGTGCTGAGGCCTTGTGTGCCGGAGACTATACTCGTGCTCGGATCCATCTGCGGGACTAGGCACGGCCTTGATTCGCCGGCGGCTGTGGTGGCCTGGGAGGAGAAATGGTCCGAATGCGCTCCCGCGGTGGACAGTGGTGGCAGGGGGGGCGTGCGCGGCATGGATGCGGTACTCGTGCTGCCGCTGCCGCGCATCTGCTCGGGCGAGGACGCGGCCGACGAGACCGATCCCGTCCAATTGCCGAACGCGCGCAGGCTCGCCTTCAACTGCCTCCGGATGAGCCGCAGGGATTTCCTCTGGTTGAGGAAGTCATGCTGGCTCATCTCGTAGAGTCTGCCTGAGAGGACCTCCAGGCGACCCTCGTAGGCGTGGAGCATGGGCGCGTCCAGGAGCAGGCCACCCGCTGTCCTCTTGGCCTGTATGAGGCTCAGGGCGCGGGCGCACGTGTCTAGTGAGAGGCCGAAGACATCGGGGAAGCAATACCTGAGCGACGGTGTAACGCTGTACAGGTCCTGAGGCTGATCCGCGATGGAGGCGAAGATGTGCAGGATCTCTTGCGTGGAGGTGCAAAAGCGCTCCAGTGTCTCGGCGGGGATGCCCTCGTCCAATTCGCCTTGGAGAGTGACAGGGAACAGGAAGTGGATCGCCAGGGTGTGGTAGACGGCGAGCACGAGGTTTCGGGATGAAGCCTCAGTGACTTGCCTGTTCAGGATGTGGATGCTCTCCATGAGGACGCGGTTGATCTCGCGGCAGACCGCGGAGATGTCTCGCGTTGGTTTGACTTGCTGCAGTCTCTGTAGCGCCAGAAGGGGAGCCTCTTGCCAGTAATTGGTGGACGGAGACTCGAAGGCGTCTCCGTCGGAGGGATAGAGGGCGTAGATGTAGGCGATGACGCTGGAAATATGAGCCAGGGGCCACATTTCTCGAATCACGGCCTTTTGCTTCTGCAGCGTGCTGAAGTTTTCCGAGACAAGATCTAGTTGGATTATCACGGATGAGGCTTCCGTGACGGGCAGGAAGATGGACGTCAACGAAGTCGGCAGCAGGGCGGAGAAGTGACCGTTGCCCATCTGAATGAAGGCCCACAAGCTGAGCGAGTACGTAGTCCAGTAGAGGTACGCGACGATCTCCTTCTCCACATCAAAGACGTCGATGCCGTTGATACGACTTGATGTGATCGGCGCCGGGTTGCTGGAGATGTGCTCCTTGATTTCAGTGGCGATGTTACCCGCAAGGCCAATGTAGCAGGTGGCTCTCCGAATCTGAAAGGAGCAGAGCGCATTCCAGGCGAGGAGCATGAGAGCCTGGGCGGTGGAGATGCCGCAGAAGATCCTGGTCGAGATGCCGCTGCACATTCTGGCCGAAGCGTCTGCAGAGCCGCCGACGGGTGATTGTGGGTTCGTTCGGAGGGGCCTGGTTCTGAGTTGGGCCGTCGCCCAGCGGAGGAGGACGTGGCCGCGGGCCATGGCAACCTCATCACCGATGCTGAAGTTGGCATCGGCCAGCATTGTAGCGAGAAGGATCTCATCTTGCGTCCCGTCGCGGATTTCTCTGAGGAGGAGGGTTTTGGAGACCAGAAACGAGAGTGGATGCACCGAGAACCACACATCAATCAACTGTATCTGCTGTCTCTGCCCGTATTCCGAGAGAGGGTTACCACCCAGCGGGGCATTGTCGAACATCGTCTGCGTCTCGTCATTCACGAAGCCCGAGAGGAAGAATCTCGCGCCGCCGTCTTCAACATGGTGGCAACCCAGGGAGCTGAATTGGTCCGCTACCAGCCCGACCAGGTCGTTCGTCAGAAGCGACAAGATGCCGGTGTATTTGACATTTCGGGGGGTAAACTTGGCTCTCATGCCCTCTGAGCGCTCGCCGATGGAGCCCTTCATAGAACGGTTGTATGAAGAGATCCGTTCCTGCCAGGGGCTTGACCTCGGGCCAGAGTCTGTGGAGAAGTTCTCGTAGAACTTGCGTTCTAGTGCGATGGCAATGTTTTCGCCCTCTTCGATTGGCGCCGGGTCTTCCATCAGGGAGCCTATGGGGCTGCCATTGGGCGAGCCGGCTGAGGACGAGCGATGGGCGCGATTTCCAGAGGCAAAATCTCGAAGAACTGCGGTATCGGACCGAGAGCTGTCTTGGGAGGTTGAGCGCGCTTTGGGGCGTGGAGGCTCAAAATCGTAGATGCAGTCGGCGCCCTGTCGGCGGCAGGCTTCGCATATGGTCTCGTTGGAGCATTTGATTTTTCGGGCCCTGCAGAAGGCACAGGACCTCCTGAGTGGATGCTTGGCTGCCATTGGGATCTGAAATTGAAGGTGTAGTGCGGTCTGAGGGCTTCACGAGGAGGAGGTCTGGTGAAAACTGGAGGAAATGAAACCCAGAGCCTTGTTGATTAAGCTGGTGAGGGGAAATCGTCAGGTCGGTCTTTGGAGATTACGATCTCCAAGTCCTTGAATGGTAGGCCGCAGCGTGGTTGATGATGGGGATCTCTGAAGCCAGAGACTTGACCCGAATTAGCCAATTAAGAAGAAGGGCACCGTGGAACAAATGGAGCATTAGATGGAGCAATGGGACGTGACTCGGTAGAATGCTTTGCGTGGGGAGAGGAAGAAGCAACTTGGTTGTTCAACCGAAGAGACGGGGCAATGAATGAGGGTGCTCAAGGCCAAAGAAAAAGGAAGGCCAATGCTGGTTGACTCGCTGTTGTGATCACTGGGTCTGGAGAGGGTAAAAGCTGGAAAATATCATCTCCATGAAGGGGAGCCAGGGAATTGAAGTATTCGCAGATCCGGCCCCAGGAAAATCCACCTGCGCACGGTATCTTTCACGACACTTTTCCAGACCCATGACGATGATGGTGGAGGAATCAGAGGAAGAGCCTAGCATGGCCACCAGATCGTGGCACCCATGGCAAGCCATATGCGCCTTTGCTCCAGGTAGGTCGCTTTGTGCAGCCAGGAAGAAGCGCATCCTTGTCTCCCGATACCACCAGGTCCACCATGCAGTGCTGTCACACCCTCGACATCAACGCAAGCCATCGCCTGCCGTGCCATGTAGGGCCTCAATCTAGGCGCGCCAAATCCCTCCAGAAGAGGCCGGTCCTCAACCTTGCGCCCATGATGCCCGCCTGCAAGCCGGGGGTGTCTCTCTCTTGGCGCATCCGCATCCCACATCCATGTACAATGGCTGTACATACGAACACAGACTTGCAGTCATGTATGTATCATGGTGCCAGTCTCATCGTCAGGGTCGTCTTGAGGTGGAGGGCCGTTTCGGCGCATAGGGGGTGGGCGAGGCTAAAACACAAGTCACTTCCGTCGGAACATGGGGGAGAAGTACCTGCGGCACGAATATGAGTATTTCGAAGCACAGAGACAGGAAGATGTGCACACTGCATGCTGCTGTCCTGCCAAGTTCCCCCTAGAATCCTTCTCGAAGGTCTGGGACTGGTGAGCCTTGAGACAGGGATCTTTTGGGAGAAAGTGGGATTCGGATGTGGGTGTGCGGGGGAGGATTCGATGAAAACCTGGGAAAGATAGAGGGGGTGAAAAGGGGAGAGGGGGGTTGGATTCGTACAGCCACTATGCATTATGTATCTGCCGTAGCTGAGCGCCCTATGAGCAGTTTCTGGCAATCCCATATTGCCGGTGAGTTTTGGCAATTGTTTTTCGCGGCTTTTGAGAGGTGGAAAGATCAATTTGCTTGCCTGAAAAAGGTGGATCGTGCGTGATGGTGATGGAGGTCTCATAGCGGCTCAGCGGCCCATGCCCAAGGCTCATGCGAAGCCTCGGACGGTTGATTTGAGATCGGCAAATGTATGTAGGTAATGTGGTTTCCATTTTTATCACGCTGAGACTGCCGCCGCGGGAGGTATTCGCCAAAGGCTCAATCGCTTGTGAATGCGAGCAGACAGACCATGCGCGATACTCGCATAGCGACGCTGCGAAGAGCTCCAGATACGTCCATGAACATGCAGGCCTCCGCAACGTCTGCCCAGAAGGTGACGGAGGGCGGCGCCGTGCTCCGCATGGACACGATGCTCAATACTACGATGTCGATCTTGGCGAGACCCCATCGATGCAGGGAGCAACGGCCTTCCGAGCGGACACGCTCCGTCGTGATGTGCGCGGGAGGCCATGTGGGTGCGTCTTGTTTCAGCTTCTCCTCGATGCTGCGAAACAAGGGATCTCCTCGCTGTGCATGGCTCGACTCGACTCATCTTGGGAGAAAAAAAAAGGGGGGGGGGAGGGGGCGTTCCTGATGTGATCCATTGCTTTCGAGGACGGAGATTCCCGAGTGAATCACTCATATTCCTGGATTCTGAAGCATTCCCAGGGGGGGTTTTTCCCTCAGGAGAATCTGAAACTCGACATCGCAGAGGATCGAATGTGCGTGCGAAAGCGGGCGTAAGCGAGAATTCGGGGGATCGAAATTCGAATAGGCGATTCCGATCAGGGCTGGCCTGCGATCGAAGGGTCACTCCTTCCTCCGCACGTAGACGACTTCAAGTGCATGTACAATCCAGGTTAGTAGTAGGTACTCCCTCCTCCGTGCTTCCTTCCTGCTATCCATGATTGACGTCTTTCGGAAGGAGCAACAGCCTGTTGGCATCATGATCCTCAGCGTTGAGAGGATGTGTCGCGATGTACCTTCGCGGCCCGCAATGCTCGGCAGAAGACTTGCATGTACCAACTCCGAACTCGTATGCAGACTCGGATCGAATTTGGCAGTCACGGTGGGCTGTGTCGGATGATGATGGAAGTTGAATGTGTGTGATGCCTCTGGACGTGCCTGCCAAATGTGTATTTTTAGAGCAACTGCTGCTGGTGCGAATTGATCAATCGGTCTTATCCGGAAAGCGGAAGGAGAGCTTGACGGCGGCGGGGGAAGAGCAGGCCAGGCGAGTCACTGTATGGTTTCTCGTCGACGCAAAAAAAAAAGAAAAGAAAAGAACAAGAAAATCCAAGAAAATCATCTGCCAGATCAAGCACAAAATCATCAAGGGAAAATCAATCAAGACAGAAAGAAGAAAAGAAACTTGCAAGCTCACAACGAACATTGATTCATCAATGGCTTATCCAGCTGAGGAATACTCCGTATGAGCGACAAGCAGCAGCAGCAGCAGCAGCAGGGAAAACAGACGCCCCTCCACAGGTACGAGGATCCCCAAGCCTCCAACTACCGCCGCCCCGCCAACCCTATTCAGTGTCCGAGCGCCCCCCTCAAACGTGCGCCATCCTCGCTGCCCGTTCTTCTCCGTATCGCGATCCGCCAATCCGCTGCTACTCGTAACCTTTGCAAAGGAATGGCATCATCTTCCCGCCGCCAAACCACGTCCAAGCTGACCGACCGTGAGCACAGTGCCCCGCCCAAGCCAACCCATTCCATCAATCCGCTCCGAATAGAATGGACGCCCACAACGGCCGCGTTCCAGGTCCCAGTCACTCCTTCAACGGCATGCCCAGCGCCGCCACCGTGGGTTGGTATTGATACAGCCAACCCAGCCAGTTCACCCACGCCCAGCCCGGGAGCAGCGTATAGATCAACCATCGGAGGATGGGACCGGTGCCGTACGGCAGCCGGGCGGTGTGCAAGAGAGCATAGGTGTCGCTGAACCTGGAGAGCTCTTTGACCCGGGTCTCACGAGCTTTCGAGTACAGAGACAAGAGCTCTTGTGGGCTGGAGAGTGAGTGTCTGTGCTCGGAGACGAGGTTTCCAAGTACGGCGGCGTCCTCGATTGCCTGACACCCTCCCCTGGAAAAGAGAATGGTGAGTGACCCGTCTTAGATCCCGCAAACGAGAAGCAAAAGGGAAGGGGGGGGGGAAACAAGAGACAATATGTCGATACAGATACTCACTGTCCAAAGAAGCTGGTCATGCTGTGAGCAGCTGGCAGATTTGTCAGTCGAGATTTCAATGTGTCCGGAAGGCAGGGAGGCTCACCATCTCCAAGGAGTGCGATTCTGCCTTGGTGCATACGCGGGAAATCAGTCTCCTGGAAGACGTTGCTCCCAACGACCCTCTCCGATTTGTCAACGACTAGCTGGCAATCAGCATCTCTTCTTCAGCCGGATCGTGGGGTGCAATAGGCCGCTTACTGCTTCCAAACTCGCTGCCCTCTGCAAACGGGTGGAATCCTTTCCCATAGACGGCTTTGATGTCCTCGGGGGTGATGGATCCCCACACCGATCTGTTCTTATCCACCTCGCTGTCCGCTTTCTGCTCGACCGTCAGCCGTCAGAACCCCAGCAGTAAGACCAATGCTTTTCGAAAGAAAGGGAGGATCACCTTGACGCCAATGTACCACTGACGATTGTCCTTGCAAGGCCAGGTGGTCAGGATAGCATCGTCATACAGCACCCAATTTGCAACGCCGGTCTCTTCCTTTCCAAGGTGCTCCAACGGCGCCGTCATCCCGGAGAAGTGCACTCTGCCCGTGAACTTTATCGTGTTTGCACCATCCAGGCCAGCCTTTCTCGCCAGCGCCCTTCGGACGGCAGATCGAATCCCGTCTGCCCCGACACACATCTTCCCATGATACTCCTTGCCATCTTCTAAAATGACACGGACGTATTCTTCCTGTGGATCGTCAATCACATCCACAACCTTGCAACCCATACGCACACGGGCATCCCCTCCCGCAGCGTCATAGAGCAATCTATGAAACGCATGCCTCTCAGCAGACAGGATGGGATATCCGTATCGCTCCTCCGCGCTGGTCACGTCGAGGCTATTCCACTGCGTGGTGTTTCGCCATATGTTGATTGCGCGAAGCTTTTGAGAGCTGGACTTGAGTTGGGAGTATAGACCGAGTTGGTCCAGCAAGGCAAGGGCATTGGGCGCCAAGGAGATGCCTGCACCGACGGGATGAAGATCTGGGGTCCGCTCGAGGACCATGTAGGAGACGCCGAGGCGATTGAGAATGGCGGCGAGGGTGAGGCCGCCGATGCCAGCACCCGCGATGATGACTTCTGCGTCAAGAAAATCAGACATGATGAATGATAAGAATGACTTCAAGGACACAGAGAAAAAAACGAGATGGCAGTGTTGACGAAGTTTTGAAAGGTCGGCCACAGAACTATATGGCCTTGAGACCGAACGTTCTGATGCAAATCATGATATATCCGTACCCCCGCATCTCGACAGATCTCGATGCTCATGGGGGAACCGGCGGAGCCGTGAACCTACGGAGCTTGCGGTTCCGATTCGGACGGAAGACGGGCGTGTTGGATCACTGCATAAACGGAGAGACACAGACAGGCTCGGAGGTGGCTAACGGAGAGGATGGTCACAGGTGAACCCCTTTCCCATGTACTGTGGATGGTTGCTGACAGGTTTGAATGGAGATGTTATACGGTTTTATATTGTCACATAATACTCAACGTCACTGCGTCTATTGGATCTATACAGGATCTTTGCTACGGAGGCTTATTGAAGAGCATCTCCACCGACCAATAAATTAGAATGGCTGAAGGCCATTCGATGAGCCGAAGATGTACTGCACTATTGGGCTTGGTGTTCGCAGACAAAATACGGCTTGGAGAATCTACCAAGGATCTGCTCATCCATGAGTGGAACAATCGAGACATCGTTGCAGCATATCATGCAGGCTCTGCGCTCTGCGACTTGCCATCTACGGGATCTAGCGCAAGCGATCTATCACAACAGATGAATCGATTTGTTCCACGGTCTTTACCACCCTGATCTCTGGAGGTTCGCTGGACGATACTCCTCATCTCGGCCAGAGAACCTCCGCTGGCTCTTCATGTCCTTTTCAGGCGAATGACTCGAATCCCCTCTTTGAGTGAGTTCAGTTGCATCAATTCAATGACTTCATCTATGTATACATACTCCAACGCCGTTCCGTCCATGGGCCTTCTGATCGCTAACGTTTCATAATCCTTATTACAACCGATGGTCCACAATCCCGATCATCATTTCTCGCCGCAGTGCCGTGCCTTCAGAATATCGTTCTTCACCTCGGACATGTCGACCAGCATCTGCTTGATCTCGATCGTCGTGCTACCATCTCACGTCGGAGATGCCAACCCTGAGATTCTCAAAGTCAAGTGTGATGTACTTGTCAATCGCAAAAGTCTCGCCAAAATTCCCGATGCTGCCGCCTGGTCAGTCTTTCAGCCACATAGATTTCCTTGATCGAAGGAAGCACTCACAACTCATCGCCCTTTGCCAGCGCTCTCACGTTGAGCGCACAGCTCCCGTCCTCCAGCACCGCAACGTAGTTCTGCGCCGTGATCAACCATTCTCGGTCCTGCCCAACGAACGCATACCGTATCTCCGGAAACTCGCCTATCCTGGAGCACTCCACTGAGAAAAAGCCCTGCTCTCCGTTATTCGGCGGGGCCTTGGGCTTCGCGGGCTTGGCCTGCGTGATGTCCACCAAACGCATGTACGCATTCGGCGTCAGGG
Organism: Escovopsis sp. AC; assembly: GCA_003055955.1. Lineage (NCBI taxonomy): Eukaryota > Fungi > Ascomycota > Sordariomycetes > Hypocreales > Hypocreaceae > Escovopsis > Escovopsis sp. AC. The sequence goes on from NQYS01000005.1 coordinate 707,003, forward strand.
GCGCTCCGCGGCCGTAGCTCGCGTGGTCGAATATGGCGGCCCTGCCGGACGTGTTGGACGTCGGCTCGATCTTCTGCTCCTCGGTGCCGATCTTGAGGCTCTGCAGCTCGACGGCCCAGTAGTTGTACACGGGGGGATCGTAGACGAAGTCGAGCGCGTTGACATCGGCGTACTTCTGGACGTCGTACCACCAGATGTCGCCGTTGTCAATGAGGTCGGTGCGGATCCCACCCAGTGTTTGGACGCCGTCGTGGCCGTCGCATGTGGCCTTGATCGAGTCGTTGTGGCAGTACACGAAGCCGGCGAGAGGCTCTCTCCAGGCTCCAAGCTTCCACTGCTGGTAGAACGGGGACTGGTAATCGACTTTCATCGCGGCCACATCAGCGGATTAACGTCAGCAAAGTGGGAAGACGCCAACACTCACGTCCATCGCCATCGAAAACGGGCGAAAGCCCATAAATTCCAGAAAACGGGAACGTGTGTCCCAACACCTCCGTGTTGAACGTCAAGTCTGAGAGCTGGAAGACCGTGTCTCTCGCCACGTCCCCGACCTGCACCATGTCCGCGGCAATCTCCACGTGCATGGGATAATCGAAGAAGAAGTGATTCGGCCTCCACGTGTAGTCCTCATACACACCGGACAAGTTCTTCAGCGTCGAGGACGTGCGAGCGTTCCAAATGGCCTGCTGCGGGAAGAAGCACGAGGACGCGTTCCAGGAGTCGTTGCATCGGTTCGACATGACAATGAAGCTGACCCAGGTCCAGTCGACGAAGACGGTGAGGTCCTGGCGCGGCGTGCCGACTAAGACGGTGGTGAGAAACCCGCTCTCGGACCATGTCATGGGCATGTCGAACTGAGAGCCGCGGTAGCCGCCCCAGAATGATCTGTCGAGGCCGGAGGAAGGCGAGGGGACGGCAAGAACAGAGACTGCTGCCAGCAGCAGGAAGAATGGCGGCCTCATATTGCTCAACCTCAACATGATGGGCTGTTTGCTTCTGGCATTTTCGTCAAGACAAGGTATGTGATACTTGGGGCTGAGACACGTGTTCAAGAGCACTCACTATACAAGGCGACACGAGACGCTTCTTGCCGCGACAACAATCTTTGATGATCAGAGCCCGTATGATGTGGCGAGCACTAAAGGCGACAACACACATGCCGACGGAGGACCGCCGTCCCTTTTGTATCATCTTTCCATCTCCGTCAGCCCTCGAAGATGGCCTATTCCGCCCAGTCATCGACGACCTCCGCCTCCGCGGGGTTGCGGAGAGATAGCCTCAGGGGTTCGAGAGGCAGAGCACCGACGCCACAACGTTTCCGATGGGGCGCTGATCTTCGGTCATCATCTTGACCCCGACATATGATCCGACATAGCGATCGCGTCACAAAACGGGACTCGCTCTGTATGGCTGGTCATCGACATTTTAATCACACGTCTGCCAACGCCTCCACTTTGTCGACCTCTTCATCTGCCATGGTCCTATTCTAAACAGACTTCGAAACAAATGTGGCGCCGCGTCACACCAGATTCGTCCATGGAAACCCTCTGACGATCCGACTCTCTTCCCTCCTCCACCACAAATCCAAGGACGATCTCCGCCAACGTCCACACCAGACTGAAACCAATCAAGTTCATCTGAGCGCCTAAAAAGTGTGCATTGCGCTGCCAGATCAGAGCCCCCTCGGAGGGGCTTAGCATTGAGAGCCTCCAGGCGCACACTCACGTCGATCGAGGTCGCGAGACCAGTGGCTTGCCTGTCGTCTCTCGTCACCCTCTGTGGACGTCTTGGGGTAAAGGGAGGCGAAGTGGCCAAAATGAGTGCCGAAGATTGGTCAAGTGTCACAATGGGTCTGCCGGCAGTCGTCCACTCAAGTGCGGAGTGGGAAAATTGCTGTTTGGGTATAAACATAGGGGAGGTCTGGGATCGGCCTGGGCGGCAGAGATGGCTCAGGTCTGAGAAGTCATCGGGTTTCTCTCTCGATTACCTTCGTTGAGCTTCATGTTGTCTGTCATTATCCTTCTTTCAAGCAAGCGCTTCATGCGTCTCCTCCATTCTCGGTTGCCGGCCAATCCAGAATCCTTCACCCTTTCACTTCCACTTGTTTCTTCCCCTTTTCCCTTCAAACAAAAGATCCTTCTCCTCCATCATGGAAGTCATTACTCTAATCCAAGGCGACAGAGATTCGCATCTCACCCCGCTTTTTCTCGTCCATGCCATATCCGGCACTGCCCTGCCCTACCTCCGCCTGCATCTCCTTAGCGACGAAGACCGCCCCATCTACGGCATCACCAACCCCATTCACTGCCCCAACCCCGAGACCTTCAAATTTCCCTCCTCGCTCGCCGGCCTCGCGGCGTTCTACCTCGACGGCATCACGCGCATCCAGCCTCACGGGCCTTATCTTCTTGGAGGCTGGTCCATGGGCGGCATGGTGGCGATGTTCATGGCGCAGATCCTGCAAGCGCGCGGAGAGCCCGTATCCAAAGTTATCATGATCGACTCCGCAAATCCAGAGGTATTCCCGTGCTTCACCAGCCCAGAGGAGCATCGAGAGTTCGCAAGAGCCACATACGAGAAGACAGTTGCGATGGTGGCGATGGAGCTCAGCGCGGGAAGCGCACCGGGCTCCCCAATCCCATCGCCAGTGATGAGCGATGGCGGCTTCGACGATTACGCGCTGTGCAGACAGAGGCGGGCGAGCACCTGGAGGACGTGGAGCTCCGAGAGCTCCGATTGCAGCCTCTTCGACTCGCCGACGTCGACGACCCCCGGATCGCCAGCCCTCTCGAGCATTTCCTCCGACTACTCCGACAACGACGACGACGACGAACACGACGAATGTGAGGAAGAACCTGGTGCAGACAACTGCTACGAGTACGATGATGTGGAGCCGCCCGCACTCAAGGCTTTCCTGGGCCAGATCAAGCTGCATGTCCACCGGGGCTTGCAGCTCATCGCCGACGTCCGCCCAGGGGACCTCTTCACCCCCCACAAGCGCTCCAACTACGCCGTCGTGCTGATCAAGTGCCGCCCCGACGGCCTGCTCCTGCGGCCGGCGCACCAGCACCACAAGGCCGAGTTCATCATGTCGGTGATGCGGGAGAGGAGCATGCGGTGGAATCCGGGCCAGTTTCGGAGCTTCGAGACGCGGGCGTTTAGCGGGGACCACGACGGGGCCTTTGCGCCGCAGTATGTTGGGGAGCTGAGCTCCATCCTCAGGGATTGTTTGGCGGACGAGGACTGAGTTTTTCATCTTCTAGACTCTGACGGGCTTTTGTATCATGATGTTGATGGAGTGATTTGCGACGTGTGGGACGTGGCGAGGGGCATCAGCGGAGCTCGGATGTCCTGGCTTTTGTTTGTTCGATCGCACGTTAGAGTCAGATGGGAGTGAAGTTTAAGATTGAGTCATGGCAGCATGTAAGCCTCGGTGGGCTGAGGTGTCATTGCGCGTTTGTCCTAAATTCGTTCAAGTCCTTCAAAACACCAAACGAGCTTCTTAAACAGAGCAACTGTTCATTTCCCTTTCCAACAAATCAAACTGGCACCTTACCGCTTGATCAGTCCTCGACGGGCAGAGATCCCGAAAAGGGGGTAAACTGGCTTACGTAACACATCATCACGAAGACCCCCTTTTCCCTTTGCTTGGTGTTGAGATGCTCCAACAGATGCCTTGCGAAGATGTGCTGAAATAGAATACGAAGAAGAGAAATTGATATTTTTGGTCTACCGTGAACCGGCACAACAGTTGCTTCCATCGATATCCAATATCAAACCAGAACGAAAACATACCAGGGTCCGACACAGAGGAGACCATGCCAGATGAAACAACCCGAATAGCGATCCCCCAATCACGCCGATTTGAACCTCACGCCCACGTCGCCCCTCAGCCACGCGGATCCTACCTTGTCGAAGTTGAAGTTCTCAAAGTCCGTCCTCGATGGCACCCCCTCGTCCGCCCACTCCACATCCCACGAGCCCAACAGCGTGACCAGCGCCCGGAACACCATGACCGTCGCCAGCTTCTCGCCCGGGCAGCGATGGCAGCCGGACCCAAAGGGCATGAACCCCGCGCCGCCGACGGACTTGGCACTGCCGAGCTCGCTGCTGCCTTCTCCGGTCGGGGAGTCGAGCCAGCGCTCCGGGATCCACTCGTCGGGCCTCGGAAAGTTCTCCGGGTCGTGGTGCGCGAGGTACGGGCTGATGGAGACGAGGGATCCCTTGGGGATGACGTACTCGGAACCGGGGATCTTGACGTCCTTTTGGGCTCTTCGCAACATCTTGAAGCCGATGTAGACGCGGCTTGTCTCCTTGATGCAGGCCTGGAGCAGGGGGTACTCGGCGGCGCCTGGGGCGCGCACCTCCTGGAGCACTCGCTGCATCATCTCCGGGCGCCGCAGGAGGTCGATGATGACCCACGCGATGACGGCCACTGTGCTCGTGTGCGCCGCGAAGATGAGCAGCGTGTTGTGGCCGGACATGAAGTGCTGCAGCGGCGCGGTGGTCTTGTCCTGCAGCGTGAAGGCGAAGAAATCGTCGAAATCAGTCTTGTGGTCGCCTGGCAGCGCCTCGCGCGCGCGCAGCCTCTCGGAGTAGATCTCGTTCATGCGGATGCGCGCCCTGTCGAGCCGGCGGCCAGCGGCGTGCGGCACCCATTTCGTCGGGAGGAGGAAGTTCCACGGGTTGCCGACGTTCTCCTCCATGGTGTGGATCAGCTGCAGGAGCTCCTCCGCGTGGTTGGTGTAGAAGTCCTCGCCCATGAGGGAGCGCACGATGCTGCCGTTAACCAATCCGGACAAGGCGTCGAAGAGCCTGATTTCTTCGCCGCTTGCTGCCCAAGCGGCAGCCTTATTCTGCGTCTCTGAGATGGTCACGCGGGCGGCGTAGCTTTGGGCTGCGCTGCGGTTGACGTAGCGGCTAATGGAGCTGAGGAGAACCTTGTAATGTTTCCAATAGCCTTCCTCCACCAGTCGATCGAAGAACAATCGCTTTATTCCGTCAGACGCTGCCCGCTGATGGAAGAAAACTGCTGGCTTCAAGTGTGCAGAGAGAAATAGCACGTACCATGCCGTCGGCAAAGGACCAAACGTCTTCCCTAGAATCAAGGTAGAACCTATGCAACGTGTTCCCTCTCAGCCAAACATTGTTGAGAGTCAGCATGGGCAGGCTGAAGACGTCGCCGCGTTCCTTGGTCCCTTCATTGATCACCCGGATCGGATCGGCAAGGAAGTCGGTTGCGATGGTCAGGAAACCAAACACTGCCTTTCCGTGGTATGACGGAGGCTTCTTAGGCGACCTCGAGAAGAGCAGATATGCAAGAGCCAGCAAGAATAGCCATGAGATTGCAAAAAAGGGAGTCATCTTGTCGAGATTGAAAGGTCGATCCTCATGGACTCGAGCCAGGCTCTTCTTTCCTGGAGGATGAAAGAGAGTAAGTGAGTTCCAGAGACGCGGAGGGTCAGGTAGCAATAGAAAACAGAGGGACCAATGGTTCAGTCAAATACCTTGAGAACTAATGCGTTGCGGAGCGGGGAGGTTGAGACATGGATATACTCCATAGGTCGGTACTTGTCCGAATCCATGTCGGCTGATGGTTCGCTACTCCGTAAGTGCTTACACGACCTGTCAGAGGACAGTTGTTGAGCAGATTGAGCAAGCGGATCGAGCGGATCGACTAACGAGGCCAATCCGCAATTGCCGAGTACGTGTAAGCACGCTCATCAGCCAAATGGAATGGATCTTTTGTCGACTCCGTCATCACGAGGCCCAAGCGCGCGCTCTCGGTAATGCTCGCGATGCATCACCTTTCCCCTCGTCCCCCCCCCGTCTGAGGTCAACTCACTGCCAAAATCTCATCATCTCCGAATGGTGTTTCGAAAAGCGCCTTTCTCCGTCGCAGCCCGGGATCAGCAAATGCGAGTCGGCATCACTCACATCAGCCTCCTTTGCTGATTTGGCCAAGCTAAAATTGGTGGCAAATTCGGATCAGAGCCATTTCTTTTTTGGGAAATATTTTCAGATCAATAAAGACGCACCATTTTCTTGCTCCCATGTTTCTTGATGCATTCACTGAGCTGCTGATGCCTCCCCCCCCTCCCCCCTCCCCCTTTTTTTTTCTTTTCCCCCTCCATTGTGGCTGATTGTGTGGGGGGAGGGAAGCATTATGCTGAAAAAATTGCTGGAAAAGAATCGAGTCGAAAAGGGGTAAATGACCCGCAAGGTAATTCCATGATCCGAAAGTTGACCGTGAGTCCTGGACTTCAGCGGGTATGTCGATAAACATGATAGAATCAATTCGATGAAAGAGACGAATCCAGATCTGCCACACGCCATCGCGTAAGATGAAGCATCGCCGCTTCAATTTTGAAGATGTTGTTTTCGAAGTTCCTTCAATCCTCGACCTCGTGCCAGCGATCCGAGATTGCCTTCCCCGAGACAGTTTCAGTGCCTCCAGCGTATCCAAGCTTGCCGCTTGTTATCTTCAATCTCCCTGCAGCCCTGTATATATGGGGCGATCGCGGGATCCGCGGGAGTAGATCGTAGATCCAACGGGTCGCATTACCCCTGAATCCCCCACACCATGAATTCGACCTTGGATCCCGTAGAAGATGCCTTCCATGAGCCATGTGCATTGCGAGCTGGCGTATTGATTCTCGAAAATCTTCTTCCGCGTCCTCGTTTCAGATGCTCTCGATCTCGTCTGTCGCGGCGCCACTGCTCCAGCTTCGACGGCACTGGTCCGGGCGCCCCAATCACTCCCAATGCCGCAAAATTTTCCTCGACCCGCCGGGCGAAGGCCTCTCCAGAGTCAGTGAATCATCGTCTCGTCCACTTGTCCTGGGAAATTGCCAAAGGGGGAAATCGGTGCAGCATTCTGACCTATTTTCCCTGCTTTTTCGCCCGAAAAATGGGAACCGAGTCGATTTTTTTCGAGATCAGCCCTCGTCCGGACTGGTGAATCGGCCTCTCAACCTCCATTTCCTGCCCCTGATCTGGCTGATTGCGCACCCTCGATCTCTTGCCCCCTACTATAAGGTAGGCCTTCTACCCCCTTCCACCTTCATCTCCTCTTCTCCTCTTTTCCTTCCCTTCTTTCTTCCTCCATCATCTCAAGTCTCCACAGCATCCTGACTCTTCATCATCTTGCTTTGTTCTGCCATTGCTCCCAAGCTTTTCCATCTCTTGTCCTAATCCTTCCATGCCTCAAAATTCGATCATTGTCTTCTTTGCTTTGATTTGGTCGTGACGATGCCTCAATCCCCAGTTGAGGTTGTGGGTCTGGCCCTCTCCCACGACATTGAGATGGCCACAATTCCTCCCCCGGCGATTCTTGCTGGCTCTGCCGAGGGTAGTGGCACGCCTTCGACAGAGGCCAGCAAACAACTTGAGCAGCCTGCTGCTCAGGTTGAGGTTGTCCGCGACCACGATGACAAGGGCCCCCCCGATGGAGGTCTCCGGGCATGGCTCGTGGTCCTTGGCGGGTTTCTGAACTTCGCCATTGCTTTCGGTACGATCCTCTCTGGTTTTCATTGGTTTCATGGACATGATGCTGACATTCATCTTTTCAAACAGGCATGATGAACGCGTTCGGCACGTACCAGCCGATCTATCAAGCTCAATGGCACGCCGATTCCTCGACGGTTTCCTGGATCGGCGCGACTCAGGTAAGCAAATACATGTTTCATCCCTGGTCAAAGTTCTTTTGGTTGTCCTTTCAATTTCAGTCTTACTGACTCAAGACTGTTCGTGCCAGATGTTCTTGACCTTTCTCGGTGGGTTGGTCTTTGGCCCGGCCTTCGATCGATTTGGCGCTCGGGCGATCATGATCCCTGGAACAATCATGTGTCTCCTGTCGTTCATCGCCCAGAGCTTCTCCACGAAATTCTTCCACTTCCTGCTGGCTCAGGGTGTTCTCTTCGGGCTTGGAAATGCGATGCTGTAAGTCCACAATCAAAGTTGCCTCTCGTGTTTGCCTCGTCAACTTTATGACTGATTGTCGATGTCATAATAGGTTCTACCCGGCCACGAGCTCCATCTCCGAATGGTTCAGCAACAAGAGGGCTCTCGCACTCGGCATGGCCCTCTCCGGTGCTTCGGCCGGTGGGATGTTCTGGCCGCTGATCGTCTCGAAGCTGTTCAAGGCTGTTCCCCAACCCTGGGTATACAGGATCTTGGCCGCGATTTCGATCCCGCTCCTTTTGGTCTCTTGCGTTCTGATCAAGGAGAGAAAGGCCAAGTCTGGACTTTCGGCCCCCGCCACCACCGACAGCACCGACTGCGATACCATTCTCAATGAGAGTGAGTCGGAACAGATGATTAAGTCTTCCAAGTGGGCCATCATTGGCGAACCCCGATTCCTGGCCTTGTGTGCTGCCTTGTTCTTCATCTATGGTGGCATGTTGATCCCGTTCTTCTATATCCCGCTTTTCGCCATGGAACATGGGATCAACCACACCTTGGCGAACAATCTTCCGGCCATTGGGTATGGCATCGGCATCCTGGGTCGTGTCATGAGCGGCTGGCTTGCGGACCGTGTCGGACGGTTCAACGTCTTGATCGTCATCGCCACTGCAACCAGCATTGTCACTTATACCTGGGTGGCCTCGATATCATACGCTACCATGGTCGCCTCGACCATTGCCTTTTGTGTCTTCTCCGGCGGTCTCATCCCCCTCGGTTCCGCTTGCGTCGGCCAAACCACCGAGAACATGCAGTACATTGGTCTTCGAATTAGAGCCAAGATGACCATGTGCGCGTTCGCGGCCCTGGGAGGAGCACCCCTGAGCGGATACATCAAGGACAACGGTGGCGACTGGTTCGGTTGCTATGCCTTCTCGGCTAGTGGCACTCTCCTTGGTGCCATCATCCTGGTGGCGGTCCGATTCTGGAACCAGCCCAAGGTGTTCGTTGTCGTCTGAAGGGCCTTGAGGGGTTGAGGTCCAGACAGGAGAAAAGAAAAACAACAAAAAAATGGAGGATCCGAGAACATTGTCGACAAGTGTTTTCGTTGATGTGGCAAACGGGTGGGAGGAAATGTATGGCACAATCGGCTGATGCGACATGATTTGGAGGATCTGGCGTCTTTTGTTTTTGGCGTTGCGATCTTGTCTTTTGTTTTTCTTTTTCTCTTTTGGCATATTTGGCTGGTCACGAGTTGTCCGCCCTCTTTTTGTTGTACTTTGGGGAAATATCTTTGGGAACTTCATGATATCGAGATCGTTGTGGGAAGTCGGATGATTGATCGATTGTAAGAGTAATGCGATGAATCAATTGACCCCTTGGATCTTAATAGAGATGGCTGTTGACCCCTGGGATTGGGTTCTAGCCTGGAGCGCCATGGTGACATGTAAAGGAGACTCGAGACCATGTTATCGTAAAGCGTATAAGCCGCGGCCCACGATGAATATTGACGTTGGATGAGGGCATCGTGGGTGAAGAAGCAACATTTTCCTCTCGCGACGTCTGATTTTCTCGACTCGCACAATATTGGCCGTCACGTGTTGCGGAGAGGGGGAGGAAGGTGACACCAAGCTCAGTCGCGACTTCCATTTTGAGATCCATCCCCGTGCCTCCTCCAAAAGAGAAATTCTGAATAGCTTCTTCAGGCATCACGAGCCTCATTCCAAAGCACTCCAATCCCACTTGGATCTCTCGCTTGATTCGGCCTCCGAGGCCTAAATGAGTATGAGATCCTTTCTGGATAGGCGACATCTCAGAACCCTATCAGGGGCGATGTGCGACGACTTGTCCAGCCCACCCGCAAGAACCTCTCTATGGTCAAGTTTGTCAGATGCCAATCTGTTCCGAACGTGAGAATCACTAATCTGGACTTTTGAATAGCTCTGTGGACACTAGAGACAACCTGCAGCTTCCCATAAGAACGAGGGGCGTCCTTCCGCCGGACATCGGCGGCGGCCCCCAACCGAAACGCCACTTCTTTACTGGCAGCCGTCGGGCCCGTCCCGTCTCGGCAACGATGGCCATGCGCCTGGCCGACTTCATCTGCATCTCACTTGGTCCTTTGACTCCAATATCGACTAGGGCGAGAAGACGAAAAGGCCAAGGGTTCCATGGCTTCGTGGGCATATAAGACTCTTGTGGAGGGTCTTCTCATCATCCTGCCCCATGGCCATATCCGCTACAATCTGCTACAGCTCCAACAAAAGCACATTCTTTTCTCCTCCATTCCTTCTTCTTTTCAAAAATCTCTTGAGCACCCACCTCTCAGTCGTTCCTTGAAAATTGAACTCGAGGCGCCGATTCTTGGTCAAGTCTCAATTACACGTTGATATAAGAAGGCAAAGTGGGAGAAAAGGCAAGATGCGCGTCTCGCCATTGGGTCTCCTTGTCTCATTTGCGGCCCTGGCGGCTGCTTTGACGAGCGGACAAGACTTGCAGACTTGTGTCAAGAGAGTGTTTGGGACCAGCGCTCTGCACAGGATCGTCACCCCGGATGATGATACCTACACAGATGCCCGAACTGGGGAGTCAATTCAGTACGCCTTCTATTCAAGGAGACCTCGAGTCTCGAGATTTTTTTTATCCCTTCAGTTTATGTGTGGACTGACCTCATTAGGTCTGTACAGCTTCCTCGGTTGATAGCCTTCGCGAAGGACCCTTCTGAGGTTGCACCCTTGGTACTTTGCGCGAAAAGAACGGGCTTCAAGGCGGTGCCTCGTTCAGGAGCCCATCAGTGAGTATTATCCTTTCCTGACCAGGCATGACTCGTTGATGTCTCCTTTTACAAAGCTTCTCCATGTTTCTGAGGACTAATGAAATATAGCTTCCTGGCCTACTCTGCCCTGAACGACTCGCTCGTCATCGACATCTCCCACATTGACCATGTGAACATGGCTGAGGAGAAGTTGTCCGCCAAGGTCGGAGCCGGAATCCGCCTAGGCCCTCTCTACACCGTCCTGGCCGCTGCGGGCCGCGACTGGCCAGGCGGCATCTGCCCCACGGTCGGCCTCTCCGGCTTTCTCGGCGCCGGAGGCTTCAACATGCAGATGCGCCAGACGGGCCTCGGCATTGATCACGTCCTCTCCGCCGAGGTCGTCCTCGCCGATGGCCGCACAGTCACCGCCTCCGCCGACGAGAATCCGGACCTCTTCTGGGCCATTCGCGGCGGCGGCGGCGGCACCTACGGCATCGTCGTGGAATGGACCCTCCGTCTCAGCGCCTTCCCCCGCTCGGCCATGGTGCTCATCAACTGGAACGATCCCAACACGACCGCCGACGTGGCCAACAAGTGGATCGGCTGGGCCCCCGACACGGACAAGGCCCTCACCACGCAGCTCAACGTCAAGACCAACACGTCCCAGCTCATCGGCTGGTGCTACGGCTGCTCGGTCGACAAGGCCCGGGCCCTCGTCGACGCCTCGGGCCTCCTCGCCATCGGCACGCCCCAGGTCTTCATCTCGGGCAACTGCAGCTCCGAGAACGCCCGCATGATCGGGTTCGGCGCCAACGAGTGCATGCCCGACGAGCAGGTCGCCAAGCTCGCGCCCCTGGCCCTCAACTACCCGCAGCAGCCGTTCGCCAGGATCGCCAACGCCTCGCAGTTCGCGTGGGGCCAGACCCTGCAGGACCCGTCCGCGCCCGCCGCGCAGCCATGGCCCCGCATCGTCCGCATCAGCAAGTCCTTCTTCCTGCAGCGGAGCCGCAGGCCCGCGCCCGACCACATCGCCGACGTGGTGAGGCGGATCCAGGCCCTGCCGCCCGCGGCGAGCGTCTGGGGCGAGTGGCACTCCTGGAACATCGCCGGCAACGCCTCCAGCAGCGCCTTTGCGTGGCGCGACGAGGCCTACGCGCACCTCGAGTTCATCGTCACCGGGTCCACCGACAAGCAGGTCGAGGATGGGTACCTTGCCTGGGCAGAAGACTTGGAGAATTACTTGCGGCCCGTTGTGGGGTGAGTTTCAGCTCCAAGGAGAGCGGGGAGCCTGGTTAGGGACAGGAAAGTGCTATACATAGCTGACGAAGTGAACTCTAGGCCTGCCACTTACAGCGGATACATGGACGCCGGCATCTCGACGCCCCCCCTGGAATCATACTATGGCTCCAACGTCCCCCGGCTCTCGCAGATCAAGCGTCAATACGACCCTTTTGATTTCTTCTCGAATCCTGCCAGCATCCAGCCGATTTTGCCAGAGTTTGAAGACTGACCGATCCTCAAACACGCTATGATGAGATAGTGGCTTGGCCTCACGAATACCTGAGTGACCAGATTCGGCATCACTTTGTATTTCAAACTTCTTATATGTCTCTTACATTAGCCTATCAAATAGAATAGAACAGTGTCAAAGTCTGTAATAATTCTCATCGTTTCAATGATTTTCATGCGTTGGTCTCCGCCAGTAGCGTAAGTTAAATCTTAGTGTATTCTCTTTTCTGTATCATAGAAAGCCGACGAGTCTGTCCCCTCCCCCCCTGAACTCGAAGACAACAGGAACCACTGATCCATGACAATCCCGATGAAAACTCCCCCGTCTCAAAATCTGGACATAAAGAATGACTCCGTGTGCTAATGATGTATCGATCCAATCTATTTCATATCTCCTCCTACCCACCCGCCCCCTCCATCGCGAAGCCTTCACTTCTTCCTCTTGGTTGTCTTCTTCTCCGGCCGTATCGCCAAATGCTCCTGCACAAAGTCCGCGTCCTCGAGGCACTCCATCACGACGGGGTTCACGAAAACGTGCATCTGCAGCCCGCCCTTGAAGACGATCTTCATGAGGGACACGCGGAAGTAGAGCGACCATGTCTCGACCCTGGCGACGCTGTTCCCCAGCCTGAGCTTGTAGCGATAGCCGTACTCGGCCTGGCCGTCGTCGTTGCGCTGCGAGGCGGGGACGTGCTCGTACTTGTCCGGGATGAAGAGGGCGGTGGAGTAAAAGGGCCCAACGCCGCGCTCGAGGGAGGTGACGACGCCGAGGAGGCTCTCGCGCAGGTCGCGGCGGTGCTTGCGCGAGACGGAGCGGGAGCAGTGCCTGGCGATGTCTGCCATGCGGCGCGCGAGCCGGTGCGGGTCGTACTGCAGCTGGAAGGGCTCGCCCGTGTCCTCGAGGTGGGTGCGGGAGGACTCGAAGACGAGGGCGATACAGCAGCCGGCGTTGGACTGCACCTCGACGTCGGTGCTGTCGAGCTGGTCGACGAAGGCGTCGGCGGCGGCGTCGGCGAGGTCGGCGTAATCGGAGACGTGGCTGGCGACGAAGCACCAGCCCTGCAGCGCGGCGGAGACGACGACGGCGTTGTCGGGCGCGTCGACGCTCTCACCGTCGGTGCGGGCGATCTCGACGAGGTACTCCATGACCTCGAGGGCCGCGTCCTCGGTGCCGCCGCCGTAAAGGACCGCCATGCACAGCGCGTAGACGGCGTACACGCGGCAGTCGTCGTCGTCGTCCTCGAGGACGATGCGCTTGAGGACCCGCTGCGCCTCGTCGAAGACCTCGAGCGACCCCACCGTCCCGATGAGCAGGCAGTACGCCTGCAGGCTCAGCAGGCGCTCCTTGGCCGTCGCCGCCCGGTCCGAGTCGTGCAGGAAGGAGCCCGCCAGGTCCGGCGCCGCGTCGTCGAGCCACAGGTGTGTGTCGGGAGAGTACCGGGTCCGCAGCGTCCGGATGAAGGCGTCGAGGTAGCGCTCCCTCATCTCGTTGTTGTTGTGCTTGCGGTCCCGGAGGCCCGCGAGGAGGGCCTTGGAGTCGAACGTGGGCGCCTCCTGGTCCTCGGCGTGTTCCGAGACGGAGCCGCCAGAGTAAACGCTGGACGCCATGTCATCGAGATCGAATTCGTTGTTATTGTTATCGTCGCCGCCGTCATCGCTAATGTCAGAGGCGACGCGGCTCTGGGCGGCGGAGTGATTCGGCGACACCAGCATCGAACTCATGGGGGAGTATCGGGGCGTCATGTTGGCCGATGCACGGCCGGACTTGATGGCCTTTCTCGATATGGTCTTGCCGTCGCCCTTGAGGGCCTTTACTCGAGCGTGATTGAGATTCATGATGGCGGCTTTTCGGGCAAAGCTGCGACTTGACTACCTGCTTGTGACGGGTGATGATGTCGGAATGCCGGCCGGAGCTGAGGATAGAGAGAGACGCAGAAGAGGGCCCTGTTTCCAAGGACTCAAATAATGGATCCGGTATGCAGGGCGTTGGCCGGCAACCTTGCGCTCGATCCACCGCCAGAGTCCCCGCAGTCCGGACGTCGAGGCTCCCTGGTAGGAGCTAGAGGTTATGATATCGTACTCGTATGTATTGTAGTGTTCCGCCGCAGATGCAGCCAATATCGCCTGTCGTCAGGTCGGTGTCCAGTTCTAGGGCGGCCTTGCTTCGATGCAACGAGTCGTCGAGGTGATGATTCTGAGATCGGGGTGTCTGATGCAGAGTAAATCCTCCATGGGAATTTTGTAGTCGAGATTCGGGGGGGGGGGTTGTCAGAGTGTCAAAGTGGCGAGACACGAGCGCTGATTGCGAAATGAAGGGCTCTCGCACGGTCACTGGGCGAGCTCGTCTGGGTTGCAAGGGAGCAAGAGGAGAAGCAGGGGAGAGGAAAAAGGGGGGGGGTTGAAGATATTAGTAGATGATTGGAAAACTAGGTAGGTAGGTGGTAGGTAAGAAAATCGAGGAAGCTGGAGAAGAACAAGGTTGGTGTCGATCACCTGGGGAAAAAACTGAGCATGTGCGTCTCTGCCGAGCCCGTGCCCTCCTAGAGGAGGAGGTGGTGGTGGTGCTCCTTTTGGTGGCGTTCCCGTGGGGACACTGGTCAGCCCTTGGAGGGAATTCCGGGCGCTGTTTGTGCCTCGAATGACTCAAAGACCGCCTGTAGGCTCATCAATTTCATTGATCCATCAATTTATTCAATCCATCAATTCATGACTCTATATCCTGGAAACCTCCAGCTCTCCAGCTCGTCCTCGCCCTGCCCATCACGGAGCTCAGGCTATCGCCGAGGGCTGTGCGGATATTGCAGTCACAGAAGGGGAGCTTCAGATTGGTACCCGGTTTGCACTACGGAGAACCTGCTTCCGCTGCCTTGTCGTCATAGCATGTCCCCCGCTAAACCGAGAACGGGAGCCAGAGCATGTGAGAATTTGCAGCGACGACCTTGTGCGATTCTTGGCGAGACCTTTCAGGGCTCATCCGAGAAGAAGCCCGCATGCATCCGAATCTGTATTACCTAATCCTCCCACCAAAATGCCTCCATTTCATTCATTCATGTTCTGTGCCGTCACTTCAATGTTAAGTTCAAGTCCGTTCTCGATGCTCCGTTCTTGATGCTCTCTCTACCTGTTGTGCAATTCATTGTCACGGCACACAGCGTGGTAGGTCCTCTACAGACTCGTATCCGTCCTGATCCGTTCTCTCAATCTGTCCCTCTCCTCGCACGTCACCCGCCGCGCTCTGCAGGGATCGTGAACAGCGCTAATCACCAGTCAGGGCTCATCCCTGCCTTGCCTTGCCGTGGATCTTCCCCCGGAGTGGCCAGTGCGATATCATGCGTCATCGCCCTTGGCCGTCTCTATTTTCGTCGAGGATCGAGGAGGGGAAATCGCCTTGTCAAATGGCTTCAGCCGTCCGTGCGCGGAACGCCCTTTGTTGGTGCATTGGACATTCTGCCGGCAGAAGTACACGATACTACCTCATTACTAGTAGGTGCAGACATTACCTATTCCGTACTCGTACCTCCTGCTTCATCCAAAGGGGCCGCATCGGAAGCTGAGAGTCAAGGCTCGGCTCGTCAAGGGCCAAGGCAGACCAGAATTTGGCTTGGGTGACGGCCCGAAATGCATGAAAGGGGAGACTGGATTGTCCGCATTCGTCTCCAGGAACCATGCATGATTTGACTCAAACACGGGCGAGATCATTGGCCTGATCCTTTGAGCTCCCTTTCGTTGGCCGTGGCAGCATCCACATCTCACAATCACAAGGACAGCCTGTTGCAGGACACGAGACTTGCCTTTGTTGGCCTTGAATCTCCGTGGTAGATGCCATCTCACAGAGGCATGCAGGCAGCAGTTGGCGACGGTCCTTTGGAGAGGGCCGCATCGATCAGTCGATATTCTGGACAACCGACCATACTCCCCCAGCTGAGTCCAGGTCTCAGAATAGACGCACACGGTATGTATGGAGTACGGAGAAGATATACCGGTACAGTATGTAAGGTATGGAGACAGCGCGATCGAGCCGGGCGAGTCCATTGCACTGAGCAGCCAACAACGAGGCATGTCCAGGCCGCGCCATGCTTGCATGTGCGACTGTGTGGGATTCGTCATGGAACCCTGTCCTTCATACAGAGCACATGTATCGCGTATCCATGCTACTTCTATTTCTACATTTCATTCGCCTTGCGAAAATGGGCTGCATTCCATCGGATGGACTCGGCGAAGCCGTCAAAGGATTGCATTGCGTCCATTCCAACAAACCAGCACTGTCTTGATTCCATCCAGTGATTGGACGGTGGATAACACGGAAAGGCTGGCACTGACAACTATTCGATGGGCTTTCAGCCGAGGCAGCGAGAGGCATCAATTACGCTCCCGACTCTGTCCAATTACGGGCGAGTCATTTGTGTACGATATTGCAGCCTGTAGTAGGCTTCACTTCGTAGAACCACCCGGCCTTGTTTTCATTTTGAGTGGCCAGAGCCTGGAAAAATTGCTTTGCGACTTGTGCCAAATATCAAGAATAGAACCTCTGTCTCCGTGACTCATGATTTCTGTGCCCTACTAACGCATGATCGACACATCAATACAGAGTGGATAGTAGTATCTCACAAAAACAGTGGACAGCAAGTCGAGATGTGAATCTAATCGATGATGGCACCAGTAAGCGGATGCGCATCGATGGCGTTTCGTTTCGTCTCGGATTCGCATCGTCATAACCACGTTCTCGTTCCGTGGGGCTTTTGGACCCCGCTTCGTCCCATCCCTGTCCCGTCAACCTTTCCATGCTGCATCATGCTCATCAGGCTTGGTCCTCTAGACACCTCCCAGGTTACAGGGACATATGTATATATATCTATCCATGCATTATCGGATCCGGGACGGGCTGAGCCCGGGGAGCACGAGAGCCCCCCCTCTTTCTTCCGCCGTTACTCGTTGAGTAGAATTTGGAACGACGACATCCGTGGTTTTGGGCTCAAAGGCCGGATGAATCCATCTACCATTGGTGAGTGTGGCCCAAGTGCCTGACAAGGCAACTCCAGGCACCCATTCACGACCATTCCTCTTTCATCATCGTGAGTCCATTAATGATCAATCAATGGTATACTGCGAATCCCCCCCCCCATTCTCTGCAGCTCTCACTCTTCCAGCTCTCGACCGAAACGCTTCATTCGGCACTGTACATGAGCACTGTATGCGGGAACAGCTGGCAGGGGCTACTAGTACCTCTATATCCAGCACAATTCCAGTATAGTACGCTAGCGTCCACCATATTTGGCTAGTGTCTCAGTACATGCATAAGGGGAAGCTCGAGCTTCGCACCTTCTCTCTAGCTCGAGATCTGGACTCCAAACCGTCAACAAGCTCGACCGCCCGGCACCTTCCTCCATAGCATGATGTTTGCAACCCACTAGGTTAGTACTCCGTAGCTACAAAGCTATCAGCGAAGGAAGGAGCCTCCAACATCCAGAAAGGCAAGCAGCCTCAGCCCGTCCCTCAGAAGTACCGGCATTCTTCTTTACGCAATCCCGGATACGTCAATCGACCTCTCCTCTCAGGTACCCTCATCTCGGAAACAGCAGCCCTTTCCCCCCTTGAGCTCGACCGTGACCCGACCAGGGCACCTGCTCGAGTGCAAGGCCGGTACCTGCGCCGCCGAGTCCCTGATCGCCCGGACAGGAGTACAGCCTGGGATAGAGGTACTCCGCACATACATACATGTACATTTGCTCCGCTCGCGGGCCCTGCGTCCGAAGAACTGGCAGGGAAGCTGGAACTACCAAGTTGACTGAGAGCAGGTCGGAGTTGGCACGAACAGCCCGTGCCTCCTTCCTCCACGCCTCAGTGCCGTCACTGCCCTGGCAATGGTGATTTGAGGCACCCTCTTGCCTGCCCCACCTCCCGTCCTCGCCATCCGGCCGGTCCTCGAGAGGCGTTTCACTCTGCACTCTCTCTCACTCCCGCTTCAGCCACAGACTTCCACTTCTTCCCTTCAATTGTACTCGTACTCCGTGCATTCTCTCCCCCCTTCTCTCCGACTTTGACAGCAACTTCTCGCGCAAGCTCTTCACTTCAACCCTTTGTTTTTTTTTCCTCCTCTCTCGCAAAGCTGCGAACTCGGATCGTCGCCAGCTTCACCAGATTCCCTCGAGCTGCAGCGACGCTGGGAAACAGCGACAAACAGACAGCACGTTCCTCTCGCCTGCGACCGATCCTGACAACATCGTGACTCTTCTCTGCCCTCGGCAGGCCCAGCAACAATCATGGCCCGGCCGACCTATGCCGACGAGGGTAAGCATCAGCCGGATCCCATCTCCCTCGCACCGAGATGATTGCTGACCCCTTGACCGCCAGCCGTCGTCATCCTCAGGTTCATCGACCCATCTCCGTCAATGACCCTGCCGAATAGAGTCCTCTTCATGTCTCGCGCTCGAGACAAGGTCCCCATCGGACGAACAAGCAGGAGAAATCAACATTACAGAGCCGCCTCCAACAATGCCTTCATCGATTCCCCCGTCATGTCCCGGGACCATGCCGAACTACGTTTCTATCCCCAGGAGCGAGTATGTCCACGTTTCGATTTCCCCCAAAGTCTTGCGCGCATCTTAATTGACGGAACTTTGTTAGAAAATTGGTCTCGTCGACATCGGTAGCCTTCATGGCACTTTCGCCAACGACAGACAACTTGCTCCGCATCACAGGCATGTGATGAGGAACGGCGATCTGCTGCAGTTCGGAGTCATGATAGAGCGTGAGAAAGAAGAATTTTGCCCATGCCGCATGAAAGTGGAGGTCGTCTTTGGACATTTGGAGTTTGTTCTCACTTCTCCCCCCCCCCCC
>NQYS01000005.1:726030-739966 GCA_003055955.1 Escovopsis sp. AC
CCTCCCCCCCCCCCCCCCCCCCTTTTCAGAGTCTCTCTCGGATTGGACGAAAATGCTAACCCATCACTAGCCCAGCTCAGCGGCCGATGACATTCGCTGTCCCGGATGAGACGGACATCGAGGAATTCAGCAGCGACGACCTAGATGTCGGCGTGCAGCAAAGCTGCCAGATCCTCAGAGACAACGCGATCCGCCCCGCCTTTCTATCCCCCCGGAGGCAAGAAATGGACATTATTGACCTGACGTCGAACGATAAGATCGATCAATCTCAACAGACTGATCACGCCTCCTTCTATTCTGCCAACGCCTCGTTCGGCCCATCCCAGCCAGAGGCGTCCTTTGTCGGGTGGCCGAGTTTCGATGAAGGCCCTGCCGAGTCGAGGATTCCAACTCCCCCCGAAACGGATGACCTCCGTGAAGAAGAGCACCTTTTCACACCAAGGGCCTCAATTGATGAGGATGAGAGCGAAGATGAGGGCAAAGATGACGATTCGGAGCAGGCACTCGACGACAACGCCGACTTCAGCGACTATGACGATGATGAAGAAGAGGAACAAGAAGAAGACGATTACAAGTCTCACAGGGATGAAGGTACATTCCCAAACACCGTCTCTAGCTAATGCTGGCTCAGTCACTAATCCTCCTGACCCGCCCATATAGATGAGCTCTTCCTCGGTAGCTTCCAGCACCGCCAGTCGTCCGAGGAGGAGGACCTATTTGACGACAAGAATGAGGATTCGCATCTTTCGGACCCCGAAGCTGTTCAGCCAGTGCTGGAACATGCTGTCAATGGGCTTTCCATCACCGAGGCATCGTCAGGTAGTCTCCACAAGCGCAGCGGATTCCAAGTGCATCACGAGGATAGTGGCCACGGACCGATGGTGGCTCCTACTTCCGCAGTCTCAGATCTTGGTCCAGCAAGGATGCCATCTCTCTCGGATACAATCAAAACCCCCTCCTCATCCTCCAGACGTGACATCTCTTCTGGGCCTGCGTGGCCGAACCACAGCAACGTGGATGACGGGGTCAAGATCCAAGGTGGCAGAACGCCAGAAGCAATCAAGTCCTACTTCTCTCAAACATCTCCAGCCCCAAGCGAGCTCGATTCAAGAATGTCGCCGGAACATGAGGGTTCAAGAACAACAACGGGCCAGCCATCCAGCATCTTTGGTGAAGGTCATCGAGCCACAGTCAGTCCGGCAGTGGACCTTGTCGGCATGGATCGGGGTGGCTCAGACGCAATCCAGCCAGAACAAATGGATATTGAATTCCCCGAACCAGCGACTGATGGAGACGAGGATTCTTCCGCATACCAATGGGAGTTGAAAAAGCGTCTGGAAGCCAGGAGGGCAGCATTCACGAAAATGAGTGATGGCCTCTTGAAGAGCAGGATCCAGACCCCTCCGGCGACTACACTTGGTCCTGCGCTCCGGTCGGGCAAGCGAAAGGCGAGAGAAATGTCCCATGACGACGAAGAAGAAGGATCCGAGCAACCGACACAGGCCTTGCCGCCTATTGCGGAATCCTCGATCGATGAGCACCCAGGCGCCCCTCCTGCCGGTATGGAGAATGAGGCGAGGGCGCCCAAGCGGTTTAGAAAAGTGGCAGAAGCTTTTGGCTTTGCAGCCCTCGGAGGGGTTGCCGTGATGTCTGCCCTCATCGCCACCGCGCCAACCCTCTGAATGCCGCCACATGCCACATGATGTTTCGCGATTATATTTCCTTCCTTCTAAATTGATATCCCCTCTTGTTTTCTCTCATTGATTTCTATCTGACTCTTCTTGATATCAATCCCGCTCGTGCTCCCACCGGGAGCGGCTGGCAGACCTTGCAGCCTTTTATCAAGTTTGACTTTCCGGCGTCTAGGCTATCAGGATGGAAGTATGGGGTATGAAGTTTCTTTCTTTCTTTTCGACACGGAATATTATCAGGATTTTGCTTTCAAAACAAGTCACGGTATCATTTACAGAATGGGCCTTGACGTATAGGGGATTTCTCAATGAGTTGATTACGAGTACTTCACGAACACGGTCTCTCCTCGTGGCATCACTATACTCGCGTTGTCAGTACCCTTTTCACACATGATCCCTGTTCTTCTTTGCGCAACAGGTCATTCAGTAGCGCTGCGAGGAACCTCTGGTCTCTCTCTCTGTCTCTCTCTCTTCTCTCTCTTGTTGCTTCACATCCCTGAGACTGAAGGGGAAGCTGGTGATAGGGATGGACCTATGGATGCGCACAACTCTCAGGCTATATTTTGTTATGGAAAGTTAGGGAAGACCAAAAATTGGCGATTGGATTCTTTGGCCCGATCCGTGAATCACGCTGTGAATGTTGCAATGTGCGCAGATCGTGGAGGTGTTCATGAGATTGACCATATACATTTTCATCCACCTTTCTTTTGGATCCTCCACTGCTCAGCCTACAATGGTGGTGTGTGAGTTCGAGGACGGTTCACTACCATTGATGCTTCACGATTCTTCACCGAGTTTTGCTTGGGGGATGGGGGGTGGGGGGGTTCTGTTCCTTTCTTGGCCCTTCACGATATGCCTCCTCGAATACGTTTTCCCCATTCACGGCATCCTTCGAAGACTGATTATCGTCGTGAGATCGGGACTGAAAAAGGATCCCTGAGAGCTGACCGATCATCTGGTTCACCACTCCGCCCTGTGCATTGTATGCACGAGAACATCGGGCGGTTACGTGCTTCTCGAGAGGAAAAGCCGGTGAGGACATTGAAGGGCTCAGATACGCGATACTACCATTTGAGGGGATGCACCAGGAGGAGGGAGGGAGTAGATTCAAGCGCTTTCACCCACGTGGCGGGCCGAGGGTGTCCTGAGGGAAGGGGGCAGAGAAATACAAGGAACATTAATAAAGGATAGGGAGAGGGGGGAAAAAAAAAGGGGGGGGGGCGCTGTCCGCATTGGTTGATGCCCAATGCGAGTATCCGGCATGACTCGATCTCAGAGGAAATCTCGCCGTCTTTGTCGGCGCAGGGCCCTCTAAACGGTGTGCGATGGGGGCATACAGGAGCATTACCTGGTTCCCTTTGGGGGTTGGGGAGGAGGGAAGAGACGGGAGGCACACGTCGTGGACGTGACTGAATGGGCCAGGGGGGGAAGAAGGGAGGGGGGGCGCTCACATGACCGAGGGCGCACAAAGGCTGGAAGTCGAAAAGAGGGGGGGGGGGCATGATTCGCGGGCTGCGTGTGACGGATGGGACGAATATCGGCTCGAGAAGCAGTTGTTGGCGGGATGGGCTCGCGTGAAGATCGGGGATGGCAGCAGTGACGGCGATCGAGGCTCGGGGGGCGCACATCAAGTGGTCAGCCGAGACAAGAGCCACTATCTCGGGTGCGTTGAGACTGTCGAGAGAGCGTGATTCCCTGGAGGAGCCTGCGAAAGTCTGATTTGGAGGCGCCTGGGGAAGGGAAATAGTAGTTGTTTGTCCCAGTGCGAATTGGGGAAGAAAGGGGTATGAGGTAGGGGGATGCCGGGGGGTGCAGAGGCGGAACATCGTCGTCCCGCCGCACCTGAGATTGACCGAGCCCTTAACGTGGCGGCAAGCAGCACGATCCATCGAGACCCCGGTCCGATGAGGGACACTTCAAAAAGCTTGACCGGTCCCGGTAGATTGACAAATGAGGGGCAGCCAGGGCAGCCCCGCGGGAAGCTGCATGATAGTAGATCCCTCGGGAAGAGGCATGATGGGTGATGGGCAGAGCAGACAAGGAGTTCGTTGTTCGCTGTTCGTTGTTCTCGTTCCCGAAAGGGGCTCAGCAGTCGACGAGTATATTCGGTGAGCGCGAGCAGGTTGCAAGGCGCGTCGGAGGGGGGCCAGAAGGCGGTAAGACTTGTTCGACGTTGGCTCCGCCTCAAACCGGGTCTCCATGGCGCAAAAGGGGGGCGGTCTTTGAGGCCAGATGCAAGTTGTCAATGGTACCCCGTGCTCTCTGGGGATGGAGAATGGCCAGGCCACCACCGTATGG
This sequence comes from Escovopsis sp. AC, assembly GCA_003055955.1. NCBI lineage: Eukaryota > Fungi > Ascomycota > Sordariomycetes > Hypocreales > Hypocreaceae > Escovopsis > Escovopsis sp. AC. The sequence continues at coordinate 730,020 of NQYS01000005.1, forward strand.
GCGGCTCGGTATCACGTCGCAAGAGCGCCGTGTCTCGATTAATCTGCCGGAGCAACCACACGGGCAATGTAGATTCCATCGTCAGGCAATGTAGCCGATGAGCTGGTCGCAGATAGATGTCATCGTTCCAGAAGAGCGGTCAGGACGATGTTGCTGTCGTTCCGAGTGAGGATGTCTTTGAGATTACTCGGCGTCACAAGGCTCTCGATGAGCTGATGACTCGCGGGTATTTAAAGGGAGCCATGATCCAGCTCTTGGCCTGGCCATCCAGGGAGAGGAAAACAAGCCCATCAAATCAGACACTTCAATCATCAACCACTTCTTGCGGAGAGATCGCCACTCATTGATCTCTAAGCCCCTTTCGCTCTTTCAGCATCATATCCTCGGCTGCTTCGATCAGAAGGAAGAGCCCACGGCTCCAATCAACATGGCTGCTGAATTCGCCGCGGGATTGAAGCAAGGCATGATCCCAATCCAATGCGACATGTGCAGCCTGAAATCGTGAGTACCGAACTGCCCTGCTTGGGCTTGGCTCTTGACCCCCTTCTCGGTTTTGAGATCCCGCTAACGCCCCGAGAGTAGCACTGGGTGCGATTATTGCAGGGGGTCTCTCGTGCGGATGGTCCCGCCGGGCTACCCCAGCGTCGCCGCCCTCTCAGCCCCCCTAATGCACCGCAGCGGTCAGGCTTCTGCGCGAGATAGCTCTCGAGGATCCTCAGGAAGCCGCGTGTACTCGAAACGCTGAGCGTCGACCGCCCAACAGTTCCAGATGCGGCAACACGCTGGATGATGTAAATGTCTTGCACGTATATCATGTTGAAGAGGGGCGACCAGGCCGGTCTTGAAAGTCTGCGATGATTGAAGAGGATTCGGCGTTTTCTGTTACGGGTGCCTTGGGATTGTATATTCGCCTTGGAGTAAAGGGACGGTAGCTCTTGTGTCAAAAGAGCTGGGCGAGGTCTTTTGACATGAAGTCGAGGATCTCGAGTTGGAACACCGGGAAAGGAAGGACTGCTTCCGGAGCAAAAGAGGAGATGGTGTTGGGGGCGTGAGATGGCCATTCCATCCTAGAATAGAAATCGAGTTCAGCAGGAAAGGGAGAGCCTCGTTGTTCTCACCGACCACAGTCAAATGACTTTGGTGACGATTCAACAATCCAATCTGCCGCACCATGATCTGTCTCGATGATTGAGCTAGCTCCATGGGCGCGGTTTCCGGTTCCCGGTTGAGGGGTGACCATCGAAGACAGGGACGCCGCGTGGCTTCAGGCGATACAATGTGAATCAAGTCAGCGATCAGTGTGCCCTGTGATTCAAACCCAAGATCTTTCAAACCAGGGGGAGGAATCCATGTACTACCTCACAACAAACTCGGCTCCATGAGCGTTGAAGAGTCCGCATACAAGCAGACCCGGGCCTCTAGTAACGCACGGAGGAGTGGCCTGGCCATCTCGCCCGAGAGAACAGCTGGCGATGGAAATGGCGCCTCTTCTCCGTCATGCTGTACTCATTGGGATGGGGGGTAGCAATTCGCATCCCTGTTTCTGCAGGCACGGGGGATTGCTGGGACAGCCATTGGGTCCGTAAGTCGGCGGCGCACACTGCAGCTTGTGCTTCGTCAACGGGCTGGCTCGCATCTCGCACAAAGTGCGAATAGCCCTGGAGATTGTGAGGGGCGACAACAACGATGAAGGAAGACGACGAAGACGACGAAGACGACGAAGACGACGAAGACGACGAAGACGACGTCGGGATCGGATGAGGTGGGAACGATTCTCCGCGCTTGGCCGTGCCTTCCTTTCGTGAAAGTTGTCACTTCATGCCGCGACACCCCTAAACCCTTCAAAGGAGTCGGTACTTGCTTTTGTGTGGCTTCCACGGCAGCAGCCGATGTCCCGATGTCTGTGCCCAATGGCATGTGACAGATTTAAAGGGAAGCAGCGATCGCCAGCGTCACGATGTCCTCATTCGGCCTAGCGGCAGGTCCGAGATCTACCGGTAGTGGCATGGATTACGTAATCCAGCAGATCCTCCCTCGGAAGAGACTCGACTTTGTCCATGATTTGATGCGAATTGATTGAGCTCCGCGCTTATCGAGATTCCCGACGGTGAATTGCCAGACCTGCCATCATCACATTGAACACTCCTCTCCCCTCGGCGACAGCAGCAACACTCGCAGCATCGGTAGCAGCAGCAAGTAGCAGCAGAACGAACGAAAGCGAAGGAGAACAGTCTCAGCACCACCATCATCACGAGTACGATTAACAACCCAGGGACATCTCCCGCGGCATTCGATATCCTCTCGGCCGCGGGCCATCGTCGTCATAGACGACCACCGTCGCAATGTCCGTCATCTTGTGCACAGGTATGTGGCTCTCGTCCGCACTGCATAATGCCTCGCAAGCTTCAGGCTGACCCAAGCACAGCTGGCTACGACCACACAATCAGGTGCGCGACCTCTCCCCCCCCCCCCCCTTCTCCCCCCCCAAAAAATTCTTCCTCAACGCGCCGCTGACGCGCCACGATGCCCACGATGCGCCCGATGCCGCGCTCACCATGTGTCTCTGGCTAACGCAACCATCTTTGTCGCCCGCGCATAGATTCTGGGAGGCTCTATCGGGCATCTGCTCTCGAACCATCCAGCATCCCGACTCGCAGGTGAACCGCCTGTGCATCTCCCCCGACAAGCGATTCCTCGCGGCCGCGGGCCACCACACCGTCAAGCTCTACGACATCAAGTCGACGAATCCGAACCCGCTCCTGACCTGCGAGGGCCACACGGGGAACATCACGGGCGTCGCCTTCCACTGCGAGGGCAAATGGATGGTCACGAGCTCCGAGGACGGCACCGTCAAGATCTGGGAGACCAGGACCGGCACGATCCAGCGGAGCTACAGCCACGGCTCCCCGGTGAATGACGTCGTGATCCATCCCAACCAGGGCGAGATCATCAGCTGCGATCGGTCCGGGAGCGTCAGGATATGGGACTTGGCCGAGAACACCTGCGCCCACGAGCTCATCCCCGAGGAAGACGTGTCCGTGTCCAGCGTCACGGTCGCCAGCGATGGCTCCCTCCTCTGCGCGGCAAACAATGTCGTACGTCTGTCGTCACGACCCATGTCTCCCTTTGTCGGCGAATGCTAACACCAATATTTCTGCTCAGGGCAACGTGTTCGTCTGGCACCTCGTCCAGAATTACGACCAGACCAAGCTCCTCCCCGTCACGCAGTTCAACGCCCACAAGGAGTACATCACCCGCGTCCTCCTGTCCCCGGACGTCAAGAAGCTCGCGACGTGCAGCGCCGACCACACCGCCAAGATCTGGGACATCAGGGACGTCAAGCCCCGGCTCGAGGGCAACCGGCCCGAGGAGGCCAGGCCCCTCCCCCTCGAGGCGACGCTCACGGGCCACCAGCGCTGGGTCTGGGACTGCGCCTTCAGCGCGGACTCGGCCTACCTCGTCACCGCGTGCTCCGACCACTACGCCCGGCTCTGGGAGTTGCACAGCCAGCAGATCATCCGGCAGTACAATGGGCACCACCGGGGTGCGGTCTGCGTCGCGCTGAACGACTATTCCGAGAGCCGCTAGGAGCACGCGCCCAGAAGACGGCAGACGTCGGATGCGGAGATGCTTGAGAGGCTCAGAAAGCAGTGGAGAATGAAGTGTCTGCAGGATAAATCAAAGTCTCTTTAAGCAGGCAGGCCCTCCTCCGGCGTATGACAATTGTTTCTCTTTTTTTTTTCTCTTTCTCTTTCTCTTTCCTTTTCCTTTTCCCCTTTTTTTCCTGGTTTGTTCATTTTTCAACGTTTTGCATTCCCTTCGCTACCTGTCGTCGACTTCTTTTTCGTTCCCGTCTTCTTCTTCTTCTTCTTCTTCTTCTTCTTCTTCTTCTTCTTCTTCTTCTTCTTCTTCTCCTGCTTTCTTAATTTTCTCTTGTCTACTTCTTTCTTTCTATACTCGTCCCTCCCTTTTTACCATGGATTTATATAAGATTGTATTTGTGCCAACAGGGCGATAGAGCGTCATGGCGAAGATTCGGGTGGCAGTCACAGCGGAGTTGAAGGCGATGGATGCTTCATAGATGCTGGGCGGTATGTACGGAGTACGGCAGCACATGTCGGCGGCAATGGGACCATGAGATATGCTCACTTACCAATGAGAAACGAGAAGCGTTTGGCTTGATCGAACGATGGAAGAGGCACTAAAGGCCCGCATGCCCGAGACTCTGAGAGGTGCATCCCTGCCCTTTCCCGGTACTATAGATCACGCCCTTTTAGGTTCCGAGAAACAAACAAGCAAAAAGAAAAGGCGAGGGGCTGGAGGCTTTGGGGAGCAAGAGATCCCTGTCCCATCTCGGGTTGTGTACTAAAGAGCAGGGATGGGCTTGGAGAAGGAAAGAAGAGATGAAGAAGAAGAGGGGGGGAGGGGATCCGTATCGCTGCGATTCATGGAGACCAATGGCCTCATGACTCCGAGTCCTTCGATGGTCTGCGAGAGGTAACTCGGACACAGGAAGTCGCCACATGGGGAAGCAGGACCAAACAGCCTCGTAATACTCCGTAGGAATATCCCATCATGTCGAGGCATCAAGAAGTCCGTGGATCGATGCGATAGGCGGATGTTTTGAGAAAGGCCCGAGAATTCATGGAAAATGTGCTCCCGAGAGCCCCGGCAGCTGATTAGAGTTTGAGGCCATTGACGCTCGACGTCGTCGGAACGGGCCATCTCGAGGTGCTGACTCCCTGACTCCCCTGGCTCCTCGTCGCCGAACGTCCCGTGGAGCCCAGAGATGCAAAGAGATGGATGTCCGAGCGCGGCCCGCAAGACCCATTGATTTTTCCAAAGCGACTGCCTTTATCTGATGCGGACTTAACGGGGCACTGGAGAGGCCGGATGGGTCGATGTCCTCGTAATACGGATACGGAGCACGGAGTACGGAGTAGATGGCGATTTTCCATGCAATGCCATGCACCACCGAGTCCTCGTTGCCCCACAGGCATCAGCATGGCCATCTCGCACGCCGATTCGACAACGGCCGCGGCGTACTCGTACGAGTACGGAGTACATACAGTAGCCTTGCGCAACTGCCGCGGCGGGTCGGGGTGCATGCCCCGATGATGATGACCCGACTGGCCCCATCTCAGCTGCGAATGTCTCACCCCGAAAGCGGAGCGGGCACGCAAGCGAAACCGTGTGGTATCATTCTCTCGACTTGGCTTGTCCCGTCTTATGAGAAGTCGATTTGGGGCGAGCGACGAAATAGGCTTCGATGGTGGTCTGCGCCCATCCTGATGGTTCGCTTCTAGGTCGTGAACATCGTGGACGTCGTGAACATCGTGAACATCGTGAACGTCGGTGAGATCGGTGTCTGGAGCTTCCCGCACCCCCTCTCTCTATCTTCCCCACCCTCTTTCTTTCGTTATCTGTGTCAGACGCCTCGCCTCCATCTGATATCTTGCCCCGCCCCCTCCCCTCCCTTTCCACTGGAGTTCGAGCCCTACCCATCGGGTTTCCGTAATAGGTTGGTCCATGGCTGTTGGAGACTGCCAGCGTGTAGGGAGTGCATTCAGTACTGTATGTTCGGAGTACTCCGTACTTGGACGGATCTGCACATGTGCCGATAGCCAATTGGAGGAATTCCCTTCCAATTCCACGGTTTCGGGAGGGACTAGCCGGGAACCAACGCCTTGGGGGGGCCGATGACGCTTGTCAGGGCCCTGTGTGGATTATCGCAAGCCTTCCTGTTCCGAGCGGGCAGGCTGAGGTCTGCCTTGGGGCATAGGGATTTTGTGCGCTGCAACGTGATCTGATACCGGTACATATGTGCATGCCTGTGCCTGGATGCGAGGACAGGGCATGTATGTATGCATGTGCATACTCATATCTCCACGTATTCAGGCACGCCCGCTCAGCTGAGCAGGGGTCCGGGCGGGCGGTGATGTAATCGCGAGTGACGCTGCCTCTGGACCCTCTGGAGAACAGAAGAACGCCTGTGACATGCGTCTGTGGGGAGGGAGGTGTGTCTGGATCCCCGATACGAGGCTCCATGCTGGCGGCGAGGGTCCGGCGGCGCAGATTTCGTCGATCCTAGCGTCCGCTGAGGATGGTCCTCGGCTCGACGCAGTCCGGCACCGAGCAGGGGGGGCGATGATGAGTCCGTCCGGCTTCGCTTTTCCCCTTCCCCCACCACCAACGAGCCAGGCTGCCTCGTGGACTGTGGATGGACTGAGACAGCATCCTGCCCATGGAACCTATCCAGGGAACACCCCCGCCTGCAAAGAGGGATGGGGGCCGCAAAGGATCCAAGCAAAGAGAGAGTGGGCGAGAGAGTGGGCGAGAGAGTGGGCGTGGGTGGGCTGCCTCCCCGCGGATGCAACGCTACCGCCTCCCGAATGGACCCTGGAGACTCACGATCCCGCCAGGCGCACGGCCAATCGGCTCGTGAACATCAGGGATCGCATCTGCATCGGGCTGCATGGCATGTAATTGTAGCCTCGCGGGCAGGATTGCCAACGATGCGAAGGGGACGTGATATTCGCCACCATGTTTTGACGCAGGAGACGTGGATGCTCGTATCGGGTGAAGAAGGGCTTCCCTTGTTGTGGTTGTCGTTGCAGCGGAGGGTTTTTTTTTTGTTTTTTTTTTATCTTTCCCTTTGCGCCTGCTTATGTCAGCCCATCAATGACTTGGATAGATGCATATGCGGGTTGAAGGCATCAATATCCCGCATACATGCATATGTATGCAAAAGCACGAGGGCGGGAGAGACTGGGGACACGCTGGGCGGTTCATTGTCAGCAGGAGATGGAGATGGAGATGGATTGATGGGATTGATTGATCCAAATCGCATCGATGGATGGATGGATGGATCGAATTGATTGATCTGTCTGATCCTGCAGCTAAGTCGATCGCCCCCTTCACGAGGCTGACCCGACCCTACTTTCCCCTGCCCATCCACATCCACATCCACATCCACATCCACATCCAACCCCATCGCGACTCCACCAGGATCAGCATCACCAAATCACCACCACCAACCCGGCGCCAGCCCCTCACTTCGGCCCATCCCTCTCTCGCGTCACGCCCTCCCTCGCGCTCTCCAGCACCCTTTCTCATCCATTGATCCATCCATACTCCTGCCTCCGCCGTTTGACTCGCGCATCCAAAGCCGTTGACTGATTCAGGCCCGCGCGTCCTCGCCCCAGCGCCCACACCAACCTCCCTCCCCGCGCACGCCTCCATGTCGTCGTCGTCGTCATCATCGTCGATGTTGTCGGCCCAAGAACCCGCCGCGGACCACCGGCCCCCGGTCATCAACTACATTCTGAGCTTCCTCCTCGTCGGCCTCGCCTGGGGCCTCACCACCCCCTTCATCCGCCGCGCGGCGCGCACACACGCCCCGCCCGCCCGGGCCTTCTCGCGCGCCGGCCTGCACGGCAAGCTCCGCGCGGCCGCGTACGCCGTCGTCGACCTGCTCAGCAACCCGCGCTACGCCGTCCCGCTGCTGCTCAACCTCACGGGCAGCGTGTGGTTCTTCCTCCTCATCGGAAAGGCTGGTGAGTGGCTTTCGCATTATTCATTCACCTGCTTCCTCCTCCATTCTCGTCCTCGCTCCCGTCGCTCTGGAGATACGTCAAGGGGGCGTGTTGCCCATGCCTCTTGGGAGGGGAGGGGACTAAACCACTGACTCGCGATTAGAACTAAGCCTCACTGTGCCCATTGTCAATGCCACGGCCTTTCTCTTCACCGTTCTCGGAGAGTGGTTGGCGGAGGGCAAGATGATCAGTCTGGGTATGACCCATCCGACCCCGCGGTCTTGCGCTTTCGTTGGGCCATGTGAGAAATTTTTGGACACTGACATCTTAGGACACCTTGGGGAAAGACACGGGCGTGGGTGTGATTCTGTCAATGACAGGAATTGCCTTGTGTGCTCTCAGCAAGTCGTAAATTGAATCAGATCCAGCATCTGCTGTGACATGCCTCATGCTGCCTGTTCTTTCGAATCAATGGTCGCTTTGAACTCGGCATAGAAGCGAATTATGCCGCCTGCTACTGGTCATCATTGAAGAAATCTATTGGATATAGACACCTAGATCACATTGAACATTGATGATGCGCTCATTCTCAAATGTGAACCCGGTTGAAATGAATCTCTCTATCTAGTATCCAGATGCGAGACAAATACAAATGATACTTCCTCAGGATCTGCTCCAGGCAGCCCCGCATATAAAACATCTCTAATCCACACATTGCCCCTTTCCCTTTCCAGGCGGCCCCTGATCAACGCTTCCAGAGCGAAACCCTCAAATGCACTGTGTTCCCCCGCATGCCAACTGGTCCCAAGCCACTCCCGAGGCACAATGCCGCCCAAGGGGCTGCTGCAAAATTCCAAATGCGTCGAAAAGAAATCTAGAACAAATCCACGAAAATATCGATCGAGACATCCATGATGATATCCATGCATGTATGCTGACAGGGATGCTGCTCATGCTATTGCGCCGACTTTTTTTGGGGGGCCCGAAAGAAATCGCTGTCGCTTCAAAAGAGATTGCGTGACTCGTTTCCTTTTCCACATCATGCTTGCCGAGACTCGAATATCGGTCGTTCGATCCGTCGCTCGAATTACCCATCTTAACAGGCTCGTCGACTTCGAAGCCATTTCAGGATGCTCTTGAGGGGTGGGTCCTCCACTGTCCAGCGGCCTTGTGATTGATCAGCCAGGAGAAGCTCTGAATAGACCAAGTCGTCCGTGATGGCGGCAAGATCCTGCGCCACAAATGTCAGCTCCTTGTAAGCACTGCACAGCTCTCCTCTTGACAACTTACAGCTCGAAGCTGGTTGTCCAGGTCCTGCAGCTGGGCGTGGTTCCCGGGATGCGGTCTCTGGCCTTGCAGGATCTGGTTCCTGTAACCGATCCATCGTTGTGCAGCTGTCTGTCGCAAAAAGATCTTCTGCCCCTCGTGCCGCCTGGCATAGGCATCCAGGCAAATCCTAAATCAAGCAAACAGGCATCCTCATTAGCTGCATCGCCCTGCTGAGGACGTGGTGGGCGTCTCCGGGAATACGAACTGCGTCAATTCGGCCTTATTCTGCTCCTCCTCCCCACCCGAGGTCACAGGAACCTTAGTATCCGCAGCGCACTCCAGAATGTGCTGTCCATTGACGGTGCATTGGCGCAGGACAGCCCAGCCCTCGGTGTAGTAGTCCTCGACGTTGTCTGGTTCAACAGGGCCGGCGGCAATATAGTACTGCAAAGTCCGAAAGTCTGCAAGGACCTCGGCAACTCGGGCGGTGCGGCATTCGTTTACTTGTTCGAGGTATCCATCATCAGCGATATTGGTCGTTTTCATGCATTGTTCAATCATTGGGGGTAGAAGATTCAAGGCAAAGGATGAAGAATTGAATGGTATTAGTGGTGGCAAAACGGAAAAGGAAGAAGGGGCAAGAGGTGGTAAAGATCATCAATGCAAGGAGCAGCCGGAATGGTAGGGGCAGCAGGGCAAGCAGGGCAACAGAAACAACAGGGGCAGCAGGGGCGACCTACATCCATCCATGGTCACGGGATTGCAGCAGCACGAGCAGCACGAGCAGGAGCAGCGGCAAGAACAACAATGAGAACTCGTTGCACCTTGAACCTCAGCTGAAGTCGAGCAGGTACGTCCTCCCTGCCTTGAAGTTCTTGAACCCAGTAGAGGAAAACAGGTACCCAGTATAGGTAGTAATACTAGAAGATCCTGGGCCCGAGGATGTTTTAGTGTGGCTGCAGTGCTTCGATGTCCTGATTCGGGAACCACACGAGGGGGTGTGGTTAGAGAAGGCAGGTAGTGGTGTAGTAGGTAGCGGCGGGGGAGGGAAGGGACGATCCGGGTTCGACGGCAAGAGCCTCCAGGCTGCCGCTTGTCAGAGCAGGCAGGTCCGACTTGGGGTGGAGAGAAGGGGAAAGGGGG
>NQYS01000005.1:742206-774404 GCA_003055955.1 Escovopsis sp. AC
CCCCCCCCCCCCCCCCCCCCCTTTTTCTTCTTTTCTTCCTTTTTTTCTTTTTTCTTCTCTTCCAGAAGCTCTTCATTTTGACAGGCCGAGAACAAGGGTTCCAACGGGGTAAAGAGATGGAGCAGAGCTGCGCATTACATCACCTCATGCGCTTAGCCGGCCAACCACACATACCTGTGAACCACCGAGGACTGAGATGTCTCTGGTTCGTGGTTCGAACCCCCCAATGCAAGCATCGGCCTTAGCCTGGTCCATTCTTCTTCAAAGCCAGCATCAATCGCTGTCTTGGCGTCTTGCGTCTCCGCTAGTATATCCCCTCGGACCTTGTCTAGCCGGGGCTCAGGATGATGAGGAACGTGATGTATCACAAAAGGCAGGCCGTTGCGGAGGATATGGCCCCATTGCCCCCATGTCGCACCATCTCAGAGCCCAGAACGAAATCGAAACGCCTCGACAAAACTCGGCCACACAGGCATGATGACACGGGGAGGGGCTCATGTTCGGCTATCGGCCCAGTTGTCCCCGACATCGCAAGTCCACGGCTGTTGTGTTGAAGGCCGTCTGGTTGCGGATCGATGGCTCGAACGGACAACATGGCCCGGCTGATGCGAGGTCTTCACGGGAAGGAAGTGAGCATGACTCGAGGCTCGTGCAAATTCTGCGCCCTTAGCTCCCGCCAGGGCGCCAGGCTCGTTCGGGATGACGGCTTACGTCTCAACACCCTGTGCGCTGATTTGGCTCTCAGGATCAGGGATGTACCCGACTTGGGATGATCAGAAGAAGACCATGGGATCGCCACCGGGAAGAGAAGCCCTCCAAGGCGCCACCACATGCGCGCTGCGCTTCGTCGGTGCGGCGTCAGGGTGCCGGGGCTGCCTACAGTGAAATGTCACCACCCAAGTCGTCCAGCATGACAGCTTCCCATGAAGCAGGCACCAACAATGGGATGCGAGATACGAATTCCCTTGCGATCTTGATACGAGGCTTCGCGACCCGGGCGTGAAGTTTCTGCGCGCGGGCACAACACAATGTGCAGGGTCGCGATGACAGATCTCCGCACTGATTCGACACTGGAAGATCGACATCCATGGTAAATTTTTTTTCTTTTCTCTACACACCGCCTCTGCTTCGGCACGAAATGTTCGAGACCAGGATCCAAAATTTACGCTTAAAGTCGGGGTAGAATCTTCGACCGAAGTCTGACTCGCTCTATTGACGGCATCAAGGATTTGAAGGGCGGGATAGGGGTCGAGATCAACAACTCTATGGGGCTGGTTGTATGGAGTCTGGGGCTGGTTTTCCTTTGATAATCTCAGTGACATCCCTCAATCGGCCGCAAGCACACAAGACTTCCCTTTGCCACCTTCAGCGACAATGATATCCAGGCAGCAGCAAACGTCTCCGGGTCATCGTTACAGTCACATCGCAACATACGAGTGCGGCATCTTCGGGAATATCGAATCCTGAATGCTGTTTGATTGAGCCTGCTCTAGCACATTAATCTCATAAGGAGCTTCGTCGAAACGCTAGATCATTCCCACCCCTCCTCCACTATCCATCTTCCTCTCACCCCCTATAGAAGCATGCCCCCCTGAATCCTAGGCTCAGAGTCGGAGAAAGTCGTGTCGACCCCAGTATGTTCGAGCTTTGCCCTTCTCCCCCCTGCCGTTTCAGTGCAGAGGTGGACCGGGCTGCGCATCCGATGCCGAGACCACGATTCAGCTCTCCTCGGCAGCCTCCTCCTCGTACTCCTCCGTGTCGTCGACGGAGGCCTCCTGGTATTGCTGATACTCAGTCACGAGATCCCACAGGTTGGACTCGGCCTCGGTGAACTCCATCTCGTCCATGCCCTCGCCCGTGTACCAGTGCAAGAAGGCCTTTCGCTTGAACATGGTCGAGAACTGGTTGTTCACACGCTTGAAAATCTCCTGGATGGCGGTGGAATTGCCGACAAAGGTAGACGAGATCTTGAGTCCCTGGGGCGGGATCGAGCAGAGTGCGGTCTGGATGTTGTTCGCAATCCAGTCGACGAAATAGCTGGAGTTCTTGTTCTGGATGATACGCATCTGGTCCTCGACCTCCTTCATCGCGACCTTTCCACGGCTGTAGAAGAAGAAAGCAGCAGTCAGCTCACGAGGACTTTCAAGAAATGACGTGGCACGGCACGGCAAGCCACGGCACGGCACGGTATGATGCGATGGGAATTGAGAGACATGGCCATCGAGATGACAGGTTTAGATCATGGAGGGGCCCAAAGGGGAAGAAGGAGAGGGGGTGAACACGTACAAGATGGCGGAGCATGTGAGGAAGCGGCCGTTACGGAAGTCGGACGCAGCCATCATGTTCTTCGCATCAAGCATCTGCTGCGTCAATTCGGGGACCGACACGGCGCGGAACGAATGCGCGCCGGGAGACGTCAGGGGCGCAAAGCCGACCATGAAGAAGTGCAATCGCGGGAAGGGCACCATGTTGACAGCGAGCTTCCTCAAGTCCGAGTTCAACTGTCCCGGGAAGCGGAGGGACGTGGAGATACCGGACATGACAGCGGACACGAGGTGGTTGAGGTCGCCGTAGGACGGGTTGTTGATCTTGAGCGTGCGCATGCAGATATCGTAGAGCGCCTCGTTGTCGATACAGAAGGTCTCGTCCGAGTTCTCGACCAGCTGGTGGATGGACAGCGTCGCGTTGTAGGGCTCGACAACGGTGTCGGAGACCTTTGGCGACGGCACGACGGAGAAGGTGGCCATCATGCGGTCCGGGAACTCCTCGCGGATCTTGGAGACAAGCAGCGTGCCCATGCCGGAGCCCGTGCCGCCGCCGAGCGAGTGGGTGATCTGGAAGCCCTGCAGGCACTCGCAGCCCTCGGCCTCGCGGCGCACCACGTCGAGCACCTGGTCCACCAGCTCGGCGCCCTCGGTGTAGTGGCCCTTGGCCCAGTTGTTGCCGGCACCCGACTGCCCGAAGACGAAGTTGTCCGGGCGGAACAGCTCGCCAAAGGGCCCGGACCGCACGGCGTCCATGGTGCCTGGCTCGAGGTCGACGAGCACGGCACGAGGCACGTACTTTTCGTTGGAGGCCTGCGATCTTTCTGTCAGCCGAGTGTCACCCCGAAGCGGCTCATCTCTCTCTCGTCTCTTCGATTCCTCTTTCACCCCTTTTCTCTCTCTCTCTTTTGTCCGTATCAGGATGCGCACCTCATTGAAGTAGACGTTCAGTCGGGAGTGCTGCTGCTCGTTCGTTCCATTATATCTGCGCGCCTGTCAGCGACGCATCCATGGGTTACGGGGTGAAGCTTTCTTGGGTTTCGCAAAGGCACGCACTGTCCGCTGGGGTCGAGGCCGTGCTCGCCGGAGATGGTCTGCCTGTAGTCTGTCTGAGCACACGAATCGCCTTGATGCGTCATCGCACTGGTGGAGTCGCGGTGGGCAAAACGTACCAAAAGGCAGTGCCAACTTGGTTGCCCTGTTGAGGAGGTCAGTCTGGGGGATTCCATCGCCCGCGGGGGTGAAGGGGAAAAAAAGGGGGGGTTGAACTCACACACTGGCCGGCCTGGAGGTGCACCTATTGCCAACAAAGTCTCGTCAGTCCCGAGTTCCGAAAAGAAAATAAGAATGAAGAATTGATGTGTTTCCATCATCTTGTCTGCGAAATGCAGCGTGCCGATGCGTGTGGTCGTCGTCGATGGCCGTGGTGCTGGGGGAAGCACCCCCTAACGAGGCTAGGGAACTCCCGTCCGGCGACGCCCCCCTTTTTTTCCATTCCTTTTCGAGCATCAATCAAGTCAGAGAGGACTCACAATCTCACGCATTTTGAAGGTATTAAAGTATTAGATGCCGCGGGTAAAGTCTAGAAATAATAAAAATAAAGAAGCTAGGTATTAAAAAGGTCGTATCGCGTCGAGTATACAAAAGCACGGCGGGTGGGCAGCTCGAAGGGAAGAAAGAGAGCTAGAGAGAGAGAAAAAGAGAGAGAGGGAGAGGTTGGAGAAAGGAGGAGGAGGAGGAGGAGGAGGAGAGGGGGAAGAAAAGTCGGGAGAAGCAGGTGATAATTAGGAGTCCCGAGTACGAGTAGTACTTGGTACCGCGGCCGAAGCACTCCCCTTATCGTGATTGCGAAATTAGCCGTGCTGGAGCCTGGAGCTCTGGCCGGTGCAAAGAAGGGGGGACGGCGGAGAGGAGAGGGAGAGGGAGAGGGAGAGCTGAGGGAGGCTCAATTTGGGGAACGTCGGTAGGGGATGTTAGCGCTTGTGATGGATCCAGGCCTTGTTGGTAAACAAGAGGAACCGCTGGTGGGACGACCGGGGGGGGGGGGGGGGGGGGGGGGGGGATTGAAGGCAACAAAATCCATTGGACTCGGAGCTTCCAAGGAGCTCGGGGGTCGGTACTTGGAACCTGGGCGGGGATCCGACTGCGAGGTCGGAGAGGTAGAGGTACATCCAGAACCCTGCTCAGGGACCCGAGCTCAGGGATAAGGTTCACTGACAGGTACAAGTACATGTCACCCGATGCAATCAATCAACCCGCATGTACTGCATACTCCGTGCCCCCTGCATCTCGACTTCAAGTTCAATCCTTGCGAGCCCTCGTGACCTCTGCCGGCTCTCGCTGTCTGGCTACCCGGGAGCACTCAAGCCTACATAGTACATATTGGGGTCTGTCCTGACATATAGAAAAGGAGGGGAGGGGATCTTGATGATACTCTGTAATCGGGCTCATGCATCCTCAGTGACGTGGCAGGCAGGCTCGGCTGCGAGAGCACCTGACACCGGGCAGCAAAATTGATCAATCGATGATCCCCAGGGCGATCGAGGAGCGCCGAGGCAGGCGGGCGACTGTGGTATCGATGTCCGCCGGCGAGTGTGTCGGAGCTCCTATTCCATTGATTGATCCGTGCTTCACCGACAGCGCCCCTTTTTGTCTCGGCATCCTCCTATCTTGCCAGACCTCCGTTCCTTTTGGGACTCCGTGCTTTACCGAGCAGCAGCAGACAGTCATGACGCATTTCATTGGCCCTGTTCTCCTTCTCCTTCTCCCTCTTCTTCCATCTCTCTCTCTCTCTCTTTTTTTTTTTTTTTTTTTTTTTTTTTGCAAAGGATTGAATCATTGCCTTGCGTTTTTCCATCCTATTCTATCATAAAACCTTCTTACACCACGATCCCTTACATTCATCCTTAATCCTTCTCAGCAATCGCCTGTAACCTCTCCTCGATTTCGTCCTCGGTCAGCTTTCGGAACCCGGGCTCCGTGCCCTCCGACCCGTCTGCCTTGGGCCCTCCCACGATTCCAATCTCAAGCTCCCCCTTCTTGAAGTCCATGCTCAGTATTGTGCTCAGGGTCGTGATGGCCAGCTCGACGACGTCCTCCCACGTGCCCTCCGCGTGGTCCTTGTTGCGGAGCTTCTTCTCCAGATGGTTCATCGCCTCCTGCTGCTTGGGCCCGGCTGCGGTGCCCTTGTACCCGATGAAGTATCCCGCGGGATCGCACTTGAACAGCTGCGGTCCGAACTCGAGGTCGAGGCTGATGATCGTAGTGGCCACGCCGTAGGGTCGCATGTAGGCCTAGAGAAAACACGAACAGAGTCCATCATGTCAGCCCCAGCTTATCCCACAAAAAGAAAAAAAAGCCTCAACAAAGGATCGTCCTACCCTCTGGGTGTAGACCTGGCTGATGTTGGCCAGTCGCTTCGCCAGCACGTCCGCCGGCATCTCGTAGCCAAACTTGTACCGGAACTCGGCCGCCTCGCCCTGGGCCCTCTGCGCAAAGGCCCTCGCATCCGCAATCGACCCCGTAATGACGCAGCCGACGGACGGTGAGATCTGGAAGATGTGCGACACGGACGCCGGGTCGATGAGCTTATCCTGTACCCTCCCTGTGAGTAGATGCTTTCCACGGGCCATCGGTACGTCTCTCGAGGCGCCCCCCCCCGCGGCGGGCGGTCGTCCTCGGGAGCTAGGAGGGGAGGGGAGGGGGAGGGGGAGGGGGCGCGACGCACGGGAACCTTCTTCTGCGACAGGACGACGGCGCAGTCCTTGCCGCGCAGGCCTACGGACATAATGTTCGCAGCTGTGATGGCCTTGAAGGCGTACTCTGTTGCGGGGGCATCAGCGTCGGGGGCGCCATCGTTGCTGGGGAGGTCGAAAGTACGAATTCGCTGAGTTGTGAGGCGGGGGATCCTCAGGTCAACATACCGACTTGGTAGAGACGGCCATTGTCGGCGAAGATGGTGATGTGTCGGTCAAAAGCGGCGGCTGTCCGGAGCGATCGGGTCAGTCAACGTCCATATCCATCGGGCTGTGATGATGATAGTGATGATGGTGATGATGATGATGATGATGGTGTCGGCAAGGTGGGGGCGGGATGGGGATGGGCCGCGATCGAGGCCGACGGACCAGACATGATGAGGATTGATGCGTGGCCCTCGGTCGGGCAGGAGGTGTACGGTTCTAAGTCGTGCGTTCGCGACCTGTCTGAGGCAATCCCGAGGACTGGGTGTCGGCGGCGAAGAGGATGTTGGGCAAGCGAGAGCTGTGACAAGTCGAGTCGTATTGATTGATTGATTGATCGATCGATTGATTCTGGTTGCAGGCAGCTCAGCTACTCGTACAAGGTCGACGCGTGAGCACCAGCTTGCCTGGACCTCTTGGAGGGGGTTTGCCGCAGGAGATTATGTAAGCGATTCTTGAGCTCGTGGTTATGTAATCAAGTCAGTCCCGAGCTGGAATGTTTTCTTCTGGAAGGATTCCATCGACTTGCCGGATTCGTCGAGGAGAATGTCCGCTCTCTCTATCGATAAGGAGGGGAGACAGAAAAATATCAGAGCATCGGCGCATCGCGCGATCCATCTGCTCGGCTTTGATCTCTGCCATTGTCCAAGCACGACTCACCACGACTCTTTACTGAAAGACTCTCTCTTTAGGGGACCATTTCGCATTGATTCCGGGACACTGGTTCTCATCAATACGCTCAAGAGCTGCACCCGCTCACCGAGTAGCTTGTCCGGCCACCACACCTCGTCCGAGTCGTCCACCGAGCTTTCAAGACCCCATCAACTACTCTTCCACACATCAAGATGGTCGTGCCAGCCTGGAAGAAGCTGGGCCTAAAGCTCAAACAGCCCCCAGACTCCCCATCCGCAACCACCACGACGACCACAAATTTCGCCGCCGCCGCCCCATCCGCCAAAACCCAGTCCCAGGCCCCTCTCAAGCGCCGCCTCGACAACCCCACGGCGCAGGCCGCCGCCACCAAGAAGCCCCGGAGGGACGAGGCCGCCCAGCCGCCGGTCAGCCAGACCAAGCCCAAGAAGAGCGTTAGCTTCAACGACACCCCCTCGAGCAAGCCGGCGCCGCCGCCACAAGCCCCCCCCAAAAAGCAAAAGCAGAAGGAGAAGAAGCAGAAGAACCCGCCGCCGCCGGCCAACATCGCCCCGGCGCTCGACTACCTGCGGCAGTGGCACGTCGCGCGCGCGTCGTGGAAGTTCAACAAGAACCACCAGACCACGCTGATCAAGCACGCCTTCGACCCGGACGTGCTCCCCGCGGGCGACGTCGGCGTCTTCTACGCGTACATCCGCGACCTCAAGGGCTTCACGCGCTCGCGGCTGCGCGACGCCGCGACGGAGCTGCGCGCCGAGGACAGCACCAAGGGTGCGGCCGGGTTCCCTGCGGGCACGGCCGACGTGGCGGACAAGCAGCTCGCGTACGAGGCGGTGCTGGCGCGCGTGCTGCACACGCAGGCGGGCAAGCAGAAGAAGGAGTTCGACGAGGTGCGGTACCGCGCGGAGGCCGCGGACGGGGGGCAGGAGGAGGAGGATGTGGTCGTGAAGAGGGCGGTGCGGCGGATGCGGGCGCAGCTCGTGATTGACGAGCTGGCGGGTGATAATGATGATGGGGACGCGGCACCGACGGCGACGGCGACGGCGACGGTCGTGACGGATTTGAAGAAGCCAGAGGTGAAGAGTGAGGTCGCGGGAAAGAGGAGGAGGAAGCTGCGTGTGAACGTGGACAGCGACTCGAGCAGCTCGGAGGAGAACGATTCGGACACGAGCAGCGATGATAGCTCCTCGGAGGATGAGGATGGGGGAGACGAGAAGGAAGTGAAGAAGAAGGAGGAGGTGAGGAAGAAGACGGAGACGAAGACGGAGACGAAGAAGAGCAGCGCTGCGAAAGAGGAAAGCGATGAGGACTCGAGCAGTTCGTCTTCAGAATCTTCTTCATCTGACGATGATAGCAGTAGCGATGAGGAGTAATTCGGCGGGGTTTTCATTCGGCCTTGCGAAAGACAACATTGGCGTATCTTTTTTCCAAAAGGGGGATGTCTGGATATGGCGCAGGAAGTGAAAGATAGGTACTACTCGCACCTTGTTGAGCCGGTCTTTAGGAAAAGAACGGGGGCAGAAGATGGATGGGAATTCACTCATGGAATCCAAAGTCATTTGCCATGATGCCCAACGATTCACGCAAGCTCCTACTCTTCAACCCCATCATGAGGTGCAAAATGACCATGTCATCATTTCCTCTACAGCCCTCTCGACCCGGTCTATCAAGTGTAGAGCTTCGTGAACCCCTCCTTCGGCGGCTGCAGCCAGTTCCTCTCGTCGTAGGCCTCGTCCCCCTCGATGATGTGGAACGTGTATATGATCCTCCCCTTGTCGCTCGTGTTCCGCTCGCTCTTGTGCAGCGTGTTTCCGTGGATCAGCACCAGATCGCCCGCCCTGACCTCCCCGAGCACGTAGTCCCCCTCGCCGGCGGCCCCCTCCAGCTGGTGGGCCCCGTCCTCCCCGAGCGACCGTGGGAACCGCGGCCCGGCGTTGTCCACCATCTCGGTCCCGCCCGCGGCGCCCGCCTTGCGCACCAGCCTCTGCGCGACGGGCGCCCAGCGGTGCGAGCCCGGCAGGAAGCTCAGGCACCCGTTCTCGGCGGTGGCGTCCTCGAGCGCGTACCAGAAGCCGACGGCGGACGGCGGGTCCGTGTAGAGGAAGGTGCTGTCCTGGTGCGGGGGCACGGCGCCGCCGATCTCGGGCTGCTTGCAGATGACCATGCTCTGAAGGCAGCGCGGATCGCGGAAGCCCAGGCTGCGCGCGACGCCGGCGGGGTTGACCTCGGCACTGGATGCATTGGATGCGTTGGCTGCGTTGGAGGCGTTGGACGCTAGGATGTGCCGCTCGTCGATGAGCCGCGCAAACGGCGGCGAGAGCGCGTGCAGGTAGTGCCCGATCTTGTTGACGGCGCGGTCCTTGGGCTTGGTCAGGTTGCCCTCGGCGTCGAAGGCGTCCTCCTCGAAGAAGAAGCGGATCTTGTCGCCCGAGGACAGGAAGTAGTCGTCGCCGACGTGATCCGAGGTCTGGCCCGTGGAGAAGCGCGTCAGCGGGTGGTCGGCGAGCGGGAAGCCCTGCAGCAGCGCGTGCGTCTCGGCGAGCAACGCCGACACGGTCTGGGGCGAGAGCGCGCCGCGGATAATGAGGTAGCCGTCCCGGTCGAAGGTGGCGAGCTGCTCGGGGGTCAGTCCTGTGGCCATGGCGGGCGGGCGGGCGGGCGGGCTGGCGTGTCTGAGGATATTGATCAGTCTTTTTTTTTGTTCCCTCCAAGTTCGTCTTCCCCCCGAGACGAGGCGAGCGATGCGGGACGAGGTTGGTGCTGAGCAGAATCTCTGTTGGGAGATTGGAGGTGGTCGAAAGTTGGGCGAAGCGCATGGACTCCAAAAGATCGATCACGATATCATTGATCAATGCAAAATGCGGGGTAGCGCTGCTCGGCCCGCAGCGCAGACCCTCCGTCCACCCAATTCCAACGCTCCGGCTACGGTCACCCACATCTACCAACCATCACAAACTCGTCGCTCGTCGCATCATTGATCTCTGTTGGTCTACACGATCATGACAGCAGCGAGAAGCAAGTCTGTTGGCCTTGCTGGCAGGTCACAGAGTCGCTCGACTCGATGGCCTCGGGACACCCTCAAGACGCACTGCAGTTTCTGGGGGGTCCACGAAGGTATGAAATTACCAAGAAGGATCGGATCACACAATCCTCGCGCCACAACGACGGCGGTCCGAGACAACTGACCAAATAGATCTCTCATTCATCAAAGCCAAACGCCAGCCAGAACTCCATCGCGAACAAAAACAGATCCCTCTCGAGGCCAGACTCGACCCGAACATTCCATACATCAAGTATTCAAAACGCAGAAGCCACCGGGCACAAGCAGACTCAGCGCCTCGGCGACTAGGTATCTCTGGCTTCCTCGAGGAACTCATAGCCCTCCTCCTGGGGGAGCCAGTACGCCGAAGCAGCCAGCCCAGCCGCGGTCAAGAGGTGGACCACGGCGCTCGTCGTCCCCAGGAACCAGGACGCACCGAGCCTCCATCCATGGATCGCAAACTGGTCGTCGTGGTCATACAGCCAAGCCTGCGGTAACCATCAGCCGGACATTCATCATCATCATCACCACCATCATCTCCACCACCACCACCAGCACACCGCGATGCGATCAATACGCAAAGACGGAATCGTCGAGAAGAGGGAAAAGGGATGAACAACGACAACACGAACGGGAGAAACCCACCACGATGGAGATGACGACGAGCTGCAGGATGGCGACCAGGGTCAGCATGGTGCTCACGATCGGCCAGCCGGTCGCGCGCCTGTACTTGCCGCCGCCCATGACGATGGCAAAGGCGACGAGGTCGACGAGGCAGAAGATGACGCCGAAGGAGGCCATGAAGCCGACGGTCCTCCACAGCGAGCAAAAGGCCCGCTCGCGGTCCTGGCACAGCTCCTTGTACGGGTATGGGCGGCACACGAACCCGCCGTCGAGGTTGGAGCAGTATCGCGCCAGGCCGATGCGCTTCTCGAAGGTGTTGCCCTGGGGCGTCGTCACCGAGTACACGATCCAGCGGGGCTCTGCTATCGCGGCGACGGTCATGGCGATTGCTGCGACGCAAGTTAGCTTCCATCGGCCCATTCCATACCCATGGAGTCCACTGTGATGGCGTCCCGCGAGACTGGATTGATTGGCATCTCCATCCATCAAGTCTCCGACCTCTCGATGGGTGATGACGTACCGCCTACGAAGGCCACAAGGGCCGCCCAGTAGACATTCATGCGTGTCATGTCTGCGGGGATCGAATTGCGCAGGGGATTCGCAAATGATGATTGGTTTCTAGTGCCAGCACTCGTGAAAATGATTGCAAGCGACAGAAGAAGGCGGTGATTGATTGATGGATGCAACGGGAGGAATTTCGATGTGATGCGGTCGAGGCGACGAATTCCCTTGATCAATCAATCCATCATTCGCATCTCGAGACCGTTCAATTCGAGGCGGGCACTAGCCAGCTGACCTACCCTATATCACATACCCTACACAATGCCGACTCCAGAATATCAATCAAATGTATTCAGA
The DNA here is from genome assembly GCA_003055955.1 of Escovopsis sp. AC. Lineage (NCBI taxonomy): Eukaryota > Fungi > Ascomycota > Sordariomycetes > Hypocreales > Hypocreaceae > Escovopsis > Escovopsis sp. AC. The sequence continues at coordinate 753,603 of NQYS01000005.1, forward strand.
CGCCGAGATGGCGATGCATCACGAGAATCTGCACCATCCTCTGCATGTATGTACGAGCATCAAATGTGATCAAGCACGCGTCGCATTTAATTCTGAACTCCATAGACTCCATCTAGAGCTTGCCAGTCTCTCTCACAGACGCAGAGCCATTGGCGGGCCCCACCCCCCCCCCCCGGGCGGGGACATCTGCCTCGGTCCATCCCGAACCCCGCGTCCCCCACCATCGACCGCAGCCGACCTCCACCACAGATCATCTCCGACCCCCTCCATCTCTTCCCCATTCATCGCTGCTCACGCCGAAGCAGCTCTTTCTCCCCTCCCCCCCCCCACCGGTCTCTCCATTCTCCATTCTTCATTCTCCATCTCCAACAGCCAGCCCCAAGGCCCCAGAATGCTCATCCGGCCCCGCCTCATCCCCTCCTCCTCCGTCCTCAAGGCCCACCCCATCGCCCTCCAGCCTCTGCCTCACCCCAGACTGCTCCCGCTCGCCTCCGCACGCGCCACCATGTCGTCCACGGGGTCATCCTCCGCCTCGCCGCTCCAGCAGCCTGTGCGCCTCGCGTGCATCCAGCTGTCCCCCGGGCCCGACAAGGCCGCCAACCTGCGCCACGCCGCGTCCCAGATCGCCGCCGCCGCGCGCGCCGGCTCCAAGATCGTCGTCCTCCCGGAGTGCTTCAACTCCCCCTACGGCACCTCCTTCTTCGCCGAGTACGCCGAGACCCTCCCGGCAGAAAACCAAACCCCCTCTTCCTCCGCCTCCCCCTCCGTCGCAGCCCTCGCCGCCGCCGCCCGCGAGCACGCCGTCTACCTCGTCGGCGGCTCCATCCCCGAGCGCAACCCGTCCACCGGCCAGCTCCACAACACCAGCCTCGTCTTTGGCCCGGACGGCGCCCTCCTCGCCCGCCACCGCAAGGTCCACCTCTTTGACATCGACATCCCCGGCCGCATCTCCTTCCGCGAGTCCGACGTCCTCAGCCCCGGCAACAAGCTCACCCTCGTCGACCTCCCCGGCTACGGCCGCATCGCCGTCGCCATCTGCTACGACGTCCGCTTCCCAGAGCTCGCCGCGGTCGCCGCCCGCCGCGGCGCCTTCGCCCTCGTCTACCCGGGCGCATTCAACTGCACTACGGGCCCCATGCACTGGCGCCTGCTCGCCCAGGCCCGCGCCGTCGACAACCAGCTCTACGTCGCAATGTGCTCGCCCGCCCGCGACCCGCAGTCCTCCTACCAGGCCTGGGGCCACAGCATCGTCGTCGACCCCATGGCAAACGTCCTCGCCGAGGCCGACGAGCGCGAGACCATCGTCTACGCCGACCTCAAGGCCGAGGACATTGACAACGCCAGGAGGAGCATCCCGCTCGACAACCAGAGGAGGTTCGACGTCTATCCGGATGTCAGCAAGGGCAAGGTCAGCTACGAGGACCCCAATCAATGATTCTGGACAAAGGAAAGAGCTGGACGACGATGACGTGAAGAAGAGAAAAAGAGCGGGAGAGGAGGGGGGCACATAGATGCTTCACGGGCTGGGGGGGATCAAGGACCCTCAGGGGTCGAGTCGGACCCGAACCTTGCCAAGGGACATTTACAGTCATGCGGAGTACATAGATTGGTCACAGGAGCTTGAGCGCTCAGAGAGGAAACAAAGGCAAAGGTTTGATTCTCAGGTTTCTTGGCCAAAGATGCTCTCTCCATCTAGGCTCCAGGCTCAAATCAATTCTTGCCCTCCCCCCTCCCTCCCCAACTTCTTCTGACCCCGAGGAATGGCATCCTCTCCAGGCCAGGTCGTTGTTCTGGCGTTCTATGCGCCCCGTTTTCTGAGCATCCTCATTGAAGCGCCGTCCCGACCGCGTTCATCCGCTGCCGATTCTCAAACCTCAACCCCCTAGTGTCTTCGTCTCTTGTTCTCTCTCGCCAGGGCTTTACTGAAGAGCCTTCTTCGCAAAGTTGGGGAGCACGAAGCTGGCCTTGTGGATCTCGGAGTTGTAGTACCTGCACTTCTCGGCCTCCTCCTCGGGGGTCCACGATCGCAGGGGCACCTTGACGTTGCGGTCCTTGTCCTTGCAGCAGACCATGAATCCGATCTGACCCGAGGGGTAGGTGGGGATCGTGGTGTAGGCGTACTCGGCCACGGGGAAGATCTCGCTGCAGTCCTTCTTGAGCTTGGTGATGAGGGGCAGGTGGAGCCATTGGTTCTCGGCTACAGAGGCCAATTGTTAGCAATACATGACGAGACGGACGGGCACATGGGGAGGGATGGCCGGGAGCTTGGTTCCAAGACTTCCCGGCCCGTCGCGAAGATGATCATCGGCATGGGACTACCAAACGCCGGTTTCGGGTTGGGAAAGCGGCGCTTGCTGTAGCAGCCCCTAGAAGGACGATGCGAGCATCACGGGGGGAGGGGGCGGGGCCCGCCGCCGGCTCGTGCGGCACAATGAATGTTTCCATTCACCTGCCGCCACCAACTTGGAGACCGCTCACTTTCCTCACGAGAAAAAGAGACATACAACCTTGAGTGGTAATGACACCGCCCTCGCGGAGGGCGTCGTGGAGGAGCTGGAAGTAGGGCTTCTGGAAGAGGCTCTCGGCGGGACCCTCGGGGTCGGAAGAGTCGGTGATGATGACGTCGAAGGAGTTCTTGTACTCCTCGAGGAACTTGAAGCCGTCGCCGACGTGGACGGTGGACTTGGGGTGCGTGAGGCCGCAAGCCATGTGGGGGAGGTACTCCTTGGACAGGCGGATGACAGCCTTGACCGGTGATTAGCACGACTTCAGACCTCCAAGGAAAGCGGTACAAGAAAAAAGATGGGAATTTGGCCCCACCTCGTCAATGTCGCAGAGGATGGCCTCCTCGACGCAGTCATGCTTGACAACCTCACGCAGGACACCGCCGTCGCCGCCACCGATGACGAGGACCTTCTTGGGGTTGGGGTGGGAGTTCATGGCCAGGTGGGTGATCATCTCCTGGTACGAGAACTCGTCGCGCTCGGTGGCCTGGATGACGTTGTCCAGGACCAAGACGTTGCCGTAGTCGGTGGACTTGAAGATGAGGACGTCCTGGTACTTGCTCTTCTCGTGGTGGAGGACCTTCTCGACCTTGAGGATCATGGCCTGGCCTGATCATCCAAACGGGGGGGTGCCGCTGTTAGCCGGGAAACTGGAGCTGGAGCTGGAGCTGGCATCAATGATGAGCATCCTGACGAGGAAGCGCTTACCGGGCCACATGTCGGAGATCTCGCGGAACCAGCCATCTGCCACGCAGCTTGGAGTCAGCGAATCGGATCGAGAACTTGAGTACGCTCGAGAGAAGTGCGACTGGAAGCTGCCGGGCTTCGTGGATCTCGGGTTCTGAAGCCATCGAGCAGTGTTCGCAAGAGAGACCCCCAGCGCCTTTTCATGGATAGCCCTTGCCAGAGACTTTTCGGCGCAGAGGGCCACTGAGCGAAGCAGCAATGGCATTCCGAATGGCTCTTCGGAAAGCCGATAAAATCGATTGATCGCCTCTGCTTCGTGTTGGAGCTCCTCCTTCGATTCTTCGTCTTTTTTTTTTCCTCACTCTCCCCACCACGCGTCACAGGCGATGACACCCCGCCAAGCTATCATGGAGGGACCCCAAAAGCTCAGAGCAAGGTGGGGTAAAAAAAAATCCGGCCAAGGAGAAAGAAAATAAACAAGAAAAAAAGTTCACACAAGCAACAGCCAGTAAACTCTCGAGATGTGGAATGCTCCCAATAGGCATCGCCACAGGGCAATTCTATGCGTCAAACAGCTGGAGGCGCAGGAGAAGAGACCAATGGGAAGATGAGACGACAGCAACAGCTCCATACGGACCTTGGATGGTAGGGTGGACGATTTCGTTGGCCATGGCGATGATGGGATGTGGTTGGAGGTGGCAGGTAATGATGCGAACGGGCGATGGCTGGTATCAAAGCAAGAAGAAGAATATTCGGATGAGCAACGAAGCTCCGAATAGGTCAGAGGAGGGAAGAGATGTCGAGAGAGAGAGGGAGCTTCGCGAGGATGTGCGAGCAGAAAGAATGTTGAGTGTCGGAGGAATGTGAAAACGACTCGAGCTAGAGCGAGGGATTTGGTGAGATCAATTTCGAGAATGGATTGATCGATCTATTTTTTTCGGTCACGCTCATTGAAGGATTGGACTGCTCGACTACAGGGTAGCTATCGATTCATTCATCCCACTGACATTGAAGAGAGTCCGGTCAATGCCACATAATTGATGGCATGATCGACGATGCGTGCCTTGAGAGCTGCTGCTTTACGGAGTACGGAGTACAAGAGGCCAGAAAACAAAGGGGATCAATTGCAATCACAAATCCAAGGTGCCTGATAGAGTATCACGAGCCGGCACATCTGCAGCTCTTTGACCACGCGGCTTGAAGTGAGCACCTTGAGATGAAGATGCATCGTGCAATCTGATCAACGCCGCCGCAGAAGCTGACTCATCGATCATGCAACCGAGGAATGATCGGTCACATGACGTGACCATGCGCCCTGGAATTGAAGTTGAAGCCACCATCGTGGCGTCATCTCGCCGAAACATCGCCAAGTCGCACACGTCGTACAATCGCCAGGCCTGGACCTTCGACTTTCTTGCCGGCTTCAGGAAAACCCTCCGCTTCGGGGAATCTCTCTCTATTTCTCTCTCTCTCTCTCTCTTTTTTTTTTTTTTTTTTTTTTTTTCTTATTGAAGCGGCACTCCCGAGTCACCACTTGGCCGGGCGAGGCATTTGGATCATTTGCCGAAGCGCGCCCAGATCGCCGGGCAGGCTCTTCCAGGTCTCGACCCACAAGACGTCGGGACCTCCTCGAGCCCTGGCATTACCGCTGCAATTGCAACAGGTACGGAGTACTCCGTACTTGGTCTGTCCTGCCTTGCTATTCCGTGCTGGACGAACGCGAGAAGCTCTGGGATGGCGCTGAGCTGATCGACAGCATCCAGTCTCCTGCCGGCACTCGCACTCCGTACCACCTCGCGGTTAGCTTCGACCTCGGGCCCTGGAATCAGACGACGCGTCCATGGCTTCCGGCATCCGGGGCGGCCTCCGATTTTTTTCTTCACCAGACGTCAGCTGCACTCTCTTCTGCGGCCTCTGCACGCACTGACACAACCGACGCAATCGATCCATCCAAGGGGCTCGAGCGCAAGATCTCAGCCGCTGGCCCCCTTTTTCTTTCTTCATCTTTCCTTTTGCCACTCTTCTCTGTCTCTCCCTCTTTCTATGTATCCTGTGTTTCTTTTTCCTCTACTCTCGCTTCACCCATCCACCATCGTATTCTCAGCAATGTCCGATATTTCGAGCTGAAAATTCCGTGAATTCGGTGGGCGCACACCTCATCCACGCCACGTGCACCCTCTCAAGGGCGCCTCTGGCGGAACAGCCTCGTCGTGCTGGGGCTTCCTCTCAAATTCTCGTCCGATCCGGCGTGACTCGGGCTGAATGCACGCACAACAGACACGTGCACTGCACATGCTCTCACACGTGGGCATGCAGAAAGGTTGTGCTCGAAAAGTGGCCATGATGCCATCAAAACGGAATCCTCTTGCTCGACTGCCCCAATGCATGTACTCCGTACATACGGAGTACTGTGTGCTGGCTTGAACTTTCGGCCTGCAAATGGATGACCCCTACTAATATTACGCCGACCGGCGCGTATTATGACTCGTACGAGTAGGACGGAGTATTCCCGGTGTGCGGGGGAGTCTAAACCATGTGCAGCGATGCGCGCCTCAACTTGTTGGCGTACAGCTCGCAACTCATTGCCAGACTCCAGATGGAGGCTCATCTACCGGTACTGCATCCCGTGTGTCCTTGATGGGTCCCTCGACGATGCCTTGTCTTCCCCGGAATTGCCGTCCAATGGACCCATCCCAAGTCCCAGTACTCCGTAGACGCGCCCCGGCTCCTTGCGGATCGCAATCGTGATTCGGCGGCTGTGGAGCCGATCAACTGATTTGCTTTCGCCCTGGTCCCCGGTGGACTCGTATATCCCCGCTCCCCCCCCCCTCCCCCCCTTTCCATCTCTGTTTCTTCAATTCCGGCTGTAGCTGTATTTTGGCTTGGGAATCTTGCTCTCTTGGCATCTGAGAAGAGATCTCTCATCGAGATTCGTCACGGGATAAGTCTTGTCTCTGCTGATCACCTCGTACTATTGAGGATGCTGAACCGTTTCCCCCTTGTTGGTGGAGGAAGAGTTTCTTCTCATGACCCGTTGAGATCTCCAAAACGACAGAGGAGCCACGGTGAGATGGGGACAGTTCCTTTCCTGGCTCTGGTATCCGTATGAGTATGTACATCAGCTTGCACTGTACTCCGTAATCTGTGGTGGTATCCATCAAACAGACCTTTGAAACGTCCCCGATATCTGAAGGAGCCTTATTGAGAAGGAGGTGGGGGGCGCGGTTTCGAAACATCCATCAGGCCTCGAGCTCCGTACGGAGCACATAGTTACGGAGTGGTATTCCGTATGGTGTACTCCGTACTCCGTACTCCATTGGTACTTTGTTGCTCTGCTCTGAGCATCATCTTGCCCAATGTCCTCTGCGCTTTTGCTGTAAAACATGGATCTATACTCCGTATGTGTGTATGTGCGGCGTCGGTACGGAGTACTCCGTACTGGGCTTTCAGCACAATATCTTACTCCAAGACCTCGGTCCCCTGCTTTCCCTGGCCATGCTTTGATGGCCTCAGGGTCCGCCCAAGAGACGCCAGGCAGGGATTCGATACACAGCGGAGGCCCATCTCAAGTCGTAACCCATGCTGGGAATACGGAGTACCACCTTGGGCATCCCTGACATCTGAACTCCGTACACTGACGGAGCACGAAGCATGGAGGGCGCGGCAACGACTTTGCCCGCTTCGGCGCCGATTCGGGACTCGTGCGGCGTTTTGCCAGCCTGTTCTTGATCGATTTTTAATCCATCTGTACGGAGTATTGGACGGAGTATTAGTCCTGTCGGTGAAAGGAGCATTTGTTCTTCTTGGTCAAAATCTAATGTCAAGAGGTCATCATTATGTACACTTGCCTGTATGAGTACAATGCATATTTTTCCTGGTACTTGAACCCGGCATGCAGATTGAGAGTCCCGCGCAGACGATGCCAAAAAAGAGGAGGACCGGGGGGGGGGGGGTCCTCAATCATTTCAAGACCTGCATATCCTAGTCTCCAGCAACCTCATGGGTGTCGTCGCTCTCCACTCACATAGTTCCGATGGCGGACCATTCATGCCCCCTATTTCAACCAGGGTTCATGAGAATCCGAGGATGAGGCCCCTAAGAGATCAGCGCCTCAAATACCAGACTGGAAATAGGGGAACATCCCCTGGATCTTCAACGCACACGAGTGCGGATGCCACCAGTCCACCCATTCAAGGAGTTGCGCTAACTCCGTATGATGCCGGTAGGACGGACTGATGAGCTTGCCCCGCCGGGATTTGCTTTGAGCGAGACGGTCTTTGATTAATAAGCTCCCGGGGAAGGCGTTTCCCCTTAGCTCGTTCCGATGCTGTTCCCTTCGCAATTGGGAGGTACGGAGTAGTACGGAATACTCCTTAGCCATTGCTGCTTCCCGAGAATCGATGCGCGTGCGGAATCCTGCCCGCCAGTCTGGTCCTTGAGGCCCACGAGCATGGTTAGCTTGCCTGGATCTATGTTTAGTATTCAACAAATGCGGATGGGGCTTTGACTCGACGCATTGCCGACCGAGAAGCTACCTGGAGAGCGCAAAAGCACAATGATTGTAGAACCAGTCTCATTGCGGTTGTTGAACAAGGGCTCGGGACTGTGGATTAATCATCATAAAAAGTTGTTTCAAGCATTTCCTGTTTCTAGACTGGACAATGCTGCGATACTGCGCACTGTCATTGTGCCCGGAAACAATGGCTGTTATGGCATGATGGCCCGGTGGCTGACGTCGACGGGCTCGGGACCTGCGACCCGATCCGCCGTCCCGTCTGGGAAAACGTGGGCCAGGTTCGAACGATTTCGTAATTCATCTAATTCGGGCGGGACGGTCTGTTTCTACCCGTTGCGCCCGCGCCATTGAGCAACCCGTCGCAGACCGGCGACTTCGTAGGTGCTCCAGAAACCACAATATCAAGTTCACATGCTCTGGATATAATTTCGCCTCGGACAAGTCGTCTGTAGCCGATCCTCGGCACGGACACGGGCAGATACGTCGCCATCTCCGACTGTGCTCGTGCTTTCGCTCGGCATCTCGGAATGGTCGGACGTGATGCACCAGTAGGAACGAGCCGTTCACCGAGATGTTCCCGCAGTGGAGAGACTGATCAGATACCGGTAGTACCCCGTGCTTGTAGACATGATTGGCGACAGCAGCTGAGGCGTATGCACAGTACGCTGGGGTTCTAGACCTGGATCGCATGAACAAACCCGGGCTGCCTGAAGAGACGAGGGGCAATGAGCGAATCGAGGTTGATGATTGACGGATCCTTCAAAATTTTCAAAACATCCTAGGTGATTTCCGTATTAGCACCCATGGATTAGTACCTCTCGTACCTGTTCATCCAGACATTGGGAATTTGAAGGATGTACGAAGTACTCCGTTACATACTGACTAGGCCTCGTGGACCGACGACGACCCAGTAGCCCGAGATCCCAGTCCATCGTCAGACTGATGAATCCATCATGCTTGCGGCGGTGGAGCGAGGACCCCCCAGCCCCCCCCCCTCTTTGTGCCCTCCGGGTGGCCCCCGGCGAGGCAAGGCGAGCGAATGCCTTTTCGCAATATGCAGTCATAAAGATCCCTCGGGGGTAGTTACGCAATGGCCTCATGCTCATGCTCACGAAATTTGCATCGTTTCTCGAGGGAGTTCGGTCGCTTGTTCAAAACGGAAGAGCCTGGCATATGAGGTATGTGCGTTTGATGGATTGCATCCAGTCGGTGGCCTTCGAGCCAAACGCTGTGCAGTAGCGTGAACTTGAACTCTGGGAGGCTTCTCGACTAGCCTCGAACAACCACTCCTCCGTACTATGACCTCGTAGGCTTGCGGTAGCTGCATTTCCCACGCAGCGGCCCCTTTTTGTCTTTACAGCACGGGTCAACACTCCTGACGAGAAACCATTGCATGGCTAGTACCTGTTGAGAGAGTACATTACCTGCTAGTGCAAATGATGGTGACTTAAGTGGATTGATTGATCGATGGATTGATTGATTGATGTGTCTGCATCGGGTCTGTCAACTGGGGGGTCGTCGAGTCATTACGGAGTAGGAGGCCAGGTGTACAGGTGTACAGGCAGAGGAAGAAGAAGAAATGAAACATGAAGAAAGATGGAGGAAAAAGAAAACGGCCGACAATGGCGAGAGACGTGCATGGCGAGAATCCGGAGTTTCGAATCAGGCAGTCTCTATCCGCGTACCTGCACTTTCCCTGCTGCAGCAATTCGATCCATCTGCCAGTACGGACGAGTCGTACTCCGTACTCCCGTCGTACTCGTGCATAGTACGGAGTAGAACGGAGTACGGCGGAGAGTACGGAGTAGTACCTGGCGAGTGCTATCGTTCCTGGCAGGTCGCAGCGACTCGGGAGGCAGGTCCCGACTCCATACTCACGGACTCAGCTCTGCTGACGGGCAATTTATCGCGTACCCCTCCGTACACACGCAGTAGTGCGAGTACTTGGCTGTATCCGTCCTCAACCGCTCGATGCAGCTCGAAGAATACTGGTCCTAGCATCATGCCGAGTCTGGCGTAGTCTTGCATTGAGCAGCGAAATCCTGGCCTCGTTTTTTATTCCATCCTTCCTGCCTTCCTGCCTTCCTTCCTTCCTTCCTGCCCTTCCTTCCCGTCTTCTCTCTGTCCTCTATTCGCTCTTTCCTTGCTCTTCTTCTTTCTTCTTTCCCTGCCTCCCTCTCTGTCTGCCATCTTCCTCATTCCTTCCTTCCTCTTTCTTCAAAACCTTCCAAGTTTCTTCCCTCCTGCCTGCCCGCCCCATCAACCCCTTGTTTTTTCCTTTCTTTTTTCTCCGAGGACTCTTGCATCTTTCTTTCTTTTTGCGCCTGGGACACATACATACAAGGAAGGAAGCAATCAATCAATCAAGCAATCAGCTCGATCCAGCTACGTTGCATTGATCAACCCATCAACTTCGATAATTCCGCCTTTTGCCTTTCTGCTTCATTCTTCATTCTCGGGCCTTGTCGCATTGATTTGTCTCACACCTGCTGTCGACGACCATTGGTCTTATTATTACCTTTATCAGCCCGTTGACGTCCCAGGGGTTTCGCTTGCAGACGTGCGCGCAGAGCCGCTTCTGTTTTCTCTGTATTTCTTGGAGCGGATCGTCAGCCTCGCCTACGCCTTCTTACACAGGTAGCCCTTTGTCGCGTGTCTCCGCCCCCGACAACGATCAGCCACAAGCGAATAAACAAAGAAGCAAACAACCGCAGCAACAAACATTGCGTACACCTCCGACCTGGCATCCTCCAACAACACTCAACAGCCATACCTACTCCTCACGGCGATCGCGAAGCTCAAGACGACACTTCTCACTGTCACCCCAGAGAATCCCTCCGAAAGGACTCAAAGCTATCCGTCAGTCGGAAACGGCCACTGCTACCCAAGGTAGAAACAGGAGCCTATATTTCGCCCGTTGCGCATATAGTCACGGCTTTCAGCGGACCAACAGCATCCACGCATAGATTTCTGAACGAGCGGGCACTTCATTTTCGACGGCGTGAGCGTTGTTCCACGACACTTCTGCGGCCGGCCGATCGATCACTACCCCGCGACTTTCGCATCATCATTTTGTGCCCGTTGAGGCGTCGCACGACGTTTTGAATTTGCTTCAAGGCCTCGGATAGGGACTGCATGTTCTCTTGAATCTTATCCTCCATTCGGCAGACACAGCAAAAGACCCGAATTTCCTCGCCCACATAGAAGCGAAAATGTGTTTTGGGGCACGGACAAAAGACGAGCAAGGCTCTCGATCGAGAGAGATTGACAGGATCCTTCGGCAAGATGAGCGGCGCCTGACCAGAGAGGTGAAGCTTCTGCTTCTCGGTGAGTTTATTCCTGGTTTCGGGTTGACCTCGATGCCACCTCGAGAGGAACACAATGATTTCATTTCCCTGCGCTCAGCGGGATGTGCATTCTCATCTGCCGAGCAAAATTTTCTGATATTTCGTTCCATCAGGTGCTGGAGAGTCTGGAAAATCAACGGTTTTGAAGCAGATGAGGCTCATCTACGCCTCCGGTTTCAGCAAGGGCGAAAGATTGGATTGGAAAACTGTCATCTTCAACAACATCATCCATTCCTTCAGAACTATCCAAGACGCCATGATCGAGCAGGGGTACGAATTCGACCACGCAGAAAATGAGGTGAGCCACGATGTCCAACTCCAAGGTCTTTCCTTCGTGTGCATCTGGGGCAGAGATGTGTTCGCCCACATTTCGCCATTGTTCGGTGGCCGCAGCGTCTAGGCGGCCGCAACTCAATGTTCATTGCTCGGTGATCTTGTGCCACAGAAGAGCAGAAGACCCTTTTTCACACATCAAGGCTAACGGGAAATGAAACAGAAATACATGGATATGATCTTGGTGGAGACAGAGATTGGCTCTGATGGACGGCTGCCCCCAGATTATCTTGAGCCCATCAAGGCCTTGTGGCATGACAGCGGCGTCCAGATGGCGGTCGCCAAGGGCAATGAATATGCGCTTCACGACAACCTCACATAGTGCGTCCCGACTCAAGCCCTCTCACTTCACCTTCCCCATCCCCTGGCCAACCTCTTATCCCATCTTACGCGCAGGCACAGTAGTACCCATGCTGACTGGTCTTGTCTTCTAGCTTCGCCAGTGACATTGATCGGCTATGGGCCGAAGGATATATACCGACCGACCAAGATCTGCTGCGCTCTCGTCTCAGGACAACGGGAATCACTGAGAGCGTTTTCGACCTGGGCCAGCTGACATACCGAATGTTTGACGTTGGTGGTCAGAGATCAGAGCGCAAAAAGTGGATCCACTGCTTCGAGAATGTGAATTGTCTCTTGTTCCTCGTGGCAATCAGCGGATACGACCAGTGTCTGGTGGAGGACAAGGACGGCGTAAGTGACGCCATGTGGCACCCTGATCCCCGATGGGCGCGTGATCGTGCTGACTCCAATCGGTGTTACAGAACCAGATGAACGAGGCCCTGATGTTGTGGGAGTCAATCGCCAATTCGCACTGGTTCGCCAAATCCTCGTTGATCCTCTTTCTGAATAAGATGGATCTTTTTAAGGAAAAGCTGCCCAAGATCCCGATCACCAAATACGGTTTCACAGACTATCACGGGCCTGCAGACGACTACAAGGCGGCGAGCAAGTACTTCCTCGAGAAGTTCAAGGCGCTGAGCAGGAATCCCGAGAAGGAGATCTACGGTCATTTCACCAACGCGACCGATACGAATCTGCTTAAGATCACCATGGGATCAGTGCAAGACATGATTGTCCAACGCAACCTCAAAAAACTGATCTTATGATGTCAAAACACCGACAATCTCCGCTCCTATTTCGGACGCGCTGCGGCATGATGCCGGGTCTCGCGGGAATTTCGAATGGCATATCTCGTCCTCGATTGAATCGATCTAGACTGGTTCGGCGATACTCGGTACACCGACATCATCTGACCAAGATGGCACCATTTGAGCTTCCGCCTTCACCGCCATTATTCGCGTTCGACTGTCTCGACCAGACTTGTTCCACGCCGACCGCCAGGAATCTGGAGGATGACTAGTCAGCCCGTCCTGTTCAACTGTATTTACTTGTTTATCGCCTCACCTGTATATCTTCCTGCAAATCGGGCGACACCCCTCGATGAACCCAAGATGCAACTTCCTGAGACTAGGTCTCCGCATTGAGCAAGTGGACTCGCCTGGTTATCCGATCTACCCCATTTTCTTCTTCTTTTGTCTTTTTTTTCTCATATTTACCCCTTTATTACTGCTCTTTCATGTCTGCTTTGGTGGGCCGCATGTGGCCGCGAAGGAGTGATACCCAGGTTTCCCCCACGACGATTCTATTTTGCCACTGCCGTTGACGTTCGGATTCAGGATACGAATATTTTTTTGTTTGGGATGTGTGGAAGAGTACGATGCTTGATGGATATTGGTATAGAGGGATTTTGGGATATGGGCGTCAACGGCTTGGGGACATGGCCTCTGGCAGAACTGCGTGGGGGAACGAGCTAGCGAGCTTTGATCTAGATCAAACCAATTGATGAATGATGAGAACCAGCCGAGGGTTTCCAAATGGCATTGATCCGTCATCCTGGACAGACCCCTCCTCTGAACCACCCCTGATATGAGATCCCACCGAGTGGTCAGACCGGAGGAGGAATCCCGAACCCTGCGCGCCTGGGCCTAGAGCATGTCGGCGACCGGAGCCGACTCTCTGCATCTAGTAGGCCTCACTCTCGGAGAGTTTGCCAGACAGGCAGCAAGAGCGTCACGACGTGCAGCAGACTACTCCGCACGGATGCAAAGTATTCTCTTATCGGCCCGAAAGAGCATCAAGGCGTAGGGAGGCCATCACGTCCTCTCTCGGCCGTGGACTAGTGAGGGGGCTCACTCGGGGCGAGACTAGTGTGGGAGCAGTCCGGGGTAGAATTCGACGGTTCGGCATAGCTTGCATGGCGGATGACTTTTCCCCGGATTTCCAACCCCACGCTGGAGTCATCGCCGGGGTCTGGATGCCTGCAGATGGCGCATTGTAGGTGAGCGGCGCGATGCGGAGATGGAGACAACACAACGAAACAATTGATTGCGGAGCGTTCTCAGAGTTCGGCCCAGGTGGTACAAGGGCCGAGGGGCGAGGGGCAAGCTGCAGACGCAGATGCAGCCGGGTAGAGGTAGTACTCGTATGTGTACGGAGTCCGGAAGAGAGGGGGTCAGAGGAGGTAGTACGGAGTACGGAGAGGTATGACGACTCGGGATGAAGTCTCGAGGCTGGTCTTACATAATAGCCGGAACGTCGCGTGTAGGAGATCGTGAGAAGGAGCGATATCGAGAGTCGAGCGGTGCTCGCTCAGTGGTGCCTTCCCGATGGCGATCCCCGCGGGACCCCTCCTTCCTCGAGTCTCTCTCCCTTCCCCGCTCCTTTCACCCCCCCCCCCCTCCAAATCCTTGATCCTGGATCGAGCGGAGTTCCTGCCTCATTTTGCTTATTGGGTTCGATGGAGGCGCGTCGCATCTGGGGAGGAACGATGGACGGATGATACGCCGATGTAGGAGCGACGGAGGGGGGAGACGGGGAGGCGGGGAGGCGGGGAGGCGGGGAAGTGGGAATTTGGAGCGATTAAGGCCTCAAGTTTGCGAGGCGGTGATGATGATGATGATGAGGAATCAATGCGGATCAATCCATGCATCCGAGATCAAAGTTGGCATCCATACTTTGATGCTAATGCATTGATTGATCCTTTTCAGAGGGGAAGGCCTGTTGCGTCCCTTGATGTCTTACTTTTGTCTGCTCCGCGGGGGTTGTCCTACGCTGCGCTGCATGACCTCAACCCTGACGTGGCGTTTGTTTTGATCTGGGACGACGAGGGAGTTGTGGGGTCGAAAGGCTGGGCGAATATTGATCTTCATGGCTACTAATTAATCAACCTATTAGTATATATTGCCTCCCTCCTCATCCTCATCCAGTATTCCCACACGGCAGAGATACTGCATCTTTATCTGCTTCTTGCGTTGCTGGCTGAGAAGAAAGCACAACAGCATCGACCATGAAGCTTCTACGCCTCGCCATTGCTGGCCTTGTGGGCGGCGTGGCTGCTCAAGATGTCATCACGGACGACACCTACTTCTACGGCCAGTCACCTCCGGTATATCCCTCTCGTGAGTATCATCCGAGACCTTCGCTTTGTTTGGCCTGTTTGGTCGGGCGTCCGTGATCAAGGCTGACACAATGGACAGCTAAGATGGACGGCACGGGTGAGTGGGCCGCTGCCTATCAAAGGGCAAAGACGTTGGTCGCCGACATGACCCTGGAAGAGAAGGTCAGGATGCCCCCGCCGAATTGACGACGAAAAAGGGCCTCCCGATAGATCAATGTGTGCTGACCCATTCATCTGCCAGAGCAGGTCAGCCTCACGGGGGGCGTAAAGTTGCCGAATAGTTGCTCGGGAAACATCCCGCCCATACCGCGCTTGGGCTTCCACGGGATGTGCCTCAGCGACGCCGGCAACGGTTTACGACATACCGATTATGTGAGCGGCTTTGCGAGTGGTATTCATGTTGGTGCCAGGTGAGTGTTGCTCGGATGATCGCGCTCGACTTCGTTGGACTGATCCGTGGGACGGTAGCTGGAACAAGGCGTTGGCGAAGTCCCGCGGTTCTGCAATGGGCGCCGAGTTCAGGAAGAAGGGAGTCAATGTCTTGTTGGGCCCCGTCGTTGGTCCTGCCTTTCGGGTTGCTCTCGGTGGCAGGAACTGGGAGGGCTTTTCTGTTGATCCGTATCTGTCCGGCGCGCTCGTTGAGCCGACTGTGGCCGGAGTCCAGGGACAGGGAGTCATCACGAGCACCAAGGTATGCTATCCCGAGGCTGTGCAAGTATGGAGGAGGAAGAGAAGAGGAAGTTCAAGAGCCCTCCTGGCTAACGTGAAGCAGCACTATATCGCCAATGAACAGGAGACGAACAGGAACCCGTCTGGCAATGTCTCGGCCGTGTCGTCCAATATCGACGACAAGACGATGCACGAGGTGTATCTTTGGTATGCATCATTGGCAGAGCCCCCATTCTCTCTTGAATCTTTCTGATGTAGCGAACGCAGGCCATTTGTGGATGCAGTCCATGCGGGGAGTGGAAATATCATGTGCTCGTACCAGCGAATCAACAACTCGTATGGCTGCGCAAACAGCAAGACCATGAATGGACTGCTCAAGACCGAGCTAGGATATCAGGTGAATCTTTCAATTAACACCCGACGGTCTAAGCCAAATATCTAACAGAATGTAAGGGCTTTGTTGTCACCGACTGGGGGGCTCAGCATGCCGGTGTGGCGACCGCAGAGGCTGGCCTAGACATGGTCATGCCCAGTGGTTCTTCTTTCTGGGGTCAGAACCTGACGGAGGCCGTCAGGAACGGCTCCCTACCTGAATCCCGACTCACCGATATGGCTACGAGGTGGGCATTGATCCTTTACTCGAAATTCTCGCCGAGATGTGTGCTAACAAGCACAGAATCATCGCAGCTTGGTATCAATTGGATCAGGATGTGCTCTTCCCGGAGCCTGGGGTGGGCATGCCAGCCGATGCCCTGCAGCCGCACACTGCTGTAGATGCGCGCGACCCAGACGCTCTGCCCATCATCCTTCAGAGCGCCATTGAAGGTCACGTTCTTGTCAAGAACACCAACAACGCACTGCCTCTGAAGAGGCCTCGCCTGATGTCAGTCTTTGGATACTCGGCCATCAGTCCGGGCTTTTTTGCTCCATCGAAAGATTCTCAATACGCAAGCTTGTGGACGAACGGCGCGGCAGCCTTGGGAGTGGCTGGCAATATTAAGTCACGATCAGGGACCGGGCAGCAGCCGGCTTTTGGTTCCAACGGCACTCTCTTCGGGGGCTGTGGTTCCGGAGCCATCACTCCTGCGCTGGCGATCGCCCCGTATGAGTCGTTGAAGATGAGGGCCGCGCAAGACGGCACTGCCATGTTCAACGACTTCGAAACGGCCAACCCCAGTGCTGATCCGACCTCTGACGTCTGCATCGTCTTTGGAAACACCTGGGCTTGCGAAGGCCACGACCGTCCTACTCTGAATGACAACTTCACAGACTCTTTGATCAACTCTGTGGCAGACAGCTGCAGCAACACGATTGTCGTGTTTCACAACTCAGGCGTTCGCCTTGTGGACGGGTTCGTCAACCACCCCAACGTGACCGCAATCATCATGGCGCACCTTCCAGGAGAACAGAGCGGTCCAGCGCTGGTGAGTCTTCTTTACGGAGACTCGAATCCGTCCGGAAAGCTGCCTTACACGGTGGCAAAGACGGAAGCTGACTACGGTCACCTTCTGGATCCGGCCCAGCCTGAGGCGAGGTTTAAGATGTTCCCCCAGTCGGACTTTGATGAGGGAGTCTATCTCGATTACCGAGACTTTGAACGGAGAAACGTGACGCCTCGATATGAGTTTGGCTTTGGCCTCAGCTACACGACGTTCGACTTTGACACCCTGTCTGTGGCGGGTGTTGCTGGGGCCAACACAGAGGAATGGCCGGTTGGTCCCATCATCAGCGGTGGCCAGGCCGATTTGTGGGATGCCGTCGTCACCGTGAAGTTTCGCGTTCGGAACACTGGCTCGGTGGCGGGGGCTGAAGTCGCGCAGCTCTACGTTGAGATCCCAGGAGCCCCAAAGAGTCAGCTGCGGGGGTTTGAAAAGGTGTATCTGCTCTCTGGAGAGGCGACGGAAGTGACTTTGACCCTCACGAGGCGAGACCTCAGTGTCTGGGATGTGCATGCGCAGAAGTGGAAGCTTCAGGGTGGCGCGTACAAGTTCTGGGTCGGAAACAGCAGCAGGAAGCTGCCTCTTGAGGCGGATTGGACGCTCTCTTGTTGAGCTGGAAGCACCAACAGTGGACACGGTGAGGCATGGCGCACGGTGGGATCGTCATGAAGAAGGTGAAGAAGATTTTGGGCGGGTTCCCAATGCGGTATGATTCATTCACGACGTGCTTCTGGGCATGCCTGTCGTTTAGAATCTGATCGGGCCGCTGAAATGAAGATTCTCATATCCGCACTCATGGCGTGTATTGCGGCTCCCTTCAGGCGCGATCCCCGAGGCGGGCAAATCAAGGGCCTGTGTCAGATGAAGGGTTTGTGATATCTTTGATGAAGGGACACCAGGGGCAGCTGATGTCTCACCCCGGAGAGAAAACGGCATTGAGCGGGTTCGCCAGCGTCTTACTGACAACAAAACCAAGAAGAGCGCCGTCCACGGCCGAATCGTGTGGTGATTTGCGCCTCCTCTCGGGCATGACACGTGGGCTAAGACAGTTGAGGTCGCGATGGTGCAAGTCTCCCCAGGGCATTCATGTACGAGTATGCAAGGAAAGCTTTTTGGGGAGAGCGGCTATAGCCCAGCAAGTGCTTTTTGTCATGGAGAGGACGAGAGCACGAGAACACGATCGATCCTGACGCCGCCCCTGTTTGAGCTGCGGGGGAAGCGTAAGCGCTGACGAGCTCTGCATGGCGCTCTCCGAGGAGGGTCTTAGCGAGACGGAGATGGTCGAGTTGGACTGAAACTTGAGCTTCTGGAGCTATGGGGCTCTCTGGCTGGAGGATCGTGTCCGGAAGAGCTTGGCGAAAGCTTGGCCCAAGTGGTTCGCTTGAGTTTCATTGAAGGTCTTGTCATGGGAGGACAGCCCGAATGAAAAGAGGGAGAGACAGAGAGAGAGGACTGATGGATGTTTGTGATTGCCCGAGAGGTTATTTGCATTCGTCCCGTCCCCCCCTCCTTGTTCCCTTCGTCTTGTCTCTTCCTTTCGTCCATACTCCCTTTTCTCTCTCTCTCTCTCCATCACTCTCTCCCCTCCCTCCCCCACCCCCTTTTCTCTCCTCCAATCTCAGTGTTGAACCCGGCTAAATCGGACATAGGTGTAGCCTCTTGGCCCGCGATGATGTGCTATGGCCGGGTGTGGGAGCGATGACGGCTGAAGGATCTAGAAGAAAGGATCGTCGCCCCTGTGGGCCTGTGGCAAGCAGACTTGCAGACCCCCTTTGATCCATCCATACGAGTACGAGTATGTACGAGTGCGGGCCGGGGTCTTTTCAGCACACACTCCCACTCTCGCGCACACATCTCGCATCTCGATCTAACCGGATCCAGCGCCCAGATCTTCCTTCCGCACTCGGCCCATCACATCTCACGGTGACGAGATCCATCCTCGAAGGATCTGTAGCCAGATGGAGAGCGTTCCTAGGCATGGATTGGCGCGAGATCTCGCAGTAGCCTGCCTCCCATCCTTCATCCTTCATCCCTCCCACCCCCCGGGCCCCAAAATCCACCCGCGGGCCGCACAGGCAGTCCAGACAAGCGAAGATACGTGGAGATGGGATCCTCGGGGACCTCGCCTTGGGCACCGAGGTGAGGAGCAACAGAAACAGGAACAGCGCCCTGTCTTACTCTTCCTGCTCTCCCCCTCACACTCGTCACGAGCCTCCCGTGCTTATTCCCTCCTTTTCTTTTTTTGCGACGTCATATGATGCTCAGAGAAAGAAAAAAAAAGCCCCCAAGGGAGGGAGAAGAGAGATGCAGATGGGGAGGGGGCTTCGAGACAGGTGCACCGGCTGGAGGCGAGACACTGCGAGCGCTGCGAGTGCAGGATCTGGACGATGGGAGTGCCTGAATCCGATGGATCTTTTGTTTTTTTTTGTTTTTTTTTTTTTTTTTGGGGGAAAAGGGGAATGTGATGGGTCATGTTACGGCGAGGAGAGGGATGGTTGATTGATTGACTGATTGATTGATGACTGAATGAATGGATGGATCTCGGGATGGGAGTGTTTGGACGCACAGAGGAGAGTTTTTGATCCATTTGATATCGGACGTGGATGTGAATGTGCTGCCGGCGGCCCCGTTTTGCGTGGACGACTCGATGGATTCTCGCGGGCGTCTGCTTGGATAGATGGCTGGCTGGCTGCTGGAGACAACATTGACGTCTTTGCTTTCCGGCTTGCTTGCTTGCCTTGTGGATGGATGGCTGGGTGGATGGCGATGCCTGGATGGTGTGAGTGCATGGTTGGGATCCGAGAAGCCAGCCCAGCCCCCAAAGCAGCCCATCGTCTGTATCCTGTATCCTGTATCCTGTATCCTGTATCCAGTATTCAGTATTCGACCATAGATCAATGCAATCGGGCAGAAATGGACATGGACATGGACATGCCCGGGATCTCACTTTTCAGCTGCGGCCCGCACAATCTTGGCCGTGGGCAGGCAGAAGATACATATGTAAATGAGACGGCGGCGATGAGAATGTCATGGACCAATCCGGCATCCGTCAGACGTCGTCCTCGGCCTTGAATTGGACGGACTGCAGGCGGGCGGGCGGGCGGATTACATGGATGGATGGATGGATGGATGGATGGATGAGTCGCCACCATGCGTCGCCCAATGGAGCACGGCGAGAGGAGTTTGTTTCGTTTGTTCGTTTCGTTCGTTTCGTTCGTTTCGTTCGTTTCGTTCGTTTCGTTCGTTTCGTTCGTTTCGTTCGTTGGTATGCGCATATATGCACTCGTATACATACATACATATACATTTCGTATATGATATGCATCATGCCCCTCGCCAGCATGAGATTGCCGACATCGACGAAAAAAAAAAAAAGAAAAGGGGGGGGGGCTCCTTTGCGAGGTGACGTAGCACTTGCATGAGCATGAGGGGGGCCGACAACAAATGAAAATCGAGGTGAAAAAAAAAGGTAGAAAAAGAATATAGAAAAAAAAAAAAAAAAAAAGGGAATGATCAGAGGCTCTTGGATCGAAATGGATATGTCGTCCGGAGAACCAGATGATTTCGGTTCGTCGTGGGCCTGCCACCCACCCACGGACCTGCGGCAGCAGAATCGACAAGACGACCTCAAAGACCGGCCATGACGAGCCTGCTGAAGCTGAAGACGGGACAGGCAGGGATCCATCATCCATCCATCCATCCATCCATCCATCGCCCGGGTTGTGCAAGGAGAGCACGTTTCGCATAACAATGCATTCTCCTCCTCGTGGCCTCTGTGTGTCTCACCCCCAACCCTCCCTACTTGGAGCCCCGGGGCTCTCACCTCCCCCAGGATGACCCCCCCCCC
>NQYS01000005.1:791815-827920 GCA_003055955.1 Escovopsis sp. AC
CCCCCCCCTTGGAAAACCTCATCAGTCCACAGTCCACAGTCCACAGTCCACAGTCCACAGTCAACAGTCAACAGTCAACAGTCAACAGTCAACAGTCAACAGTCAACAGTCAACAGTCAACAGTCAACAGTCAACAGTCAACAGTCAACAGTCAACAGTCAACAGTCAACAGTCAACAGTCAACAGTCAACAGTCAACAGTCATCTCGACCCCGGCCCGTCCAACGTCCCACAACGCCGCCCCGGGATCCCCAATCCCCTCCCCCTCCCCCCCGCAAGCTCGCACCGCATGCGTCCCATTCCCCCCTCCGGCTCTGCATCTGCGTCCTCCCCCCCGGATGACATCTCACAAATGACAGCTCAGATCGCATTGCATCTCGAGCTGCTCTCCCGCTGCTCATCATCCGGCTGTCCTGCCCTGTCTGGAGCCTAGGGAGCCCGGGATCCTGGGGATCCTCGAGCACCCGTCCCGTGCTGCCCTCATGTCCTCTGCATGCTTGGTGCGAGGCGGGCGGCGATGCGCTATGTGCTTCATTTCCCGGCGCGGGCGGGGGAGGGGGGCCTCTGGCACCGCGTACGCTTGCTTGCTCGCTCCTGTTTCTTCGGCCCTCTGGGTCGTCGATCCCGCGTAATCTTTCTCCCCGTGAGCTTCCTCATCCACATGACGCCGGGTGCTCCTGCTCCGTCACATTCCTCGCCGAGGCGAGAGGTCTCTCTCTCTCTCTCTCTCTCTCCCTCTCTCCACCGTCATACCCTGTCGGGCCCTGTTTCGCTCCATCACATTTGGACGTGTGTGTGCCGGCACCAGTCACTCCGTAGAGCGAGCGCACTTCTTCCTTTTCACCGCGCCTCGGGAGCGTCGTGGCTCACGGTCCACGGTCCACGGTCCACGGTCCACGGTCCACGGTCCACGGTCCACCTCCCCTTCCCGCCCGCGGCAGCCAACACGATGTTGTATCAAAGCACGTGCCCGTCCACCTCGTATTGGCAGCCGTTGAACTCGCGCGGACAAGCCTCCCCGTACCACTCCGCTTTCCTACTCTAGCCTGCCATGTATCCCGTCATATGTTTAAGAAGGGGGGGGGGGGGAGCCAATTGTCACCGGACAGCAACAGGGAGTGGTGGTAGGACCAACATCATCATCTCTCGGCCGTTTCGCTCACGATACGATCACGAGTCCAACCGTGATCAATGCAACTCCTCATCTCCTCATTCAAGCAGCCAACTCTTCTATCCACTCGCTCTTGCGCTTCCGTCCTCCCACATCGAGCCCCTCCAGCGCTCGTGCTCCCTCCCCATCTCCGGCCCCTTCCCCAGTCCCGTTCCCATTGACGCCAACGCCAACGCCAATGTCAATGTCAACGTCCTCAGGCCCATCCTGCCCGCACCCGCCCCTGAAGCCCCCGAGCAGCCGCGGCAGACCCGGGATCCCTAGGCCCGCAAAGTTGCGACCCGCGTTCTCCCTCTCGCCAATGGCAATCACCGCCCCAATCAGGTCGTGCGTGATCACGTCGTCCACGACGCTGTCGTGCTTGTAGTTCGGGTGCCGATCCACGTAATTGCGTATCCAGCGGGCCGCCGTGTCCAGCTCGCCGCTCGCCCGCTTGCTGATTAGCGACAGGTATGTCGCCAGCTCGCACCGCGTCTCCACGTCCACGTTCACACTGTCCAGGTAGCTCTCCACCAGAGGAATCAGCCCGGGGAAATCTCCCGTGCTGGAGCCGTTGACAATCTCGTCGATCGTCATCTCCTCGTACTCGTCCTCGACCGCGATGATCCCGGGCGACACGGACCGGCTGGGCAGTGCGGATCCAGGCCTGCTGTCGTCTCCCGCGGTCGTGTTCGCCCTCGACGGCCTAGATGGGAACGGATTCTTGCGGAAGAAGAACTTCTGATCGAGGACCGCATCGACCGCGTGTGCCCGCTCCATGTTCTCATCAACCCTCTTGATGGGGACGTAAAAATTTAGATCGAACGAGAGGATCGCCCGGGTCACGAGGACCATGAAAATGGAAAATGCAGCATTTTCAAAGTCCGTCACCTGGATCTCCATGGACCGGAACTCGACCCGCCAGCCAATGTTATTGTCCGCTGGCGGGGGCTTGAATCGCATGTGCTGCCAATTCGTGGACTGCAGATTCTCGAAGTGGTCCGTCTTGTTCAGGTCGAGCACCTGGAGGTCCTCCTCGAACACGACAATGGGGTCTCGGATGAAGAGGTGGGCGAAATGGGTGGCCAGTCGATCATCCATGCCGCCGTCAAGGAGCTGTGCCTTGATTTCAGGGTCTATGACCAAATCGGGATCAAGGTACTCCTCTCTCAGCCTAGAGTCCGTGGATATGTAGGTAGAGTTTGAGGCATATCGAGACTTGGGGATCCGCCATCTATCGTTTTTCAGGGGCTGCTCTCATCAGTCAGCCATCTGCTCGTTCATCCCAAGTCCCTGATTCGGCCAGCTCACCTTCTCTCCCATCTCCTCCGGTGTCCTGCAGTCGACGGCGCGACTGATCTGGTTCCAGCGTACGTCTGTGGCCGCGAGAAAACCTTTATATATCGGCGTTGCGGCGGTCAAGGCCAGCATGATGGGGCCCAGTGGCAGCAGCTGATCGTACATTTCCCTCCCTTCGGTGATGTTCTTGGCCTGGAGGGTGACCTGCAGACAGCAGCTGCCCATGCCGAAAGCCATGGCGTCCATGTGGATGAAGTCGTCCGGGGCGGCCCCGTTCCGCACATCGTCGTCTTCGGGCCAATCGTGCAGATCGTAGTTGACGGTAGGATCTCTCCAAGGCCGAGGCGTGTTCTTGTCATGGAACACGGGCACATTCACCTGGACCTTTCTCGTCCGGCGGGATCGGATGTTGGCGGCGAGGGTAGGAAAGCGAATATGCGGATTGGCGATCTCGTCCGGCACGAACTGCGAGCGCAACCTCGGCCCGGATGGCGGAAAGTATGGATGGGTGAATTGACCGGGCACTCCGAGCTGAGGAAAGGTGGTCAGGGTGATGGGATACTCTGTGCCCAGCATGTGCGCCTTGGCGATCTTCCTCCTGAGCTTCATGTCCCCTTCGACGAGCAAAAGCTCCTTGAAACCGATGCCCCAGGGCTTTCCGGGGGTCGCCTCGAGCATGAAACGACCAAATTCAGGGTGAAAGACAGGCAGAGATGACCTAGATCCGGAGCCAATTCATCAGCATTGCTTCATCAAGGGGTCGGACCCGACGGACGTGGCAAGACAGCGCCATACTTGTGCTTAGCAGGCTTTCCATCCTGCAAGGCGGGAACACAACCGGCCTCGGCGAGTTCCTTGTCGGCAGCAAGAGCCTTCAAAATCTCCGCCTGGCGCAAAGACAAGAGGACCTTTTGGTTATCCTTGGAGTATGTGACAACGAGGTATTCGACCTGAGATGGAGTTTAGCCCGAGGCACTTCTTCCCATGGCAGAGGGAGCGGCGTGGAGACGACCCACCTCGTCCCCCCAAAGCATGGCATCCCGTTCCTTGCCCTTTGCCTTGTTCCAGATTTCGAGCAATTGCTATGCCAGATGTGCCTTGTCAGTCAACGGTAGACAGCGGGATGAGGGCGGATGCACGACGGACCTTGATACCCCATTCCCTGACCTGGTGAGCGCGCTGCTTGGCCTCGGGCCATTCAAGCGCAGTACCGAGTGCCCTGCGTATTCCGCATCAGCCTAGTGATTCTGCAAATCGTCTTGATGACGCTTTCATTCCCCAAGGCGCATTCTTTTTTTTTCTCACATACAAGAGACCCATATTCCCGGTGTTAGATACCGCTCTCGAATCTTGTCGCTCCTGATCTTTGACCTCTTTTCTCTCTTCTTCTCCGTGCCTCTTCCAGCAAAACGATATTGAAGATTGAGAAACGCCGTCTCGGGATCTCTCTCGAGCAGCAAGCAGTATCGGCAGCAAGGGGTTGATTTCTGCGTCGGCGAATGAGCGCCTTCCAAGAGTGGACCGTCGAATGCGACAGCAAACGCGGAATCCGTAACGGCCTTTGGGACCCTTGGGACCCTTGGGACCCGTGTTTTGCGATTTCGAATCCTGAAGGGCAAGATCGAATAGGAGAGCGACGGCTCGGGCCTTGGAAAATTCTCCCGGACGAGATCAAGTAGTATCCGTACTCCGCACAAACCGAGTACTCGTACTCGTAGCTGTATCTCGGGATCCTGGGGCGAGAACGGAGTACCGCAAAGGGAGCCGAGCTCGGGTCTTGGATGATCCAACCACCAACTTGATACTGGTGCTCGTGCTGGTGGTACTCGGTAGAAGCTCGAAGCTCCGTGCCCCCAAAGGAGAATTTGCTCTCCTCTGCTGTCCGGCGAAAATCTCCGCGATGGCGAGAGGAGAATGAATGCGACACTGCGTTGGTTTGCCGTAGTCGGGGCGTCGTCTGATTTTTAAAGATCAATGCCACTCAATCCCCCATCATCCTCAGGAGCTTATCAAGGCCCCTTGTACTCCGTACGAGTACTATTCTTGGTCGTCTTGCGCGCTTCTGATCCCTGCACTGCAGAGAAAGGAAGGGGGATGGGAGAAAAAAAAAATGAGACAAGCTGAATAATGGACGACGCCAAAGCTTGCTCCTTCGTGGGTGCGAGGGTCGGAGGGCCGAATAAAGGTTGCGTAAAATGGTTCGTTTTGGGTTCGTCGATGGCGACGGCCCGTACTCCGTAGTGCAGTATGTATGGGTCACAGTAGGTACTGGTACTCCGAGTAGTGCTGGGCAATCCGTCGGAGTCAAAGGGAACAAGAAGGATCAATGGCCGAGAAGAGACCAACAAAAGCACGCCGATGGGGAAGAGATCATGTCTGAAGATGGAGATCAATCATCGTGTGATTGATGGATGCTAAGAAAAAAAAAAAAAAAAAACCTATCGTCGCTCGACAACTCCGTAGTAGGTAACTTGAATTCTCTCTGCGGTGCCGTCGTGCTTTTTTGGCCAGGCCAGGGTTTGCGAGAGGGAGGGAGGGAGGGAGAGAGAAGATGCAGTGGAGAGGCAGAGGGTGGGTGTGTGTGTGTGTTTCTCGATGCGGATTGGCCTCCTTTGCTGCTTAGAAATCGCTTTTCCGTGGGAGTCGTCTTATCCTTTCTTTTTCTTTTTTCTTTTTTTTTCTTTTTCTTTTTTTTTTTTTTTTTAATTTTCTTTTCTCCGATCCAAAAGAGAAGGACCGGCCGGCGACCCTCGGCTCCTCCCCCACGGATTCTGTCCCGCGCCTTCCCTATTCATGCCGGGGTTCAATAATTGGAAAGCACTGAATGTTAGGGGATCTGATTAGTTAAGGGGATAATAATTGTTCTGTACCGGAATAGGTAGACAAAGGCCTATAAGGCCTATCTCTGTATACAGGGGAATCCTTTCCTCTATATAGTATAATTTACCTATTTTTAGGCACTTCCTATTTCTAGTGTAAGCTATAGGGATTAGGGATCCTAAAGGCCTATCTTTATTAAGGAAGCCTATTTATTAGAATTACCTACTATTATTATCTAATTTAAAGATCCTAAGAGGCCTTATACTATAGCCTCTTAATTACGCCTACGCTTTCTAAAGAAAAGAGCCTCTATTATATTAAAATCGTATTATTATTATAATTATTATTAATAACCTGCCTTTATTAATTAAGGGTAAAGATATTTATTTACTGTAGCCTTTATACTATACTATTTACCTACGCTTAATTTCCCTTTCCTATTATTCTTTTCCTTCCTTTAATATCCTAATAAACATTCTACTTTTACTATTATATTTATCCTTTAAAGAAGACTTTACTATTCTATAAGAAAGACTACCCTAGAGCGAGGAGATTATAAAAGATTAGCTCCTTAAAGTCCTTAGAGAGCTCTAATCGCTATTATTAAGGGTTCTAAGGAGATCTACTACCTTTAGCTCTAGACGCTATATTCTATAAGATCCTACGCCCTGTCTCTTTATATTTTCCCTTTTAAAGCTTAAGACTATTATTTCTAAGACTAGTGTAGATTTAGACCTATAAAAGTTAGGGCAAGGTTCTATATCTAAGCCTTAAACTAAGCTAATTAGTAAAAAGGATTCCCTAATCCTCTATAAAGAGTAGAAAAGCCTACCTAAAGAACCTACTATTCCCTTAAAAGACCTTACTAAGGATAACGCTATTATTATATTAGAGATAATAATATTATTAGCACCCTATATCTTTACGCCTATAAAGGTATTCTATAGTAATAGCTTAATTACCTATTAGATTAAAAGGGTTATTATTACTAACTTTACTATACTTAGTACTAATATTACTACTAGTAATAGAAATATTAGCGCCTACTGTATTATTAAGGCTATTAACACACTCCTTAACAGCCCTGCTGCTAACTTTATTAATAGTAATAAATTACTTTATACTATTATCTAAAGGGTAAAGGAAGATACTATTACTACCTTTAATCTTAAGAAATACTATAAATCCCTTACTAAAGAATACCTATCTAAGGTATTTACTAAGGTTATCTCTTCCCTTAAATATCTACCCTTTTAGTAAGGATTAGAGGAGACTATAAAGGAATATTATAAGTGTGTTAATATAATTATTAAGTAAAAGGGAGCGTAAGACTAACTAGCTAATAATATTAACCCCCTATTTAGGATTAAGAAGGGATATATCCTTAAAATCACTTATAAGATTATCTAAAGTATTAGAGATCTAGAGCTTTAGTAGGAAGCTATTAGCCTTAGTACCCTTAAGCCTAAGTAAGCTAGTATTACTAATACATTTAATATAATTAGTAAGGCTAAGTAAATATTAAAGGCTTATAAGATTATTAAGAGAGTAAATATTAATAGAGGCCTTCTTAACGCCTTTAAGAAGATTATCCTTAAAAAGACTAAATAAAACGCCTGTTAGCTGCTTATTAATAAATATTATATTAACCCTTCCCTCCTTAAGAGAGATAATAGAGCTATATATACCCTTAACACTATACTTACTAGATAAGGGGTAACTTAGAATATCCCCCTTTAACCTGCTAAAGTACCTACCTTTACACTTATACCTACCTAACCTGCCCTTATTTTAAAGAAAAGGACTTAGTTACCTCTATTACTACCTAAGTATAGCTATAGCTTACCCCTATATTATAATAATAGATAGCTATATACTAATAGTAATAACACTAGCTATAACAGTAACCTAGGCTATATTAACTATAATAATAGCTATAGTAATAGCTATAATAACAGCTATAATAATAACTATAGTAACAGTAGGTATAACTATAATAGCTTTAGT
Organism: Escovopsis sp. AC; assembly: GCA_003055955.1. Taxonomy (NCBI): domain Eukaryota; kingdom Fungi; phylum Ascomycota; class Sordariomycetes; order Hypocreales; family Hypocreaceae; genus Escovopsis; species Escovopsis sp. AC. The sequence goes on from NQYS01000005.1 coordinate 799,091, forward strand.
AATAATACTTAGAACTATAATAACTTCTATAGCTATAGTAGCTGTAGTGGTTAAGGAGGAGGTTATACTAGTACTACCTATTAAGATTAAGGCGCTGTTAACCTAGCCTTACCTAAGCTTCTCTTTAATAGGGCTGCGTTAAAGAATATATATATTAATAGCTTCTATACTATACTAATAAACTAGCCTGTCTGCTTTAGGTATAGCGTCGCTAGCTATATATCCCCCTAATATAGTATACCCTGCGTGTCCTATCTCTAGAATTAGGAGTTAGCTATTATTAGGACCTTATACCTTCCCCCCTATAATAGTAAAATACTACCTTCTAGTACCCTTAATATAAAGCTAGCCTAGCTATACTTTTAAGGTATTCTATAGAATATTAAAGAGGGCTTAGATATAGCTCTTAGCGCTAGCACCCTAAATACCTTACTTACACTTACTATTAAAGCTAAGCTTATCTCTTTAACTAAAGGTGCTAATATTAACCCCTTTAAGATAGCCTAGGATAACACTACTGCTCCCCCCCCTTATAAGGCCTTACTATATATTACTATTAACGCTAAGACCCTTACTATACCTGCTAGGCTAGCTAATAATAATATAGCTAATAATACTAAAGATAAAGATAATAAGCTTTATAATATAATAAAGAATATCTTTAGTAAAGGTATCTCTTAGGAATAGGTGGCCTGTAAAATAATTAAAGTAATAGCCTTAGCTATTACTAGCCCTTTAAAAAAGAAAAGAAAGGCTCTTAGTAGTAACGCTGTTAATATTAACTACCTCTTTAATAATAAGAAGGCTCCTGCCCCTCCCTCTTATAAGACACTACTATATACTATATCTCCTGCGCTTACTACCCTTATTATAAAAAAAACTTATGCCTATACTAATAGTCTCGCTAAGATCTATACTAAAGAAGGCTTAGGTTCTGTAGACTAGCTTAAGCTTGCTAAGTCTACTACTATCCTAATAGACCTTATTACTTTATAGTAGATTAGCCCTGCGGCTACTAAGGCCTTTAAATATCTCTTATCTAGGTTAATGTCTAGATATAAGAAGAAAGTAAGTGTAAAGAGCGCTAGTGTAGCTAAATTACCCTTTAACGCTACTTATAATACCTTGCTTATTAGTAATTAGAAGTATACTCTTAAGTACTTTAAGCTCCTTATTATAATTAAGCTACTAATAAAGATATTACAGGTCTAGAGCTATAAGGTCTAGGCTAACTAAGGCGCTAAGTCTAACTTTATCTCTAAGATATTTATCTAGGATAATAATATCTTTACTAGGAAGCTATCTAAGATTAGCTTTAATAGTCTCCTAATAACTAACGCTAATAGCTATAGAACCGCTATCACTTACTTTATTATTATTAGGGTTAACTATAAAAGTATTAAAAGAGATATATAGGCTATAGTTAACCCTATCCCTCCTTAGGCAATAGATAACCTTATTATTCTCTTTAGACTACTATAGCTATAGTCTATTAGCGTAGTCTTTAATATTACTAAAGGCTCCCTAACCTTTAGAAGAAAAGACTTAGAAAAGGCTTAACGCTCTGTTATTAGCCCTAACCTTACCCTCCTAAAGAAGCAGCGCCTTATTCTTATACTTACTATATTAGACCTTACTAAAGTATTTAAGATACTTAATTTAGATTAGAGTAACCCTTTAGATATAACTAATATATTATTAGAAGATAAAGACTTTAACTCCTATAATCTATTTAACTCTAATAAGTTTAATATAAAAGATATATCTACTAGTATAATATTATTAAGAAACTAGACTTACTACTTTAACCTAGGTATATCTATAAACTACTTACTACTTATCTTAGTATTAACCTATCTATCTAAACAGATTACCCTTATAAGTACCTATAAGTATTTAATTATATACCTTACTTATTAAGAGTATCTCTTAATAACCTATCCTATAATATTACACCTTAATAAGATAAAGTCCTACCTAACTTTAATATTAGCCTAGCCCTTCCCTAAAAGCTACTATTATTCCTAGGTATACCTAAGCTGCTAAACTTAACTGCAGAGAACTAGCCTAGTCCTTAAGCCTAACCTAAGGAATATAAGACTCTATTCCTAACTAACTATTATATATAAAGGAGGGATATTAACTATAATACCTCTATTAATATAGTATAGCGATAGTTTAATAAGATAGGTATTATTATTAGACCCCTTATTAAAAATAATACACTTTAGGAAGATATAATAAGGATATTCCTTATATACTATAACCTAGAAGGCACCTTAGTCTCTAATATACTACCTACTAACCTCTTTATATATAAGCTGAATCTTAAGCCTAGCACCTAACTATAAAACATTAAGAATCTAAAGAGAAGATAAACTAAACTGTAGGTATATTAGCTTAATAAACTTATTAACTAAGGTATTAATAGTAAAATGTATAAAATAACTATTACTACTAATAGCTACCTCTTTAAGTAAAACGCTAAGCCTATTATTATCCTAAAAAACAAGTTAGACCTATAGGCTAAATAAAGGCTTACTATTAATTACTCTTATATTAATAAGGTTATTCCCCTGTCTAATATACCTTTACTTATAGACCTTTATAATAGACTATCTAACCCTTAAATTTAGTATTATTATAAATTTAATTTAAAGTATAGCTACTAGGCTATCCTTATTAAGAAATCTCTTCGCTATTTATTAGTATTTAGCGCCCCTAATTTTTTATAACTCTAGGTAACTTAAATACCTTAAGGTACTAAGATTACTATATTTTCCTTTTTTAAACTTATTAAAATTACCTTTAAGGCTATTCCTAGCTTATACCTAGAGCTATCGCTCTACTAAATAATAGGGGAAATAATAATTCTACCCCTTAATATCTATATTAACAATATCTTTAGAAAGTTAGATAATATATAGATACTATAGATCTTTATCTAGGACTACTTCCTACCCTATCTTCTATAAGCCCTGCTTTAACTTAACTTTAAGAAGATACTTCTTAGTATAAATAAGATCCTTACTATTAGGTAGTATTACTAGATTAAAGGTAAGATTATCCTTAAGCCTAAGCAGATAGAGAAAGTCTAACTACTACTATTACTAATAACTTAGATAAAGGTACACTATTTCCTTAGCCTTATTAGACCTTATTACTAATAAATTAAGAACTATTCTAAGATCTTATAACTACTTACCTACCTTATAGGGAGTATAGACTAGTACTAAGGCTTATTAGAGATAGCCTTATTTATATTACTAAAAGAGAAGGTTACTAAAGCTTTTAATATTAATAGCTATACCTAAGATATACCTTATACTATATTCTTTAACGCCTCTACCTTTAGCGCTAGCTGCGTTATTATATAAAAGAAACATAGTATTAAACACCTTATACTATATAACTCCTTTCTATTTACTAAGACCTAGTAGAACTATAGGATATATAAGAGAGAGCTTTTTACTATTATTAAATTTTATTATTAGTATAGGTATATATTCCTAGTGTAAGAAGAATCTATAATCTTTATAGACTATTATCCCTTAACCTAGTTCCTTAATTCTAGCAGCTATTAAGATATATATACTAAATAGGTCTCTAAGCTATGTATACTTAATATATAGTTAGAATATATTAAGGGTAAAAGAAATATAGCTATAAATACCTTATCCTATACTATCTTCCTCTTTAATAACTATAAGTCTAACTATACTATTAAAGAGCTTAGTACTATATCCCCTAATAGTCTATAGACCTAGAAAGATAGAGTAAGAGGCTATAAGAAATTAATAAACTGCCTTAATAAGGAGTTATATTAACCTAATATCCTCCGCGAGATAGAATTATATCTATTACGCCTATCTTAGCGATAGTATAATAATAAGGTCTTCCTAGGAAGAGATATACTACTAGAAGTTATTATAGTACGCCTACTAACACTATTAACTAATAACCTACCTAATATTAAGTTATAGAAAGATAACCCTTAGTATAGCCCTACTATTTACTTCCTTACTAGTAATACTAACTCCTAAGATAGATATAATAAGAGATACGCTACTAATACTACTTATAGCTTCTACTAGAAAAAGGGAATACTATAGAAAAAGTACTTTAGTAATAACACCTAGCTCCGCTACCTTAAGTATACTAAGGTTATATAAGTACTCTAAGTAGTATATAATAACGCTAGCTACTTTAGCCCTAACACTACCTATTAAAGACTACTTTAGGAGGTTTAGTAGCTATAGATAGTAAAAGATATTATATTATATATTACTAGTTATTAGAAGTGTCTTAAACACACCCTAAATATACCTAAGGCTCCTAAATAGCTTATTATTATTAATAAACCCTTTCTTTTTATTAGTATAGACTATATTAGCCCCTTCCTAGAAACTTATAATAGCTTTAAATATATCCTTATACTTATTAACTACTTCTTAAGATACTATTAGCTTAAGCCCTGCTAGATAATATATACTACTAAGACTATAAATAAGCTTTAAAAGTAGGTTAATAGCGTCGCTATTAAACCTATCGCCTTCTATATAGATATAAGCTCTATATTTATGTTAAGAGAACTCTGTGTATTTATAGACTAGTAATAGATTACCCTCCTCTACGCACTATTAGGCTCCTATAAGAGTATAGGTATAGTTAAGGTAATAAATAAGATACTATAATCTATTCTTAATAAGTCTATTAACAGCCCGCTAAACTAGGATATAGCTATACCCTTTATAATATATTATCTAAATAACCGCTACCTGTTAAAGTTAGGATACTCCCTATATAAGATCCTCTATAGTATAGTAAACAGGACCTCGCTGCAGATACTTTTTACTAGGTAGAGTAAGGTGTTTATAGTTAGGAAGATTACTAACCCTAGTAACTAGCTAGTTAACTAACAATATACTAACCTTATTACTATATATATAGGGCATCTAGAGTCTATCTAAGAGGATATTATAAATAAAAACTAGTACCTATTAGTAGCTAGATAAGACTACTACTAATAGCGCACTAGTAAGAGCTTTAAGCCTAGAGACCTTATAATAGTTATTTAAGAAGGTAAGCTTAATAAGCTTTATCCTTACTAAAGGGGACTATTTAAGATTACTACTAGGCTTAGTAGGTCCTCTTACTCCCTTATTAACCTTAATAACTCTTAACTTAAAGGAGGAAAGAATATTACTATCTATAAAGATACTTTAAAGTATTTTATCCCTTATTAAGGTTATCTTAAAGGGGAAGAGAAGAGCCTACCCCTTTATTAACTACTATAATCTTACTAAAAAAGATAGCTTTAATTTAACTAACTAGTAATAGGAACAGAGGATATGTTACCCTGTTATACTATTATACTTTGCTTAGATTTAGGTTTGCTATAAGAAAATAGTTTTAAGGAATATAACCTTATAGCACTTTCCTATATCTTTTCCCTCCCCTGCTACCTATATATCCCTTCCTTAATAAAATCTAAACCCTATACCTTATAATATTAGCTATAGAAGATCCTACTACTATACCTTATCCCTGTCTAGATAATAATAAAAGAGAAGTCCTTAAAAGGCTTATTTAGAATATAATTAATCTTAGTAATATAATCTCTGTAGAGGAGACTAATAATATATCTTCTAATAAAGGGCTTTTTAGAAGGCTTTATAACTTTATTAGGTTACTTATACTAGGAAAGGGAGAATAATAATATCTTATCGCTAAGGATAGCTTTTACTTAGTAAGGGAATTATTAGAGGATCTGATTAGTTAAGGGGATAATAATTATTCTATACTAGAATAGGTAGACAAAGGCCTATAAGGCCTATCTCTATATACAGGGGAATCCTTTCCTCTACACAGCATAATTTACCTATTTTCAGGCACTTCCTATTTCTCTGAATAAAGTACTCCGTACTCCATACTCTATACCTATAAATGTGTTAGGGGATCTGATTAGTTAAGGGGATAATAATTATTCTATACTAGAATAGGTAGACAAAGGCCTATAAGGCCTATCTCTATATATAGGGGAATCCTTTCCTCTATATAGTATAATTTACCTATTTTTAGGCACTTTCTATTTCTAGTATAAGCTATAGAGATTAGGGATCCTAAAGGCCTATCTTTATTAAGAAAGCCTATTTATTAGAATTACCTACTATTATTATCTAATTTAAAGATCCTAAGAGGCCTTATACTATAGCCTTTTAATTATACCTATACTTTCTAAAGAAAAGAGCCTCTATTATATTAAGATTATATTATTATTATAATTATTATTAATAACCTACTTTTATTAATTAAGGGTAAAGATATTTATTTACTATAGCCTTTATACTATACTATTTACTTATATTTAATTTCCCCTTCTTATTATTCTTTTCTCTCTTTTAATATTCTAATAAATATTCTACTTTTACTATTATATTTATTCTTTAAAGAAAACCTTACTATCTTATAAAAAAGATTACTTTAGAGTAAGGAGATTATAAAAGATTAGCTCTTTAAAGTCTTTAAAGAGCTTTAATTACTATTATTAAAGGTTCTAAGAAGATCTACTACCTTTAACTCTAAACACTATATTCTATAAGATCTTATACTTTATTTCCTTATATTTTCCTTTTTAAAGCTTAAGATTACTATTTCTAAGATTAGTATAAATTTAAACTTATAAAAGTTAAAGTAAGGTCCTATATCTAAGCCTTAAACTAAGCTAATTAGTAAAAAAGATTCCCTAATCTTTTATAAAGAGTAAAAAAGCTTACCTAAAGAACCTACTATTCTTTTAAAAGACCTTACTAAAGATAATATTATTATTATACTAAGGATAATAATATTATTAATACTCTATATCTTTATACCTATAAAGGTATTCTATAGTAATAGCTTAATTACCTATTAGATTAAAAAGGTTATTATTACTAACTTTACTATACTTAGTACTAATATTACTATTAGTAATAGAAATATTAGCGCCTACTATATTATTAAGGCTATTAATATACTCTTTAATAGCCTTACTACTAACTTTATTAATAGTAATAAATTACTTTATATTATTATCTAAAAGGTAAAAGAAAATACTATTATTACCTTTAATCTTAAGAAATATTATAAATCCCTTACTAAGAAATACCTATTTAAGGTATTTACTAAGGTTATCTTTTCCTTTAAATATCTACTCTTTTAGTAAAGATTAAAAAAGATTATAAAAAAATACTATAAGTATATTAATATAATTATTAAGTAAAAGAGAGTATAAGACTAACTAGCTAATAATATTAAACTTTTATTTAAGATTAAGAAAGAATATATCTTTAAAATTACTTATAAGATTATTTAAGGTATTAAAGATCTAAAGCTTTAGTAAAAAGCTATTAGTTTTAGTACCTTTAAGCCTAAATAAGCTAATATTACTAATATATTTAATATAATTAGTAAGGCTAAGTAAATATTAAAGGCTTATAAGACTATTAAAAGAGTAAATATTAATAAAGGCCTTTTTAATACTTTTAAAAAGATTATTTTTAAAAAGACTAAATAAAATACTTATTAGCTACTTATTAATAAATATTATATTAACCTTTCCCTTCTTAAGAGAGATAATAAAGCTATATATACCCTTAATACTATATTTACTAGATAAAGGGTAACTTAAAATATCCCCCTTTAACTTACTAAAACACCTACCTTTATACTTATACTTACCTAACCTACCCTTATCTTAAAGAAAAGGACTTAGTTACCTTTACTACTACCTAAGTATAGCTATAGCTTACCCTTATATTATAATAATAAATAGTTATATATTAATAGTAATAATACTAACTATAATAGTAACCTAGGTTATATTAACTATAATAATAGCTATAGTAATAACTATAATAATAGCTATAATAATAACTATAGTAATAGTAAGTATAACTATAATAGCTTTAGTAATAACACTTAGAACTATAATAACTTTTATAGTTATAGCAGCTATAGTAGTTAAGGAGGAGGTTATACTAGTACTACTTATTAAAATTAAGGCGCTATTAACCTAGCCTTACCTAAGCTCCCCTTTAATAAGGCTATATTAAAGAATATATATATTAATAGCTTCTATACTATACTAATAAACTAGCCTATTTACTTTAAGTATAGTATTACTAGCTATATATTAGGGGATAGAATAAGGTACTAGTGTATTCACAGCGAAGACCCTTTATAGATCTAGGCACTAGTATAAAAAGGAGGCAAGGCCCTAAGAATTTAAAAGAAGGCTAGAGATTAATATATTATTATTCTATACCTTAAACTTCCTACTTTCCTAGAACTTAACACTATAGTGATCTGCCTTTATCTACCTTATATATACCTTAGCACTTACCTTTATTACCTATCTCTAATAGTTTAATCTCTCTCTAATACCTTTAATTAAGGTAAGGTTAACTACTAGGAGGTAATATACTAGATCTAAAGTAGATTATATTTTAATAATAACTTAGATATAATACCTTTACTTAAAATATATAGTAATAATATAAAAGTAGCTTAATCTTAGATACTAAAGGCCTTAATATAAGATTCTTTAGTAATACTAAACCTAACTACTAATACCCTGCCTTTAACCTAGCTAGCCTTAATATCTTTTAATAACCTTACTAAGTAAGAGCTAAATCTTTATATTTTATATATAAAGGAGTTACTTTAAATTTAAGTAAAAAAGGATTACTTTATAGCCTTTAAAAAAGGTAAAGACTTACTAATAGGATTAACACTAATATAGTTATTAGAAGTTAAGTTATCTACCCTAGAACTAAAGCGCCTTTATAATAAGAGACCTTTAAGGCTAATACTATTATTTATTATAAAGTATAAAGGGAAGTCTTAGACTAAACTCTAGACTTTCTTTATAGTACTAGAGTTATACTTTTATATTTAGCTAAAAAGCTTTAAAGATAATATAATTTAAGTTATCTTTATAATAGCCTCCCTTTTATAAGATATATATAGTAAATAAAATATATACTTTAAATTAGAATATAAAGGATAGATTTATAATATTACTTAGGTAGTTTTCTAAATATAGCTTAAGAATAGTATTAGTAATAGGCCTACTTATTACCTTAATATATATATATAGCTAATAAGCCTTTTCTAACTTATAAGTATAAAATTCTAAGGATTCTTAGACTAATATAAAGCTATTAAGAGTAAACTTTTAAAGCTATTATTACCTATCTATAGGATTTATAGCTTTATCTAATACCTTTAAGAGAATATTTATATATAGATCTTTAGTAGTAGGGTCTTTTTAACCTAGTAATAAATAAGATAGTAAGGAATTATTATAAAGACTCTCTTAGAAATATTAAAAGTTCTACTAACTTTATTAGTACTAGGTTCTCCTATAGCTTTATACACTCTACCTACCTAGCCTTATATAAGGAACTTATAGTTCTTACACTATAATAACCCCTTATTCTAACCTATATACTATAAGTATAAAAGGCTATATTATAAGACCTAATACTTAGCCTTAAATTATACCTTTTATAATAGTAATTAGTATATTACTTTACTCTATAATTAATTAGTAAACTAGTAATAATCTCTTATTAAAGGCCTTTTAGTACTTATAGAGTTAAATAATAAGCCTATTAGTAAATTATATTATACCTAAGAATATATAGGCCTTAACGCTATTATAGTTAGACTAGCTTATATCTAGATAAATAGCTAATAGGTTACTATAAATATACTCTTTAATTTAAAGAGTAAGGTAATACTAGTAAGTAAGAAAGTTACTAAGAATATACTATTACTTCCTAGGCCTTATATTAATATAGTAGTAAAAGACTCTTTACTCTATATATATAGAAGGACCTTTAAACTATTTAAGCTTAAAGATAATTAAAGTATAGTAAAAAGACTACTTTTTAACTATATAGTAATAGATATTATAGATAATATAATTTTAGGCCTTCTTTAGTTTAAAAGGATAGACCTAAGAATTAGGTAAAAAGATAATAAATAGAACTACCTTTTTTTAAAAGAAACTCTTTACTCTTTTATATTACCCTTATAAATATAGAACTTTATAAGAAACTATAGGACTATAAAGATTATTACTATTTTAAATAAAAAAATAAGCCTAAAAGATTAGAGTACTTATAAAGATATTATAAGCCTTTTACTAAAATATATAAAGTATATAAAAGTCTTTAATAAAAAAGAAGCTGCTAAACTAGAACACTTTATAGGTAGAATATATATAGTTAACCTAACTAAAGGCTTAAAAATACTATAAGAACCTATCTACTCCCTTACTATAAAGGAACTAAAAGCTCTTTATAAATACCTTAATAATACTATAAAAAAAGAGTAGATTAAAAGATTAATAAGTCTTTATAAAGCCTTAGTATTATTTATACTTAAGAAAAAGGGGAAGCTATATCTTTATATTAACTTTAAAGTATTAAACTAAATAATATATAAAAATAAAGCCTTATTACCTTTAATCTTAGAAATCTTTAATTACTTTAAAGGAGTAAAAGTATTTATAAAGTTAGACTTAAAAGATATATATTACTAGATATATATTTATAAAGGAGATAAGTAAAAGATAGTGTTTTACTACTAATATAGTTATTTTAAATACTATATTATACCTTTTAGCCTTACTAATATACTAGTAACCTTTTAAGAATATATTAATAATATTCTATATAACCTAATTAATTTTACTTATATTATTTACTTTAATAATATCCTAATATATAGTAATAACCTTAAAGTATATATATAGTATATTTATAAAATCTTAAATAAACTTCTAAAAGGAGGTTTATATATAAACCTTATAAAATATAAATTTAATATTAATATAGTATTATACCTTAGTTTTATTATATCTTTAGAAAGAATCTATATAGAAAAGGAATATATTAAGGCTATATTAGAGTAATTATTATCTTATAGTGCCTATAATATTATATTATTCTTTAGATTTATAGGATTCTACTAATAATTTATTAGGAATTATAGTAAAATTATAGTATTATTAATAGACCTTTTAAAAGGTAAACCTAAAGGAAACTTCTAGCTAAGTACTTATAAAGTTAAGGTATTTAATAAGCTTAAGAGGTAATTTAAAAAAGAACCTATTTTAGCCTATTTTAAACTAATAATACTAATAAGAGTCTAAATAAATATATTAAGATTTATAATTAGTATAATCCTTTTATAATACTAAGGAGGCTACTAGTACCTTATAATATATATATTAAGAAAGCTTATTAAAATAAAATTAAAATACCTTATTCTTAATACTAAGATACTTATTATTATAAAGGTATTTATAATATAGTAGTATTATTTAGTATATACTAATTAAGAAATCTAGGTTATTATAAATTACCTAAACTATAGCTACTTTATAAAAAAAATAAAGCTTTTAATAAAGTAGGTTATAGCCTTAGATTAATTAGCTTTATTTAATTTTAAGATTAAGTATTAGCTAGAAAGGGTTAACCTAGTAGATAGATTATTAAGATAGCCTAACCTAGAGAATAAAAAGGAAATTTTTAAGGAAAGGTAAAGTAACTTACTAAGGTTTCTTTAGTATTTTAAGGGTAAATTTATTAAAGAAGTAAAGTATAAGAATTCTTTTTTAAACTAAGTAAAAGAGTAACTTATAGGTTAGGGAGGGAACTTTAACTTTACTACCTTATAGAATATTTACTATAAGAATACTTAGGTTATACTTAGTATTTTCCCCTTTACTAGGCTAGTATTACTTATAAGATAGGTAAACTACCTTTAGTAAAGATCTAGTATTATAAAGTAAAGTAAAAGGCTAAATAAAGAATAATAAGCTTTATAAGATATATACTATAAAGATACTATAATAATATAAGTTAGTCTTATCTCTTTAGTAAAGGCTTTATACTAAGTATAAAGATAGGATACTGTTTTTATAAATAGTAAAGTTAAAAGTAATATTATAGATAGTAAGGAAAGATATAAGTAAGTAGCTAAAAAGGATTAGCTAGTTTACTTTAAAAGGAGAATCTTTATACTAGTAAGTATAAAGATAGAAATCCTAATATTACTTTATAATAACCTTTTAGTAAGGTACTAAAGAGTTAATTATACCTTATAAGTAATTATATACTAATATTACTAAAAAGGTATAAAGTAAGATATTAAGTAGTATATATTTATATATATTAACTACTAGCTAATAAAGCTAAGGTACTATTAACCTTATAGTAAGTTAGTAACACTACTAATACTAATATAACTATTTAAGGAAATCTTAATAAACTTTATTATAAACTTACTAAAAAGTAAGGGCTATAACTATATATTTAATATAATCCTAGTTATTATAGATAGATTTATAAAGTATACTATTTATATTATTATTTATAAGTAAATTACTAGTAATAAACTTATAACCCTTTTCTATAACTATATCTATATATATTATAGTCTCTTTAAAGGAATTATTATAAACTAAGGATTAGTCTTTATAAGTTAATTTTAGTAAAGTTTTTACTTCTTCTTTATAATTAAGTAGTAACTTAGTATAGCTTTTTATTTATAGACTAATAGCTAGATAGAGCGCTAAAATCAGCTAATTAAATATTACTTTAGAACCTTTTATAATAAAGACTAGTTAAATTAGGTAAATAACCTCTCTATAGCCTAGTTTACTTATAATAATACTATATACTTAGAAAGTAGTAAGATACCTATATACCTTTTATATAAATACTACTTATAAGTACTAAGAAAAGATATTAATACTATAAAGCTATTATCTATAAATATAAAGGAGTAAGTAAAGAATTTACTTACTATCTATAAAGTAGTAATAACCTTCTTAGTAACTATTTAAAAAAACTATAAGTAATAATATAATAAAAAAAAGGAAAAGTTAAAATTTTATATTAGTAACTAAGTCTTAATTTCTATAAAGTACCTAAACCTTTAGTAACTTAGTAAAAAGCTAGTAAAGAAGTATATAGAACTATATTAGATTAAAAAAGCTATTAGAATAAGTAGCCTTACTTTCTAGCTTTAACTTCTAATATCTATAAAAATCTATAATATTTTCTATATATTAAACCTTAAGCTATATAACTACTATAAGAGTACCCCTTTAAAGCTAATAGATTACCCCTTTTATACTAATAAGACTTTTAAGGTAAAGCAAATTATAGGCTACTATTATAAAAGCTAACGCTACTAGTATTTAATTAAGTAAAAGAGGTTCCTTAATAAAGAGAATATATAGTAAATATATAATAACTTTATTATAAAGGAGGTACTAGATAAATATAAAGTAACCTTTAAGAAGAAAGACTAGGTTAAATATAGGAAAAAATAGAAAAGGTTATAAAATATAACTTATTATAGTAATAAATAAATTAAACTATCTATATAGATATAGTAAGGTACTTAGCACCCTCTTTAGTATAATAGTATTATAAAAAAAAAAAAAACTTAAAAAATTAAAAAAAAAAGGAAAAAAAGGTTAATATTAGTAGTAATAACGCATTACCTTAGGCATACTATAAGGATATAGCGTTACCCTAAGGACCTAGTAAGGACTTAATAAAAGAAGTTAATCCTTATTACTAAAGTAAGTAATAACTAAGTAGTCCTCCTTAGTATTAGCGCCTTTATAGGCCTTGCGAATTAACTATAAAACTAAAGCTATATATTAGTAAGGTATTAATAATACTTTTTTTTAAGGAAATTTTCCTAAGATACTATAAGTTAGTAGTAAAGATATAAGGTAAAAGAAAAAACCTATATTATACTTAGTCTAATAAATCTCTATTAGCGTATAAGTAGAGTTAATAAGGTCTATAAGGATTACTAACTTAGCCTTTTTAATAGTAAGAATATAGTGTTTATACTACTCTTTTACCTTTTTTTTACTCTTTTTTATAGCCTTATTATACTTCTTTTTAAAGATATTTAAGGCTTTTTAGCTAGAATACTAGAGATATATAATATAGTTTTATAATAAAATAGATTAGTAGTAAAGTAATAGGGAAGATAGAGAATATATATAGTAAGGTGTTAACTAATAAGCCTCTTAATTAAGATACTTTACTAAAGTATAGAACTTATAGGGTATTTTACTATAGAATTTCTTTTCTTTTTTATAATAAATATACTTAAAGTTTCTAACTACTATATAAGTTAGTTATAGTATATAAAAGTAAGATAGAAAATATACTATAATTATTAGAGTAGTAGCTTAGTATAGTAAAAAGCTTATTAAATACTAGGGCTTAAGGATTTTATTTTATTAAGGTATTAAAGTAATAGTAGTAAGGAATCTTCTAACTAGCCTTAAGTTAGCTATAAACTTATAATAATACTAAGAATAACCTATAGTATATTAGTATTATTACTATTATTAGAATTATTACTATTTAACTTAGTAATAGGATTAAAAGTAAGACCTAATAAATTATTAGAGTAATAGGTATCCTATATAGCTATAGGTATAGCTATAGCTACCTTTATTACTTTAGTATTAAATTAGGTCTTTATTATAATAGAATTTAAAAGCTATTAATAGGAATTTATAAAGCCTATAATAAAGAATAGATTAGTAAGCTAGGAATTAATTAAAGAAGAGTAAAGGAAGTATATAAGAATAAGGAACTAATAGGAAGAGAGGTAGTAATAAAGTAAGGTAGCTATTTTTAATAATATTAATAATAATAATAATAATAAAGAAAGAAAGAAAAAAAGAAAATAAAAGCCTTAAAAAGAAATAAAATAAGAGTGCTAAAAGGCCTAATAGTATAAGGTAATAAGGCCTTAAGGTAAAAAGGCGCTAGCACTTATATTATAAGGCTAAAGTAAATAAATAAAAAAAAAAGGTATAAGTATTAATAAAGAGGCTTATAACCTAGAGGTATAAAGACTAATATAGTAATTATAAAAGAAACCTATAAAAAGGATAAAGAATAGATATATTAAAGTAAGAGAAAAGGGGAATTAAGTAAATATATAGACCTTAGGGATAAGGTTATAAGAAGGGAGAGGTAGACTATTAAAGGATAGAATAAGGTATTAGTATATTTATAGTAAAGACCCTTTATAGATCTAAGCACTAGTATAAAAAAGAGGTAAGGCCCTAAGAATTTAAAAGAAGGCTAAAGATTAATATATTATTATCCTATACCCTAAACTTCTTACTCTCCTAGAACTTAACACTATAGCGATCTGCCTTTGTCTACCCTACGCACGCCCTAGCACTTACCTTTATTACCTGTCTCTAACACTATATATCCCCTTAGTATAATATACCCTATATATCTTATCTCTAGAATTAAAAGTTAGCTATTATTAAGACTTTATACCTTCCCCCCTATAATAGTAAAATACTACCTTCTAATACCCTTAATATAAAGCTAGCCTAGCTATACTTTTAAGGTATTTTATAAAATATTAAAGAGAGCTTAGATATAGCTTTTAATACTAGTACCTTAAATACCTTACTTATACCTATTATTAAAGCTAAGCTTATCTCTTTAACTAAAGGTACTAATATTAACCTCTTTAAGATAGTATAAGATAACACTACTATTACCTCTCTTTATAAGGCCTTACTATATATTACTATTAATATTAAAACCTTTACTATACTTACTAGGCTAGCTAATAATAATATAGCTAATAATACTAAAGATAAAGATAATAAGCTTTATAATATAATAAAGAATATTTTTAATAAAAGTATCTTTTAGGAATAAGTAGCTTATAAAATAATTAAAGTAATAGCCTTAGCTACTATTAGCCTTTTAAAAAAGAAAAAAAAGGCTCTTAATAGTAACGCTATTAATATTAACTATCTCTTTAATAATAAAAAGGCTTTTACCTTTCTCTCTTATAAGATACTACTATATACTATATCTCTTATACTTACTACCTTTATTATAAAAAAGACTTATACTTATATTAATAGTCTTACTAAGATCTATACTAAAGAAGGCTTAGGTCTTATAAACTAGCTTAAGCTTACTAAGTCTATTACTATCTTAATAAACCTTATTACTTTATAGTAGATTAGCCTTATAGCTACTAAGGCCTTTAAATATCTTTTATTTAGGATAATATTTAAATATAAGAAGAAAGTAAGTGTAAAGAGCGCTAGTATAGCTAGATTACTCTTTAATACTACTTATAATACCTTACTTATTAGTAATTAAAAGTATACTTTTAAGTACTTTAGGCTTTTTATTATAATTAAGCTACTAATAAAAATATTATAGGTTTAAAGCTATAAGGTTTAGGCTAACTAAGGCGCTAAGTTTAACTTTATCTCTAAGATATTTATCTAAAATAATAATATCTTTACTAAAAAGCTATTTAAGATTAGCTTTAATAATTTTCTAATAACTAATATAAATAGCTATAGAACTACTATTACTTACTTTATTATTATTAAAGTTAACTATAAAGGTATTAAAAGAGATATATAGGCTATAGTTAACCTTATCTCTCTTTAGGTAATAGATAACCTTATTATTCTCCTTAAACTATTATAGCTATAATCTATTAGTATAGTCTTTAATATTACTAAAGGCTCTTTAACTTTTAAAAGGAAAGACTTAGAAAAGGCTTAATACTCTATTATTAGCCTTAACCTTACCCTTTTAAAAAAAATAATACCTTATCCTTATACCTATTATATTAAACCTTACTAAAGTATTTAAGATACTTAATTTAGATTAAAGTAACTTTTTAAATATAATTAATATATTATTAGAAAATAAAGACTTTAACTTTTATAATCTATTTAACTCTAATAAGTCTAATATAAAAGATATATTTATTAGTATAATATTATTAAGAAACTAAACTTACTACTTTAACCTAAGTATATTTATAAATTACTTATTACTTATCTTAATATTAATCTATTTATTTAAATAGATTACTTTTATAAATACTTATAAGTATTTAATTATATACCTTACTTATTAAAAGTATTTTTTAATAACCTATCCTATAATATTATACTTTAATAAAATAAAGTCTTACCTAACTTTAATATTAGCCTAGCCTTTTCTTAAAAGTTATTATTATTCTTAGGTATACTTAAGCTACTAAACTTAACTATAAAGAACTAGCCTAATCCTTAAGCTTAACCTAAAGAATATAAGACTTTATTTTTAACTAACTATTATATATAAAGGAGAGATATTAACTATAATACTTTTATTAATATAGTATAGTAATAGTTTAATAAAATAAGTATTATTATTATACCCTTTATTAAAAATAATATACTCTAAGAAAATATAATAAGGATATTCTTTATATACTATAACCTAAAAGGTACTTTAATCTTTAATATACTACTTACTAACCTTTTTATATATAAGCTAAATCTTAAGCCTAACACTTAACTATAAAATATTAAAAATTTAAAAAGAAAATAAACTAAACTATAAGTATATTAGCTTAATAAACTTATTAATTAAAGTATTAATAGTAGAATATATAAGATAACTATTACTATTAATAGCTACCTTTTTAAGTAAAATACTAAGCTTATTATTATTTTAAAAAATAAGTTAGACTTATAGGCTAAATAAAGGCTTACTATTAACTACTTTTATATTAATAAGGTTATTCTTTTATCTAATATACCTTTACTTATAGACCTTTATAATAAACTATTTAACCTTTAAATTTAGTATTATTATAAATTTAATTTAAAGTATAGCTACTAAGCTATCTTTATTAAAAAATCTTTTTACTATTTATTAATATTTAGTACTTTTAATTTTCTATAACTTTAAGTAACTTAAATACCTTAAGGTATTAAAACTATTATATTTTCCTTTTCTAAACTTATTAAAATTACTTTTAAGGCTATTCCTAGCCTATACCTAAAGTTATTACTTTACTAAATAATAAAGGAAATAATAATTTTACCTTTTAATATTTATATTAATAATATTTTTAGAAAGTTAGATAATATATAAATACTATAGATCTTTATCTAGGATTACTTTTTACTTTATTTTTTATAAGCTTTACTTTAACTTAACTTTAAAAAAATACTTCTTAGTATAAATAAGATCTTTACTATTAAATAGTATTACTAGATTAAAAGTAAGATTATTCTTAAGCCTAAGTAAATAGAGAAGGTTTAATTACTACTATTACTAATAACCTAAATAAAGATATACTAATTCTTTAGCTTTATTAAACCTTATTACTAGTAAATTAAGAACTATTCTAAGATCTTATAACTATTTACTTACCTTATAAGAAATATAGACTAATACTAAGGCTTATTAAAGGTAGCCTTATTTATATTATTAAAAAAAAAGATTACTAAAGCTTTTAATATTAATAGCTATATTAAAGATATATTTTATACTATATTCTCTAATACCTTTATCTTTAGCGCTAGCTATATTATTATATAAAAGAAATATAATACTAAATACCTTATATTATATAACTCCTTTTTATTTACTAAGACTTAGTAGAACTATAGAATATATAAAAAAGAGCTTTTTACTATTATTAAATTTTATTATTAATATAAGTATATATTCTTTATATAAGAAGAATCTATAATCTTTATAAACTATTATCCCTTAACCTAGTTTCTTAATTCTAGTAGCTATTAAAGTATATATACTAAATAGGTCTTTAAGCTATATATACTTAATATATAGTTAGAATATATTAAAGGTAAAAGAAATATAACTATAAATATCTTATCTTATATTATCTTCCCCTTTAATAATTATAAGTCTAATTATATTATTAAAGAGCTTAATACTATATCCCTTAATAGTCTATAAACTTAGAAAGATAATATAAAAGGCTATAAAAAATTAATAAACTATTTTAATAAGGAGTTATACTAACCTAATATCCTTTATAAGATAGAATTATATTTATTATACTTATCTTAGTAATAGTATAATAATAAGGTCTTTCTAAGAAAAGATATACTACTAGAAGTTATTATAATATACTTACTAATACTATTAACTAATAACTTACTTAATATTAAGTTATAAAAAGATAACCCTTAATATAGCCTTATTATTTACTTCCTTATTAGTAATACTAACTCTTAGGATAAATATAATAAAAGATATACTACTAATACTACTTATAGCTTTTATTAAAAAGAGAGAATACTATAAAAAAAGTACTTTAATAATAATACTTAGCTTTATTACCTTAAATATACTAAGGTTATATAAATACTTAAAGTAATATATAATAATACTAGCTACTTTAGCCCTAATACTATCTATTAAAGACTACTTTAGAAGGTTTAGTAGCTATAAATAGTAAAAGATATTATATTATATATTACTAGTTATTAAAAGTATCTTAAATATACTCTAAATATATCTAAGGCTTTTAAATAGCTTATTATTATTAATAAACCCTTTCTTTTTATTAGTATAAACTATATTAGCCTTTTCCTAGAAACTTATAATAGCTTTAAATATATTCTTATATTTATTAACTACTTTTTAAAATATTATTAGCTTAAGCCTTACTAAATAATATATACTACTAAGACTATAAATAAGCTTTAAAAGTAAGTTAATAGTATTATTATTAGACTTATTACCTTTTATATAAATATAGGCTTTATATTTATATTAAGAGAACTCTATATATTTATAGATTAGTAATAGATTACCTTTCTTTATATATTATTAGGCTTTTATAAGAGTATAAGTATAGTTAAGGTAATAAATAAGATACTATAATCTATTCTTAATAAGTCTATTAATAGCCTGCTAAGCTAGAATATAGTTATACCTTTTATAATATATTATCTAAATAATTACTACCTATTAAAGTTAAGATACTCCTTATATAAGATCCTTTATAGTATAGTAGATAGAACTTTACTATAAATACTTTTTACTAAGTAAAGTAAGGTATTTATAGTTAGAAAGATTACTAACTTTAGTAACTAGCTAGTTAACTAATAATATACTAACCTTATTACTATATATATAGGGTATTTAAAGTTTATCTAAGGGGATATTATAAATAAAAACTAGTATTTATTAGTAACTAGATAAAACTATTACTAATAGTATACTAATAAAAGCTTTAAGTTTAAAAACTTTATAATAATTATTTAAGAAGGTAAGCCTAATAAGCTTTATCCTTATTAAAAAAGACTATTTAAGATTACTACTAAGCTTAATAAGTCCTCTTACTCTTTTATTAACCTTAATAA
The DNA here is from genome assembly GCA_003055955.1 of Escovopsis sp. AC. Classification (NCBI taxonomy): domain Eukaryota; kingdom Fungi; phylum Ascomycota; class Sordariomycetes; order Hypocreales; family Hypocreaceae; genus Escovopsis; species Escovopsis sp. AC. The sequence continues at coordinate 819,366 of NQYS01000005.1, forward strand.
CTTTTAACTTAAAGAAGAAAAGAATATTACTATTTATAAGAATACTTTAAAGTATTTTATCTTTTATTAAGGTTATCTTAAAGAAAAGAAAAAGAGCCTACCCCTTTATTAATTACTATAATCTTACTAAAAAAGATAGCTCTAATTTAACTAATTAGTAATAAAAATAAAGAATATATTACCTTATTATACTATTATACCCTGCTTAGATTTAGGTTTACTATAAGAAAATAGTTTTAAGAAATATAACCTTATAGCACTTTCTTATATCTTTTCCCTCCTTTATTACCTATATATCCCTTTCTTAATAAAATCTAAACCCTATACCTTATAATATTAGCTATAGAAGATCCTGCTACTATACCTTATCTCTATCTAGATAATAATAAGAGAGAAGTTCTTAAAAGGCTTATTTAGAATATAATTAATCTTAGTAATATAATCTTTATAAAGAAGACTAATAATATACCTTTTAATAAAAGGCTCTTTAAAAGGCTTTATAACTTTATTAGGTTAGTTATATTAAAAAAGGGAGAATAATAATATCTTATTACTAAGAATAGCTTTTATTTAGTAAGAGAATTATTAAGGGATCTAATTAGTTAAAAGGATAATAATTATTCTATACTAGAATAGGTAGACAAAGGCCTATAAGGCCTATCTCTATATATAGGGGAATCCTTTCCTCTATATAGCACAATTTACCTATTTTCAGGCACTTCCTATTTCTAAATAGATTAATACAAGGCAAGAGCTCCCGTCCTGTAATCCGCAATGTACCGGAACCTCCGTGGAGACGTGGCTTCCCTTCCCGCTGGCTCGATTCCTCCAAATCCAGGCGGCAGGATGACCCTGTCATGGCGTCATGGTACAGCAGCCTCTCCCGCGCCGGGTACAGATACAAGGCGGAAGCGGGAACTTTCCCATTAGAGCTTGAATTGTTGATTCAACATGATTGAAGTTCGGACTTCAGCTCGCAGGATCTCGAGGCGTTCGGTCGCTCCCCGAATTCCGTTGCTTACCAATTCGCCATCATGGCCGAGATACGCAGTAATTCATGGTATTTCATAGCATGAAATACGGAGTACTACAGAGTGAAATATGGGCAGTACTCCTGACTTGACATTGCCTTGGGAATCTTGAACGGAGTCGCGATGATTGTCCACGGACTTTCCAGTCTTCACCTTCCGCACATCTGCCATAGCCAGGCCAGCGTCTCGAGATCAAGAAGCCCGACTCTAAGCTGGAGATTACTACGGAGTACTCCGTACGAAGAGGTAGGTAGTACCTCCTTTACGGAGTACAGGCATGTGGTGATGCTCGATTCCTCCAGCAACACCTCCAGCAAGGCGGACGCCGTCTATCCAACCAGGAACAGGCTCGCTCCACACGTGCCGCGCTCTCCTTACATATGCACACGCGGAACAGCAGAATAGATCACGGATCAATGATTCCATCCATCCATCCATCCATCCATCCATCCATCCATCCATCCATTCATCCATGGACGGCAACCGATCCCACGCCGTCGGTCGCACTGCAGGAACGGCAATTCTCTCCCACAGTGCGTGCCATCCTGCGACTTGAGTGGGCGCTGGAAGCAGGCATTCCATTCCTTCCAGCAAGCTGCACGTTTCTGCCCGAGACTCCCAGTGCATCGTACGAGAGGTATGTACTCCGTACATGCGGAGTACTCCGTAGGTAGCTCTGGGAGGACCCTAACAGAGCACCGCGATGAGCAATACGCATGTCGGTCAGGCGTCATCTCGATGCTTTCCCGGTGCATCTGAATCCCGATCAAGCCCTCGCTTCGCCTGATGCGACCGACCTCGGCAGGGTGGCGTGACGAGCGCTCTCGACCTCGACCTCGACGTTGCTTACTCGGGACGAGAGGGTGGTCAACAAAAGGGAAGCATAAACTCCTCACTTCTCCCTTGCTGATACGGAGTATGTACTCCGTACGGAGTGTTGATATCTCCAAACTCTCTTCTTTCCACCACCTTGGCCCTTGGTGTCGATGACCTCTTCCCGCGCTCCATTGGGGGAAATGAATGAGAGAACCCAAGCTAGGGCTGGAGTTTCCTTGACGTCTTCCTTTCAGGAGCGCGCAGAGCCGCACTGGCCTTTTCCCTCGCGGACGGTGTGACGAGGTGACGTCGGCGACGGGTGGATGGAGCGGGTTGAAAAGACTCCCTCACGGAGCACGGGAGGGGGTTTGATATCAACACGTCATCCCTCCGTCTGGATTTGGACCGACAGGCCGTCTCGCCAGAGTTTCTCCATCTCGCTGCCGCCGCTGCTCTAACGTTGTTCCAGCATCGCCCGCGGCCGGTTTTATCGGCGACGAGCTTCCCGCCACCCCGGCAGCACGTCCATCTTGATTACGTCACCATCTGGGGGATCATCCCCATTGATCAATTGCCCGCGACCAATGGTGTCGGGGGGGCGAAGGATCGTCTTGGATGGGCCGTAGGCACAGACATTTTGAATGGAAGAACTAACAACCTCGTACGGAATGGATATCTGAACTGGGAGTTTCAACTAGAACTCGAATTGTTGTCTCGCGAATAGACGATGATCAAGTCTCGTCTGTTTCGTGCGGGGCGCGAGGCCATTATCATTCTGCCTTATGTAATCATGAAAGATCCCAAGTGGCTCGCAGATCGGAGGCCAATCACCGCAGGACCGTGCTCTCATTTTCTTGCCAAATCACTGTTCCCCGAGAAGTGTGGATCTCGATCGATCTGGAATATCATGTATGGCAATTCGCCCTGCACGAATTACACGATCTTGAAAGAGATCAATTCCGACTTCCTGCGGATGGATTGAATTGATCCATGGTTGATTCTCTGCTGTAACTTGATTGGTCGCAATCTAGCTCAGCCGCTAGCAACGTTGGCGCTCTTAGGGGCTGCATCCTGAGGCCATAGGCGGATCTTCCAGCGTCTCCAAGCGCTATCGAGGGCCTCTAGCGCGCTCTAGTCCGGCACGCTCAGCGCTCTCGCAGCGTCCTAACCGGGGAAATAGCAGCCCTCAAGTGTGACTGTTACTACGAGTATGGAGTATGTCCGTACATCTAGGCCTTCAGGGTAGGCAATTGCTCACTCTTATCAACGTCCACCATCTCGATCGAGAATGTTGGTCACCTGCTCGCCCTCGCCCTCGCCCTCGCCCTCGCCCTCCCTCCCGACGTCGTCTCCTCCAAACCCTTCGCTCTCCATCCATCACCTGCACGGCGATCCGAAAGACAATCCGACATCGCCCCTTTCGCGTTCGTTCGATCCCATCTCTAGACTTGATCCACATCCGAATCACAAAAGTCGGCAACCCAAGACATCCATCGCTCGGCGCGCTTCCGAAATCCTTCTACCGCTCGGCCGATCCCCTCCATCTGCATAACAGCATACCTCATACGACGAGTACAGCGCACAGCACGCCTCCATACATATCGTAACTCGACGAGACTCGCTTCCTCTCTGCATCCACGGGAAATACTATCCGTCTCCAGAAAAAGACCCCTGTCTCTCCTCTTCCGTGCGAGCGATATTTCCCCAGCGGAGCTAGGCCTTTTCATCCATCAACCTCACAACTACCTACCTACCCACCTACCTCTCCCTACCTCCTACTCCGTACTCCGTACTACTACGGAGTACTACCTCTACTACCTCTACTACCTCCTACGGAGTACCACCCCTACTACTACGGAGTACTACTACTCCTACCACCCCGTACCACTGATTGGGACTCGTTGCATTCGATTGACTCAATAGAGTCGTTGCGTTCTCGCTTCCCAATCCGCACTCCTCCCCTCCTCTTCTGCTCTTCTCTCTTCTCTCTCCCTCTCCCCCCCTCCTCTCCCTCTCACTCGCTCTCCGCCCCCGTTACCGACTTCGTCCGCTGGCACGCTTGCCCTTCCACTCCTTCGCCCACAGGATCGAACTGCCAATCCGCAAGCCCACAGACATACACAAGCAGGCTCATCATGGCGTTGAATCCTCACAAAAAGAACAAGGTCGACATTCAGGTAAGCCTTTTCCCCGATGCCGCTCTGCACATCTCCAGCCTCGGCTACCCCGCTCGCTTCCGTCATGGGGAGCTGCATCCTCTCGGAGCCGTCAATCGACTCGGTACAGGGCACGGAGCGTGCAGTCCTCGCCGTCCTTGGCCTGCACGGGAACCGGCTTTGTTCAGCATGACGGGAACAGAAGAAGGGGCTGGGCTCCAGGCGAATCACCTTCCCTCTGCCCCCAGGGAGTCTGGATTGCAGCGAGGCGGTCACCATCACTACTGTTGCAGCAGAGAAATGCTAATTTGTCTCGTAGTCTCTCTCGGCTGATGACCAGCGTCTCCTCCGCCTCTACGGCAAATTTCCCACCCGCTCCGACCACATTGCCAAGCATCTCAAGGACCGCAAATACTTCGACTCGGGCGATTATGCCATGTCAAAGGCCGGCAAGGGCGACGGCGTCGATGCCGGCGCCGTAGGCTCCCAGCACCCCGTCCCGGAAAAAATCCCCCATCTCTCCCCCGCCAACGGCGGCAGCGCCGCCAACCCGAAGCACACCCACCACCCTTCCATCCAAGGCATGCCGGCCAGCAGTCCCGTCAAAGAGAGCAGCTTCCTGAACAGGGAGACGAGTGCCGAGGGGGAGATCATCATGACACAGAGAAAAAAGGACTCCGATGCCTCGCCCGCGATTGCCTCTGTGATCACGAGTCAAACCATCGTCACCGAGGCGCAATGAGCCCCAGCGGCGAGTTGGAGCAAATTGCCTGTCACGACCGTCCAAGAAGCATGGACAATTCCCACACCCCAAGCTTGCAAGGAAAAAAGGCAAGGCTGAATGCAAACACACTATCCCACTTGCTGGAAATCAAGTGGTCGGGCCAAACGACATTGGACCGAGGCACAACTTGAAATTGAAGCCAGGGAAAGCAGGCCAGCCTGGGCCGTGCAGGATACGCGATTGAATCCCCCCCTGACTTTTCCTTCTTATCAACCCCCCCCTTCCCCCCCCTTTTTTTTTTCTTTCCATTTCTCAAGTCACCGGTTTCATTTTTCCAACCCCTCTTGCATCTCCTTATGTCTGCAACTATTTGTGTGCTTTTTTCTTCTTCTCTTTTTGTTCATCACAGGAGTTTGTATGAATCAGTCATGTCACAAGTCCTTTTCTCTTCCATTGGCGTTTTGGGTTTGATGTGCTCATCGGGGGGGAGGCTGGTGCTTAGCGTGGAAACAAGAAACGAGGCAAGAAGCGTGCTGGCATGGATCAATCGTCACCAAGCAACAGCAGCCGCCGATTTTTTTTTCCCTCAAAAGGAAGAAGAAAAAAAGAAAACAGCAAGAGCAGATTAAAAATGTCAAAAGATCCCGAATCCTTTATTTCACGAGCGTTTGCGAACTGTCGGGTCGACGGAATGGCTTGAGGTCGGAGACTGTGCGAAAAGGAACCACATGATGGCGAGCATGGACCAAGATGTTTTGAGCTGTAAAATCCTTGATTCTTGTCTTATTTTGCAAAGTATCTGAGCTGCCCAATTTGAAAGATGATGCATTTTCTGAAATAGTTTACCTTTTTGAGAAACCCCTCGGATCTCCCTCGGCTCTCTCGGATCAATTCCGATCCCCTCCCCCCATCTCGTGATATAGCAGCCATTGTGGTTACTCCAAGTGCTCTATTCCGGTGCCATGCTGTTCCATTTTCTTTCGCGGTGCCGTTGATGCTCTCGAATTCTCTATTCCCCGGGGGCCCTGCTCCCTCTACTCCAAGGCCTTGCGGGCCATCTCTATGGCGCCCTCGAACGTCTTGTTGCCGCCGATGAAGCCCGCGGCGTGGACGAAGACGCAGCCGTCGACGCCGGCGATCTTGTCGAGCTCGGCGTCGCGGAACCCGCGCCAGGCCTCGGGCAGCGGGCGCCTGCTTGTGAAGGAGTCGCCGCTCTCGGGGACGCACTGGATGCGCCACTTGGCGCCCTCGCGCTCGCTCTCGGCGTAGAGCACGTAGAGCACCTTGCTGGCGTCTGTTCCCGCCCCCGCCCTCGCGGCCTCGCCCTCGGCCTCGCCCTCGAGCGAGAACAGGTGGTCCTTCCAGGGCACGCTCTGGCCCCTGAGGACGAGCAGGCGGCCGGCGGCGTCGTGCTCGCGGCGCTCCGCGAAGGCGCGCTCGACGATGGCCCGCGCGGGCAGCCAGCCGAGCGCCAGGCCGTCGAGGTCGCGCTCGAACTCCTCGCCGATGCGGCGCGACGCGAGCTCGAAGCGCGCGTCCTCGGCGCGCTGGGCGGCGGCCGGGTCGGCGGGCTTGGGCTCGTTCCAGCGCGGGTTGAGCCGGCCGACGAGCGCGCCGAGCCCGAAGCCGCCCTGGCTGAAGCGCTTCTCGATGCCGGCGGCGGCGAGCGCGGCCGGGTCGTACGCCGCGATGCCGTTGTCGTGCGCGTCGAGCGCCTCGATGAAGGTCTCGTAGAGCTTGTTGTGCAGCAGCGCCACGGCGGGGTCGTCCTCCTGGACCTGCTTACCCTCCTCCTGGACCTGCTTGGCCTCCGCCGCGCTCTCGTTCAGGCGCTGCGCGATAATGGCCCGCCCAAAGTGCAGGAACACGAGCCCCGCGCTCGACAGCTTCGTCTGCCGCCCGGGAAACGTCGTCGCGAACCCGCGCTGGTGGTGGTCGAACCGGTTCCGCGCCGCGTCGTACTCGCCCCCGACGTCGACGACCGTGTGCAGCGTCGCCAGCACCTCGGCGTCGCGCGTGCGCACGATCGCCGCGTCCCGGTACGCCGGCAGCATGCGCAGCATGTGCACCGCTAGCGCCTCGTCGGCGTGGAAGTGGCCCGAGTGCGTGCCGATGGTGACGGTCGGCTTGAGGCGCTTGGCTGCGGATTCGGCCATCTTGGCGGCTGTGCGGAGCATTCAAGGGTGGGAGCGCGGCACCGAGGTGAGTGCTGGACGGTTCCGGAGAGAGAAGGGAGGGCTCTGTCGAGGAGGTACGGAGTATATTGAGGCGATGATCTGGAGTCGATGATGGGAGAGCCGCGAGGTTGAAGCTGCTGCTGAGAAAAGATGAGGATGCGAGGCGGCTGAGCCAATGGCTGGCTGGGAATTGTCAATGGCTTGGGGCCTTGGGCCAACCCACTCGGAGGGGCAGCGATAAGATAAGCGTCAACTGCGAATGCCTTCAGAAATCCAGGACCTGAAGGGACGAGTACGGAGGACCTCTCCTGAATGCAATTGCACCTCAAAGGAAGCGTAGATGTGTCTCTAGTCGGCTAAAAATATACAAAATAAAATGCCTGTCTTCACCGACAAAAAGACAAAAAATGGACGAACGGGGAATTGAACCCCGGACCTCTCCCATGCTCAGCCAACCAATGGTCGAACCATGCTAAGGGAGAATCATACCACTAGACCATCCGCCCGCTTCGATGAAGAACTCCACCTCATTGAGCTCTATGGCCCTCTCAGCGACCGTCCTGTGAATCCCGAAGAGGGCACCCTCCTTCAAGGTTGGACATCTTTCACACGGAGCATACTAGGGAGGTTACCATTCAGAGTCGCCTCTTGCGAAAGGCCAATTCGTACTTTCATGATATCGTAGTGAACCTAAACGCCGCGGATCCTCCCGTCTCGCATGCCGGCCCCAGACTGCGTCCGCCGCCAATCATCACGCCATCCTCTTGTCCATGTCCGCCGAGCTCGGCTTGTCCGCGCTCTCGGGGCTCAAGTAGTCCGCATCCTCGGCCGCCTCGTACTCGGCGATCAGGTCCGCCACGACCTGCCTCGCCTCATCGAACTCGCCGAGGTGCTCCGCAAAGGGCGCCGTCTTCTTGTACCCCTCCATGAAGGCGTTTCGCTTGCGCATACCGTCGTACTGCTTCAGGATCCTCTTGAAGAGCTAAAGTCGCGAAGCCAGTCAGTCATTCAGCCATTCATTCATTCATTCATTCAGTCAGTCAGTCAGATGGTCCAGCGAGGCTCGGGCTCCCCTACCGTGGCAATGCTCGTGTGGTTCGCGAGCATGAGGCCGCTCACGCGGTGGCTCATGGGCATGTACGGGCTGCGCTTGGTGAGCGCCACCTGGATGCTGGCGGGCCCCCACGGGATGAACGTCGCCAGCTTGCGCTCCCGGATGCGCAGCAGGCTCTTGTGCACGTCCGTGGGGTCGACCTCGCCCTGGATCACGTTGAGGATGGAGATGTAGCAGCTCTTCTTCGCCGGCACGGTAGATACCATGCGATTCTTAGGCTGCAGCAGTCGTCTCATCACGTCCAGCACCGTCGTCTTCCGAACAGTCTTGGCCTGCTCCACCTGGTCTCCAGTAAAGGGCGTGTAGGCCGTCATGAGGAAGTGACATCTCGGGGTCGGTATCAGCGACGCGAGGATGCTCACGAGGTCGTTGTGCATATATCCGGGGTACCGCAGCGTCGTCGTGCTCGCGGACATGACTGTCGCGACCTAAAATGTTGTTTGCCCGGGTCAGCACAGCCTAGGACCGGCTTCATCTTGCGTTCGAGGCAAAGGGGGAGGGAAAAAAAAAAAAGGGGGGGGGGGGGGGGGGGGGGTG
>NQYS01000005.1:827945-852035 GCA_003055955.1 Escovopsis sp. AC
GGGGGGGGGGTTGACACTCACCAACTGGTTCGTCTGCTGGAACGAGGGCTCCTGGACGTGCAATCTGTCCGCGGCGATGTGCGAGAGCGCTCCGTTGTCGAGCACGACGACCGAGTCTGCGTTCTGCGTGAGGCGTCGCATCGACAAGATGCTGTTGTACGGATGGACAACAACATCGCCAGAGTTTGTCGTGTCGGGGAAGACGGAGTACGTCTGGATGATCTTCTTGGGGAATCGGTCGTTCAGTCGCTCGAGGAGGAAGGAACCCAGGCCGGAGCCTGTGCCGCCCGCAATAGAATGCAGCATCATGAACCCCTAGAGATCTGTGCATCAGCGCGAGGTGCCCTTGTCCCAAAGGCATCGAAAGTAGGCTCTGCCGAGCACGCACCTCAAGGGAGTCACTCCCGTCCGCCTCGCGCTCAATCATCTCCATGATGTCCTCGAACACGGCCTCGCCGCTCTGGTACCCATCTCCCCAATTGTTCGCTGCTCCCGCCCCATTCTTGCCGACGTAGAAGTTCTCCGGGTTGTAGATGTTCCTGTACGGCCCGGTCTGGATGCTGTTTAAGACCTATGGCTCCCCTCCATTAGCTCCGATCACGCAGCTCGCCGTCTTGTGTTCTCCCCTGCCCTCGCCTCCCCTCCCATGCCCATGATGCGTTCGCAGACGACGTACTCGAGGTTCGAGATCGATCAGGATCGCTCGTGGAATGTATCGCGTGTCGTCGCTCTGGTAGTAGAACACGTCCTTGCGATCACCGCCCTCGGTCGCGAAATCCTCCAGATTGCCATCCTGGCTGATCCCGTGCTCCTGGCATAGCTGCTGCCAGAACTGACTGCCGACTGTTTCGCAACGCAAGCCGTCAGCAGACGTACAGGACCAGGACCCATGGTGTTCCCGCCTCGAAGCTTCGGTTCCTGGAAGCGCGGGGGCTGCGAGCGCAAACGCATCCGGGGGTGGGGGGAGGGGGGGGGGGGGGGGGGGGGTGAGAGTGGGGGCGGAGGTGTGGGGGAGGGGGGGGGGGGGGGGGGGGGGACCTACTGCTGTTGCCGCACTGCCCAGCTTGAATGGTGATGATCTCGCTAGCGACACGACGTCAGCGCACCTCTCCAATCGACCCAAGCGAAGGAAAACAACCGAAGGGCGCCGGGTCTCGAGCGCAAGAGGCATTACCGAGGCATGATGTATCAATTCCGACTGCAAGCCGGGAGTGCAGTGTCTCCGAAATTCGAATACCGCCCGGCGAGCAGGTCGTCGATCCGCATCTGCGGTTGGTGGGCGTCGGGGCGCGTGACAACGCGTTGATGATTTGAATTGGGGCGCCTCTAATTTCGAGAGGTGGAAATAGTAGATTAATTGGAGTCAATGGCTCTCTGGAGGGGCGGCAGATCTCGAGAGTCGCCAACAACCACAACACGAAACCGCAGCGTCGAGGGCGCCTGGTGCTTGAAAAAGAAAGAAGCGCACCTGGTGGTGAATTTGCACAGATGAATGATGGGTTAGAAATTGTATCAAGCACGGATTGACGAGCGTGAGTCAATCTACATCGATTGTTTTCTTCGGCGTCGTCCCTCCCCGCACTTTTCCGCTCTCATAACCCTAACCCAGAGATCAATGGCACAGCAACACCAGATTGAATTGATTTCCATCGAGCACTCCAGTCAGTCACTGAGCTTCAAATAATCAATGCCATTGATTGACTCTTGGTCAAACTATTGTACCTTAGCTTCCATCATTCTCATGCGAGTCATCTTTTCCATTGCCATGCGCGTTTCCACTGCCATGGGTTCTTCACGTCATCCTCCGAGCACGAGACATAGCAAGGACAAATTCAAGAACAAAAGTGAAGGACACAAAATGAGCCTTTCCAAACCACATCAGCCCAAGCAGCCATGCGCCGATCCCTTTCTTTCCCACTCTAGGTGCCCCTTGCCGTGGGCGAGTCCATCCAAGCCCCAAAGCAAGTCCCTATCCACATGCATATCGACGCATCGCAGACTCGTGAAATGAATAGATATGCATCATCATCGTCACAGGAGTGAGAATCGTCAGAAGTGAAATGAACAAGAACAGAGCATAATGTGGAGAAGAATGGGAAAAGAAGAAGAGTAGAACAGCGCAGCAAAAGACAAAGTGATTTCCGTGGTATATGAATCGTAGTAGTAGGATCGCTGCTCACCGGAGCCAGTCGTGTAAGCTCCTCACAAAATGTGCTTGCAGTTCCAATGCTTTCTAACGCCCGCAATGCTAAACCGTGTCTGTCCCCCATCCTGAAATCATCCTTCGCCTCTCCACCCGGCCACCAATTAGCTCGCCTTCTTGTTGAACTCTTTGTTCTTTTCGAGGGCCTCGGCCAATGCCTTGGCCAAGTCCTTGGTCTTCACCTGGATCATCCAGGTCTCCAGTCCGTCACCCGCGGCGTTCGAAGTCGTCAATTTGACGTACTTTTCATCCGCCTTGTAGGTCATGCCGGGGAGCACAAGCTTGTTGAGGGCCACGTTGCCGCGGGGCTCCGCGCGGAGGACAAGCCGCACAGCGTTTGTCTCCTTGTGCTTGAGGAGGCGGAGCGGTCCGAGGCCCTGCGTAACCCAGGGGCTCTTGGACTTGGCCTTCTCCTCGCCCTCCGCAGCCCCGCTGACAAACTTCAACACCTTGGCCCGCACATCATGCAAGACATCCTCGTCTGTCTCACCCCCTCCCGTGAGGCAGACCTGTTCGTGCTTCTCTCCATCCTCGTCATTGTTGTCGGGATTTGACATTGGTGCAGCCGCCTGATTCAAGGGCTCCGGGGTCCCGCCAGCTGGTGTCGTGGCCAAGCTAGAGCCTCCTCCCAGATTGAACGGAGAGTCTAGACCCGACGCTTTAGCGGGGCTATCTTCCGATGCGGAAAAGGTGACTTACTTGTCCCTGTGGTCGATGACCCACCAGCTGGAGGTTGGAGATTGCTGCCGAAGCTGGGAGTTGGCTGGGTCGCTCCAAAGCTGGGTGTTGGCTGGGTCGCTCCGAAGGTGAACATGCCGGACGAAGTCGGAGGCGCAGCTGCCGGGGTATTGCCAGAAGATGGGGCCGCTCCAAAGAGAGGAGCAGACGAAGGCGCCGCGGGCGTGCCGCTGGAAGCACCAAATTGGAACATGGATCCGGACCCTCCAGAGCCAGCAGAGGGGGCGGACGAGCCGCCAAAATTGAAGATGTTTCCAGCGGAAGCCGGAGCCGGGGTTGTCGTTGCACCAGCGTTGCCAGAAGCGAACGGGTTGTTCACAGCGGATCCTCCAGAAGGCGTGCTAGAGGCACCAAAGCTGAAGTTGAAGCTACTGGGTGCCGCAGGAGCCGTGGCGCCGGCGTTGCCCCCAAAGATGTTGGCGGTAGATCCGGTGCTCGTGGCAGGCGTCACGCTGGATCCGAACAAGCTAGGGGCCGGAGCCGGGGCCGGGGTCGAGGTACCGAAGCTGAAGACAGGGGGTGGCTGGACGGTATTCGCGCCGACACCAGCGAAGGGCTTCTTGGCAGGAGAAATTGTATCCTGTTTCATAGGGCTGCCCATCGCATTGCCCTCTGCAGATTCTTGAGGCGACTTGGGCATCCCAAACAGAGAATTGGCAGCGGCTTGGGAAGTGAGGGTCGGGTTTGTGGTCGAAGCCCCAAAGCTGAAGACTGGCGCCGCGGCAGGCTGGGGTGCCGTGGTCGAGTCGGCCTTTGCGGGCGAGGTAGCAGTGGCGGCCGTGCCAAAAAGTGTGGGCGAAGGCGTTGATGAGGCACCACCAAAGAGGTTGGTGCCATTGGTTGTGGGTTTGGGGGCAAAGAGATTCGAAGGGGTGCCGATCGCGGCAGAGGCGCCGAAGAGGGAATTCGTCTTGGGAAGCTCAAATCCGGACTTCTTCTCCTCTTCCTTCTTCTCAGCCTCTGCAGGCTTGGCCCCGAAAAGGGTGGACTGGGCGACTGGAGCGGTATCTTGGGGAGCAGAGCCGAAGAGGCTAGAAGTAGATGGAGGCTCTTTGGGGGCAGAGCCGAAGAGGCTGGAAGTGGCTGGAGTATCCTTGGGAGCGGAAGCAAAAAGACTCGAGGTTGCGGAGGCGTCCTTCGGAGCGGAGCCGAAGAGGCTAGGCGTGGCCGGAGTGCCTTCCTTAGGAGCCGAGCCGAAGAGGCTGGTGGTCACCGACGCATCAGGCTTGAAGGCTGATCCAAACAAGTTCGACGCAGGCTTGGCGGGAGAGGGCTCAGCTTCCTTCGCGGCCTCAGTCAGAGCCGGTTTGGTTGAGAACAAAGAAGAGCTCCCATTTGGCTGCAACGCGGGCCGAGCCTCGGCAGCAGGCCTCTTGGAAGGCCGAGAATCATTCTCCTTGTCAGATTCGCCACTGGTCTTGTCCTTCTGGGCGTTCAGAGCTTCTGGCGCATCGTTGGTCGCAGACTTGGGGGCACCAAAAAGATTGGCATTAATCGAAGTCTTCGCGGCGAAAAGAGAACTGGAAGTCGATCCTCCAAGACCAAAGAGTGAGTTGGTGGAGGCAGTTGCCGTCGGAGCGAACTTGATTGGGCTGGTACTGGGGTTCCATGTCTGGTTGAGAGGAGTGGATGCCTCTGCAGAATGGTCGGTGGACGCCGGCACGGAGGCCCTGACAGGCTGGCCATCCTTGTTCTTGGTAACACGATCGAAAAGGCTGCGCCCGGGTGTGCTTTCCCGCGTCCCTGTGCCGCTCGAGGTTCCCGTCTCGAGGCCCGTGGCTGTCGGTTTGATGTTGAATAAGCTAGACTGAGAGTCGGACTCGCCAGCGCCATTCGTAGCACCGCTATGCTCCACACTGACGGCGGTCTCCTGGCTTTCGCTTTGCTCAGGCTCGGAGTCAGTCTCGCTCTCGGCATCGGCATCAGCATCCACCTCCACGCTGCCATTCTTGGCAGAGCCCCCATCAGACAGATAGCCAAAGATGTTGGGGCTCGGCGTAGCAGGGGTGGGCGAGGGTGATGCCTTCGACACGCTGCCGAAGACAGAGCTGGTGAGAGGGGTCTCGGCAGGCTCGGTGCCAAACAAGGAAGACTTGGCGGCGGCAGCTCCCTCAAAGAGCTTGGAGGGCGGCTTGCTGACGGGCGTGCTGGACGGCGCAGGCGAAGGCTTGTTGGCGATCTTCTCGAAGAGCGACTTGGCAGATGACGGGGTAGCTTTCTGCAGCTTGCTTGGCGACTCCTCGGTCATGGAAGCCTTCCTCTTGTTCTTGATGGGGACAGGCGTGGCCGCGGAAGGCTCTTTTGCCTCGTCTCTGGCCATGGCTCTGCGCTTGGCCGAGATCGCGGGAAAGGATTCCTCGGTGGCATTCTTCCCCAGGTTGTCGTCGGCCTTGCGTTTCTTGAGCGTTGCCGGCTTGGTGGGAGTGGCATCGGCATCGGCGTCGGCGTCTTCAGCCTCATCTTCCAGAGGTTCAGGTAGGCCGTGCTCCCTACGCCACCGTTTGAGAACCTCCTTGGACGGCTTCACATTTTGGAACTCGTACAGCCCGTATCGAAGCAAGATGATGCTTCGACTCTTTTCAAACTCCTTGGCGAAATTGATGATGTTCAGCTTCCAGCTCTTCTTGGAAAAGATCTCGTTTGCGGCGTACTTGAGCCGCCGCAGGTCGAGGATGCAGAAGAACTGTCGGCGCTGCTCCTCGTCGAGGTCTGGAGGGCATAGGTGCGACAGGAACTGGTCGGCGTAGATGGAACCGTTCGAGTTCCAGTCCTTGGGGACCTTGTCCGCCAGCACCTCGCCAGTTAGCTCGGGGGGGGGAGATGCAATCCGCAGACTGAAGAGCTCCTTCTCCGGGGCATGGACGGCAACGCCGCGGGGCGTGGCCTTGGCCGTAGCCTCGCGATAGACACGGCTCGGCTCAGGAGTGACGCCCGGAGCGAAGACCTTCTTCAATGTACCTTGCGGCAGACTCGGGGTGAAGGGCGTCACCGAAGGGCTGTCGTTGACGGTGGACGCTCTGAATATGTTACGCGAGGATGACATGCTGTCGTAATTCAGGCTGCTAGCCGGAACCTCGTCGCGCGTTGTAAAGGCCTTGCGAGCCGATGACTGGGGCGTACCGAAACGCTTCGTGGCGTACGGGGTTGGAACATAGCCGCGCTTCGCGAACGGTAGAGGGGGGCGAGCTTTGGGGGTGCCAGAAGTCTCGCTGGCGGCGTCATAGTCGCCGGGAAGGGCGAAGGTGACCATGGCCAAGAATTGCTTGGAGGTGTCTTGAGACGAGAGGCGCGGCCAGGAGGCAGATGAAGTCGCGTCCACACGAGATGCGTCGCGGGGGCGGGCAGCAGGAGGAAAGAGGCGAACACCAAGAGGCGGAGGCCCACGAGAGTGTTGCCGTTGAGAGGAAGAAATAGCCCGAAGGGAAAATATCTGACGAGACTCGAGAGACGCTGGGAGATGGCGTCGCGATGGAACAGGCCGATGGAGGCTGGAGTCTGTTGAAAAGAGGTGGCCACAATCACCCGAACGGCGATGTTTTTTTTTTCCTTGGTGCGGAGAGAGATGGTCTGAGGTTGGACGGCGCGGGCAAAAAGCTGACGAGCCACGGCGGGAAAAAAAAGGCCAGGGATTCTCGGGGCAGCGAGAAGGAGAGACTGGGCGCCCCGCTTTTTCTTCCCCGTCGCTCGCTAAGAAGAGGAAAGAGCGAAGAGGCTTGTTGTTGCCAGTGACGCCGGCGAGAAGTCAAGCCTGAGGCATCAATATTTTATTCTTTTTTTCTTGAAAAAAAAAATAAACCGAGTCACGCCAGGCTCAGAGGTAAGTGAGTTGTATTCTGCAGGCGGACCGCTACCGCCGGGTACCTGGCTAAAAGCGGCAGTGACCACGTTAGCGTTGGTACCCCGTGGTTGTGCGGCCGAGATCAGCTCCTGGCGAGGACTTGGAAAACAGGCTGTTGGAAGGTCATTCGTGTTCCGCCCCTTCTCGTGATCACACGGAGGGTACGGAGTACAGTGTGGAGTACGAGTACAAATACTTGTACTCCGTACGCGCACGCGTCTTGAGCCCAGCTCAATCCTTCAATCCTCGAGACAATTCCGAGCATTTGATGCAGGAAGTCGGCATAGTCGAGACCCTGTCCTCTTTCTCACCTTTCAATCATCGAGTGCATGCTCTCAATCTCAACCTTGGGACAGAGTACGCAGATCAAGGCAAAGCGAATGTAAGTCACAGGCGATGATTGAAGTGTCTTGTGGCAGCTGAAGGGGCACCGCTCATACGGCATCTCTCGTCGGATTCTGGGAAGAGAACCTCGCGGGTCTTGACTTTGAATCCTCGACAAGTTCATCATGTATTGCTTCGGTGGGAGAGGCTGCTCCTATCTCTTATCTCAATGACGTCAATGCCTCCTGTTTGCGTCGCACGACAATTGCGGTCGCGATTTGGATCAAGACCCATGATGGATCAAATCTCCTGAAACGTCAACGGGCAGTCCACTCCCAGCCCAGTTCGGCAACTACTACAGGTAGTACTGCCTTGTGATAGACATTGTGCCGTGTAATGAAAATCTTATATGATAATACAAACTGGATCATCCTTGAACACATTTTAGCTTGACTCAGGGTAGATTTTGAGGCCATTCGGATGTTCTGATAATCTGTGGCAAGAGCGACGAGCATCCATCGTGGGGTTGTTTCCTTGTTGAAGATGGCCGAGATCACAGTGCGCGTGGGCCCAATACAGGGGTCTCTCGCGTCCGTTGGCACGGTGCCGCCGGTCCGCATCCGGCCCTCCTTCAGCGGCTTCGACTGCTGCAGGGACCCACCTTCAGGCGCTAAGCTTGCGCTATGCATCCACTGGTTACCCCTTCCGTCGGTGGCCGCACACAGTCTCAATTGGGTTTCCACACTCCCTACTCCGTACGGATGGACAGGCCATCATGCCTGCTCCGTTACTTCCGCCATCCCCCCCCCCACCCCCCCTCGTCGCATTCACCGCCCGGCGGCTTGGAATCCACAGCTCAAGCACACACTCCCATCCCATCCCTCAATCCCAAGGGTCTGTCTATCCCCAGAGATCAATCAATGCCTGTTGGTGATGCTCCATCCATGTGCATGGGACCCAAGCTGCTGGTGTGGACTTCACTCTGATTCAGGTACCAGCCTTACCACATATGCCAGGACTGACTCGGCCTCAGTCCAGCTTGACTGCCGCAACTCGCTGCCTCTCGCGGCTCTCAGGTGTTCGCACGCATCCCGAGTCCCGGTCTCCAACCTCCCGGACCAGGTTCCTCTGGCAGAACAGCCCGGACGGCGTCCCGACCTCCCAACGGGGAGCGCATGATCGTCTGGCGGCATCTCGCAACATCGTCTCTCCCTTGGCATCAGTCGGATTGCGGACCACATTTCGGTGATATCCCCCACAGACGCATCCGCCGACCCCGGCTCCAGGGGCTCGTTCTCCCTGCGACCCCCCGGCCATACTTTCGTTGCTGGTCCCTCTCTGTTGAGGACTCGGTCCGCTTCTTGCTTTTTCGTTCAAGGTCTTGCCTCGATTCGGGAGGACCTCAGATGCGGCTTCCATTGACTGGATCATTTCCTGACCGCATGGCAGAAAGAGCGTTGCGCTAGAGACCGCCGATACGGAGACCCTGCCCTTGCACAGTTGCGAGTATGGCTTCCTGGACTCCCTCAACCCGTCACGGACCTGCATTCACGGCTCCAGACCAGAATGAACTCATCACGAGGCTGCATGACGACTCTCTGGGCAAACCCCTTCCTCTGCGAGAACGCCTAACCGCCTCGGCCTCCCACCACTCACGCGTTCAGGCCGAAGCGACTTCGTCCGACTCCGACTTCACGCCGTCAAAGTCGTCAAAGTCCTCGAAACAGCCCGGCCGCCGGGCTGGACATTCTCGTTCCATGAGCAATCCATTCCCTTCGTTCCTCAGTGGGAGGAGGAGACGAGCCCCTTCGAAGCCGTCAGTCGACCTGGATGCATCCGATGATGACGACATATTCACCCCTCGCGGTGGGAAGGCGCATCAAGGGGGGGGGGCGTTGGCAACAAACAGGGATTTCGCGACGGGCAATTGTATGACCTGCGCTTCTCTCATGCGTTGGCCGAAGGAGGTCAAGGTCTTCAAATGTACCATATGCTTGACCATCAACGATTTGGTGCGCGTGGAGCGCGATACTCAAGCTGCCGTCGGGAGGCAGCGGCCCGGAACGAGTCAAGGGCCGCCAAAGTCAGGACTGTCCATGACTGGTCGAGGTAGGGAACCCTTCTTTCTCCCTTATTGGAGGCATTGGGGATTTGTGTGCTCATTTTCCGAATCACCTACAGTCCGGCCCATTTCCCTGGATCACACCAAGTATTTGGTTCGACAGTGCCTGCGCGCCTACATCTCAAGACGACTGCGTACCCTGACACCAAACCACGTCCTCGAGTTCGCTCACCAGGCCGATCAGCCTCAGCAAGCCCCGGATCGATTGCGACCGGGCTCTTCCTCATGGCAACTTGGGCGCCAAGATCCCCATTCTCCGTCGCACTCCATGCGCCCGTCTTCTCGAGGGCCGGTTCTCAATGTGCCCCTTCAGTCGCATCCAAGAAGCCCCTCTACAAGTCAATCAGACGACCCCAGGAGGATATTCAAGCCTCTGGAGGACTACATTGCCGAATGCTTCAGCACCTTCGAATGTCTGAATTCGTCCTTTTTCCAGCACCATCCTCGGCCACCCAGCAGATGCGACAGCGAGCCTCGGCGAAACCCCGATCGCGCAAAGGGCGCACGCCCTCTTTCACAGATCCAAAGCGCCTCTCGGGGGGCGGACAAAACAGACCCTGCTACTTTCGATCTGGACCCCAGATTATTGCTTCTGGGTGATGTTGCCGAGAATGGAACCTGGTGGACCGGCGGGCAGAACAAGTCGAAAGGCAAAGCTCCAGTGGCAGCAGATGAGAGTTTCTCGGAGCCCTTTGTCCTGACCAAGACGCCCCAGGTCAACTGGCATGACGTTCAGGAGTGGTACTCAACCATCAACAACGCCGCAGAGGATTGGTTCACCATCTACAATGAGCTCTCAGAAGACGGTTTCTTCGGCAATCCGACTGAAAGTGATCTTCAGGCCGTCGAGCAGGATCTCCTGAGAGGACAACTTCATGCTCAACGTGTAGTTCTCAGGGGAACAGAGCTCTTGTTAAGACGCCCCGGTCGACCCCTCAACAACCCCGCTGACTTACGATTCTTGTTAATCATCATGGAGAATCCGGAGCTTTACCCTGACACCAAGCATTTCCAAGGGCTGCTGCAGCCAGAGAGAACAGCCTCTGAGCGCCCTGAAAATTCGCCGCACAATCAGACGCCAAATTCCGTCCAGCTGCTGGGTCAGCACTCTGGGGTCGTCAAAAGAATCATCGGCCTGCTATCAAACTCGTCCACCGACTGCCATAATCAGATGATTAGCTGGCTCGTCAGATACCCTAGCAGTCGCTTCGCAAAAGTCAAAGAGCTTGTCTCGGGATTCCTCACGTACAGGATGGTGCGACAGGGCGAAAAGAGACAGGACAATCGCACTGTAGATGTTACGGCCGGGCTCATACCGCAGATGGCGATCGGCCGGTCTGGTGCCTCTCTCCACGACGAGGTGAGATCTGCCTGGGCCCCGAAGAACACCAAGGGCCAGAAGAAGTTCATCTCCTACGTCGATGATTGGCAGATCAAAGCTGCTTCGCGAGTGCTCGCTCTCATTTTTGCCGCGAACAATATCCTGGCCACCCGCCGCGCCAACGAGTCAGGGTCTACTCCGAGCAACTCTCCCACCACAGAGCATTCGCATGCTCGTAGCATGCCGCTTCCGGCCAGCGATTTCTACAATTCGATGATTGATTATGCGGACCTTGTGGGCGATTTCGAGTCCTGGGAATCGAGATCAGCCACCTTTTCATTCTGCCAGTACCCTTTTCTCCTCAGCATATGGGCCAAGACCCAGATACTCGAATATGACACGCGCCGCCAAATGCAAAGCAAGGCCCGCGATGCCTTCTTCGACAGCATCATGACTCGGAGGAATATCAACCAGTACTTGGTCCTTGATGTTCGTCGGGAGTGCCTTGTGGATGACAGTCTGCAGACTGTCAGTGAAGTGATTGGAAGTGGCGGTGAAGACCTCAAGAAGGGACTCCGAGTCTCGTTTCGAGGTGAAGAGGGAATTGACGCTGGAGGCCTTCGCAAAGAGTGGTTCTTACTGCTCGTCCGGGAGGTCTTCAATCCCGATCACGGTAAGCCCCCTGAAACTCAGCACTCCTCATTCAACCCAGACTGACTAATTTGTTTTAGGCATGTTTGTCTACGATGAGGACTCCCGGTACTGCTACTTCAACCCCAATTCATTTGAGGCTTCGGACCAGTTCTTCCTTGTTGGTGTTGTGATGGGCTTAGCCATATACAATTCCACCATCCTGGACGTGGCCCTGCCTCCCTTTGCGTTTCGCAAGTTGATAGCGTCGGCCCCCTCACCAGCCGGAGCCGTATCTGCACATCAGCGATCCAAGATGAAGCACACGCTGGAGGATTTGGCCGAGTATCGTCCCCGTCTTGCGTCTGGACTGAAACAGCTACTTCAGTATGATGGCAATGTCCAGGAGACTTTTTGTCTAGATTTTGTCGTCGATACAGACAAATACGGCACCAAGGTGCAGGTGCCTCTGTGCCCGAGCGGCGAGAACAAGCCGGTGACGAATGCGAACCGAAGAGAATATGTCGACCTTTACGTCCGGTACATTCTCGACACGGCGGTCAAACGCCAGTTTGAGCCTTTCAAACGGGGCTTCTATACAGTTTGTGGCGGCAACGCATTCTCGCTCTTTCGTTCCGAGGAGATTGAGCTCCTCGTCAGGGGCTCCGATGAGCCCTTGGACATTGCTTCTCTCAGGGCTGTCGCAGAGTACGACGGTTGGACAGACGGCAAGCCCGATGGGACAGAGCCCGTTGTCAGCTGGTTCTGGGAATCCATTCAGCAGGCAACCCCCCGTGACCAGCGAAAGCTGCTCCTGTTCGTCACCGGAAGCGATCGCATACCTGCTATGGGAGCTGCTTCCCTTGTGATCAAATTGACCTGTCTCGGCGATGACTGTGGAAGATACCCCATCGCCAGAACCTGCTTCAACCTCCTGTCCCTCTGGCGTTACGAATCGAGAGAGAAGCTCGAGGCCATGCTGTGGAGAGCTGTGCATGAGAGTGAGGGCTTCGGTCTGAAGTGACACCTGATGGGCCAAGAAGAATTAAGGGCTTGCATGAGATCGGCAATGCTGCATGTGTCGATTGTGCTTTTGGTTTCTAGGATGATGCAGGGGATGTCTTTTCGGCCCCGAGACATTTTGCATTTGCGGCGAGCGAGTTGGCGTCTTCTCCTCTTCAGGGATCGGTGTCTTGTACACCTCACATGGAGTGCTTGGCAGGCCCACGATAGAGGCACGAACATGGACCTTGCATATAGAAACTTGGCATATCGGTCTTGAGAGTAGATGATGTTTCAATTTTTTTTTTCCTCATTTGTCTATATATTGATGGTCTTGCCATTTCTTTATTGTATTTCTCACGCCTCCTCCTGCTCGGCCATGCCGCCCGCCGCCCGCGCCCTCTTTAGCATGTCCTCCTCCTTCTTCTTCTCCGCCCTGAGCAGCCTGACCCGCTCCCTGTCCGTCGCGGCCTGCTTCCTGAGAGCCTCGAGGCTCTGCATCTCGGCGATCTGCTCGACCGTGGGCTGCAGCGCGATGGCCCTCGTCTCGGCCATGAAGAAGTCGAGGATGTGCGACGAGTGCTTGTTGGTCATGTCGATGCGCACGGCGCGCTCGTCCGAGTTGGGCGCCTGCGCCTTGGAAAGGTTTGTGCGCGAGGAGGCGGGCTGAGTGGGCGCGTCGGGCTCGGCGGGTACGTCGGGCTTGCGGAAGTAGATGGTCATGGTCGCGGGGTTCTGGTTCTGGTCGTGGCGGTTGACGATCATGGGGACGGAGGGGTTGTGGAATTTGAGCCGCGGGAGGCATTCGCGCCAGAACTTCCTGCCACAGGGGGTGAGCTTTCCGTGGTTGGACTGTCTGGGGGCGGAGGGAGGGGGCTTGATGCCGCCTGGGTTATGGGCGAGGTGGAATTGAGAGGCGGCTGACCTAGGGCCCATGTGGCCGCCTTTCATGGTGAAGGCAAAGTCCAGGTGTATCCGGGAGACATCGGGCGGGAGGACCGCGGCGCCAGGACCGCATTGGATCTTGATGAGCTGTTTGGGGACGGGGGTTTGTGAGCTGGTGTGTTCATCTCTGCGAGCGATGGCAATTTGGAACGCTTACCCTCTGTCGCGATGTTATGTTAGCGAGCGGTTGCAAGAGATGGGAGATGAATTCGCAGTATGGAGGGGCGTTCTGGAAAGGGGTACCTTTCTCAAGAGGTTCAGGCGCTCTCCTAGTGACCTCATTGTGGGCGAGTTATCTGCAGTCTCGACGCATCTACACGTCGATCCGCGCACAAGGTGGTGATGGTCGTGCCGAGATCAATGGAACGGCTTCACTCAGCGCTGGACGGACATGGAAAATTGGCTGCGGCGACGGGCCGGTGATGATCCGCGACTTGATATCGTTATCGATAAGAAGAAGAACTGATATCAAAACAATGTACTCCGTAATTCTTTTTTGTCGGCGAGTCGGAGCGAGTCGGCATGCGACAGCTTGCGATGGTCGTGAGTTTTTGATAGCTTTTTTTTCCCCGGCTTGGCTTCTGCATCCATTCTCCATCCACTTTGTTTTTTTGGTTTCGGGCTCAGGGAATTGCGAGGCGCATTTGACGAGAGCGCCATGGCTTGAATGGCTGGAAGGGGAATCTCGAGATCGACGACGACGACTTGCGACCATGTACAGGGGGCTGCCGGCGCATTGGCTCGGCAGGGCGCTGAGGACCTGCGAGGCCTCGCCCTCCACAGGGTTTCTTCTCACCTTGCGCCCTGCGATCCGGCCGTCTAGCTCGGTGCGATCTGCCAGTCTGTCGGGCGCAAGATGGTGCAGAGTCCGGGGCCTTCACACGGAGGCCATTGCCCCTGACGAGGGGCGGGCTTCTTTGTCCCAGCCTGCAACAACGGCCACGACGACCACGACTACCGGTACGACTGCGGCTGCGGCTGCGACTGCGACTACTATTACACCTGCCAAGACGCCGGCAGTACGAAGAGCGACTGCGCGAAGATTACCCCTAATGTGCAGCGGATGCGGCGCGTTCTCCCAGACGGAGGACTCTCAACAGCTCGGGTTCTTCGACCCGAGGAGCAAGCGGGTGCGGATGTGGGTGGATCCTCCGAAACCTAGAATCAACCCCGTCGACGACGACAGCGAGCGCATCGTGGCGGAGGCACTCAAGGGCCTGGACGACAGCAGGCTCAAGGAGCTGGGCCTGAACCCGGCGGGCCTGCTGCAGGAAGACGCGGAGTCGAGGGCAAATGCAACCTGTACGGAGCGGCGAGTGATCCAAAAAAAAAAAAAAAAAGGGGGGGGGTCGGGCAGAGAGAGGCGGGCCGGTGCTAACGAGCTCACAGTGCAGTCGGCGAAGGCGCCGCTTTGCGACCGATGCCACAACCTGAGCCACTACAGCACGACGAGCGACTCGGCCAAGGTGCCCATGTTCCACCCGACGGTGGAGTCGCTGCGCGAGACGATCGAGGAGTCGCCGCACAAGTATAACCACATCTACCACATCATCGACGCCGCCGACTTTCCCATGTCGCTGATCCCGCGGCTCAACGTCCTCCTTGGGGACATCTCCCTGCGCACGAGGAACCGGCGCTCGCGGGCCGGCAAGTACCACAAGAACAGGCAGACGGAGATGAGCTTCATCATCACGAGGGGCGACCTCCTGGGGCCTACGAAGGAGATGGTCGACGCCATGATGCCCTACCTCCGAGAGGTGCTGCGGGAGGCGCTGGGCCGTGTCGGCGGGCGGATCCGGCTGGGCAACGTCCGGTGCGTCAGTGCGAAGCGGTCCTGGTGGACGACGCAGCTCAAGGAGGACATCTGGAAGAGGGGCGGCGCCGGGTGGATGGTCGGCAAGGTCAACGTCGGCAAGAGCCAGCTGTTCGAGGCCGTGTATCCCAAGGGCAGGATGACGGAGACCAAGGCGGCGGCGGCGGCGGCACCCCACTCGGCCAACGTGTCCATGTACCCGAGGGCGGCCGTCGCGGCCGAGTCCCTGGCCGCGCCGGGGAGCCAGGAGGAGGAGGCGGTCGAGGACGACAGGCTGGGCGAGATCGACTTCGGCGAGCTGCTGCCCCCCGCGCAGCCGGCCACCAACTACCCCGAGATGCCGCTGGTGTCGTCCCTTCCCGGGACGACGGCCTCGCCGATCCGCATACCGTTTGGCAACGGCCGGGGCGAGCTGATTGACCTGCCGGGGCTGGCGCGCAGCGATCTCGAGCTGTTCGTGCGGGAGGAGCACCGCCAGTCGCTCATCATGAAGAAGCGCATCATCCCGGAGCAGCTCACGGTCAAGACGGGCAGGTCGCTGATCCTCGGCGGGGGGCTCATCCGGATCACGCCGACGACGCCGGACATGGTCTTCCTAATGTACAACTTCACGCCGCTCGCGGATCACCTGACGATGACGGAGAAGGCGGTCGAGTTCCAGAACCAGACGCGCACGTCGGCCGGCCTGGAGAACATCACGCTGCCGCTGCCCGACGCGGCGCAGACGATGAGGCTCGCGGGGACGTTCAAGCTCCGCCACGACGTGACCAAGAAGAGGGCCGGCCCGTTGACGAGGAAGAACGCCATCGGGATGCAGGTGGACCGGCTGCCGTTCCGCGTCCTGTCGGTGGATATCCTGATCGAGGGTGTCGGGTACGTCGAGATCGTCGCGCAGGTGCGAGCGCGCGACGTCGAGCGCTTCCCGGCGCTGGAAGAAGAGGAGGAGGGGATAGAGGATCAAGAGCGCTACGTCAGGGGCTCGTTCAGGGAAAGGCCGGATCGGCGGTCCCGAGCCGTGCCCGGAAGGGACGCCGCGCGCGAGGAGGAGGACGATCCCTTCCTAGACAAGTTCAAGCTTCGGCGCAACAGCCTCGGCTCCCTGGTGGACGAGCCCCAGAGCAATCCCGAGAGGAAGCCCGAGGCCGAGGGCAAGGGCAAGGGGGGCCTCGATTGGCCCGCGGTCGAGGTGTATACGCCCGAGGGGCGATTCGTGGGCTCGAGGCAGCCGCTTCAGGGGTGGTTGAACAACAAGCCGCGGGTACTGCCGGAGCACAAGAGGAGCCGCCCGCGGAAGAGCATGAAGGGCCAGAAGAAGAAGCAGAAGATGCTGCGGCGGGAGGCGGCGGCAGCGGCAGCCCAGTGACGGCGTGTGGACGCTGAGTGAGAGGAATACGGAAAACTATTGGATTACATACATGTATGTACATGTACGATACTATGTAAACAGGTGTACATCATGGTGTGCGACGCCGATGCGAGCATGGCGGAGATGAGGCTGCATGGCGGGGCGCAATGAGTTTTGACTTCAATGTTTCCTCTTTTGATTCTAGGTGGGCGGTGGGATCGTGCAGTCATACATCACACGCAATCACTCAATCAATCAACAGGCATCCATCTGTCTGGTCATCGCCGGCGAAGACGCAACTGACAGCTGAAGTCCATGGACGAATCGAGTCTTGATCCATGGAGGAATCCGTCAAGGCTGGTGCTGCGTCTGCCTGAGCAGTTGCCTTGCGCGATGCAACAGGATCAATCAAATTTGGTGGGGAGCCGATACATTACAGGGTAGCGGTATCGAGATAAAATATGTCACATAATTAATGAAAGCCTCCATGCGTTTGCCTCTGACGCCTTCAACCTTCAACTTCACACGCGCTTCCATCGATCAACTTGAACCCTCAATCTTTTCAACCTTGCAAAACCGCTGGCCAAGAGTGCGAAACCCTCTCTTTCCGAAGGACACTTTTGTTCCATCGATTGACGACGACCCAGAACGAGTTCGACTACTGCCTCTCGCAGAGCCCTCCCTGCGCCGAGACCTCGATCTCCCCGGCCATGGCGCAACCGTCAGAGGCATCGCAAGCCCTGCAATCGTCCATGCTCCCACAGCAGAGCGAGGCCCCCATGCCCAGCACGTCGCGGACGATGACGCAGACGCAGGCGCAGGCGCAGGCGCAGGAGCAGCAGGCGCAGACGCGCCAGGAAGCCCCCAGGATACTGCGTCTCCGCGGCGGAGGTAACGCCAACGCCAGGTCGGTACAGTGGGCGGACGACGTCGTGGACAACGAGGGCCTGGGGCGCAAGAAATCCAAAGGTGCGTACGAGTACTAAGCCCGAGCATGCGTCCGTGGAGGACGAACAAAGAATCATCGTACTGACGTCGTGCGGCAGTCTGCTGCATATACCACAGGCCCAAGGGCGTGGACGAGTCGAGCGACGAGACCTCCTCCTCGTCCGGCTCGTCGAGCTCGGACTCGGACTCGGACTCGGACAATGACCGCGCCAGGCCCTCGAAGAGCGGCGGCGGCGGCGGCAGGGATCACGGCGACGGGTGCGGGCACCCCCATCACCGGCACGGGAGGGATAAGAAGCGAGACGGGAAGAGGAAGAGGCCGCCGAGCCCGAATGCGTACGAGAAGCAGCCCAAACCGAGGTCGAACCCCGGGCCGGGAGCACCTGGGCCCAGCAAGCACTAAGGACGGAGGCCGGGAAACCCGGGTTGTGCTCCTCGAGGACGACGCTTGGTCTGATTGTTTTTTTTATTCCCCATCTCTCTTTGTTTCCTTATCATAGTTTGGCATGGCGAGCGGACGTCTTGAGGGGACCAGAGACAATGTACAGTTTGCTTTCATTCTGCATCCTGAAGGAGCACGGGTATCGCTATACACGGCTATCGACATCAATAGACTATTTTTCTGCTTCTGCTTCTTCGTCTTCGTCTTCGTCTTCGTCTTATTCTCCCCCTCAAGTCCATCCTCGCCGTGAGATGGTGATGCTACGCCCCCGCATCCGTCTTCTTCCCGCTATCGACGACAAAGTACTTCCCAGCCCTCCTCGACGCGGTGGACAGCGCGTCCCACCCCTCGGCCGCGGACTCGACCTTTTCCCGCGTCCTCTTCGGGCGCCTGTAGTGCCCGACGAGCGTCTCCCCGGCGAGCACCTCCTGCAGGTCGTCGAGCCCGACGGTGCTCTCGCTGCGTGCATCGGGGGACTCGTCGCGGATCGCGCGGAGGGGCTCGACGCCGTCGGTGTCGACCTCCTGCACGGCCTTGACGAAGTGCAGCTGGCTCTGGATCGTGGCCAGCATGGCGTCCTCGTCGGCCTTGGTCTCGGGGAGCGGCAGCGCGGAGAGGCGGAGGAGGTGGTGGAGCTGGGCCGGGGGGATGTCCTCGGGGGGCGGGGAGGCGGGGTCCTGGGAGAAGAGCGAGCTGACGGACCACGAGGGCTCGGCGAGGATGGCGCGGATGGACTGCGGGATCGGGGTTGTTGTTGTCGATGTTGCTGCTGCTGCTGGGGGAGTGGGAGTGGGAGCTGTGGAGATGAGGCGGCGATGGCGGAGGGCGTGGCGCAGGGCCAGTCGGCAGCTGGCGCAGAGAGACATAATGGGCTGTCTTGAGGCAGTGGGTGACGAGCTTCAAGGATCTTCAATGCGATGTGTGAACGAGGTGAGATGCAGCGCAATTGCGAACGCCGGTCGATGATGGATCTTGCTGCATCCGAATTGAGATGATGTCCTCATGGACCCGTCGAGATTGCATCAACAATCCGATAAGGTCAATTTGATGCAACTAATCTCCAGCTTGGTCTCTTAATCGATAAGACCCGCACCGCCAGTTCGCTCAGAGGCTCGCCTGAGTGCGCTGAAGGGCCAGAGCTCCAGTGGAATTGGGCCCCCCGCCCCCGCCAAGTTCCAGCGCAGTCACAGCGCTGTCAGTGGTCACGTCAGGGGTCACCTTCCATCCAGGGCCGCTGGAATGTCCCTTCGTGCCACTTGCGCTGGAGCTTCATCACCGCCACCTTGAACGGAAACAGCTCGGCTCTATTGAAGATTCCACCGACCACGGGCTTCCACTTCGACGCTTGACGACAAAGCCATCAATCATCTCGACTCGATAGCCAGCCCGTGCACGTCTTCGCATCGTCATCAACACCTGCAGGCCCTCCAAAAAAAAAAAAAGAAAGAACAACAACAGCACGACAGCCTCCAAGACCTCGAACCCTTCCTCGTCGCCCTTCTCTCATCGCCCCTCCCGCAGCCATCATGGATGATCCTCGGAGTCTCATTCAACAAGTACGCCCTCCCAACCCGCCGCTCCGCCGCGGAATGCACATGACGATGGCACGTCTCTAACTGCCCGCTCCCAGGCCGAGAAGCTGCTCTCCAAGGCCAGCGGCGGCTGGAGCTTCTTCGGCGGCTCCGAGGAGAAGTTCTGGGATGCCGCGCGGTTATTCAAAGAAGCCGCCCAGGCCTACGAGCGCCAGAACCAGAGTACGCACCGCAAATGCACCCACTGCCTCTCTCTCTCTCTCTCCTCGTCTTTCTTGGGGCCCACGAATGCAAGCATCTTTCGTGCTGCGGTACCACTGACACGCTCTCTCAGACATCGACGCCGGGAGGACACACGAGCGCGCCGCCGAGGTGCGCGAGAAGAACCTCAAGGAGCTCACCGACGCCGCGGACAGCTACGTCGAGGCCTCGGACGCCTACCGCAAGGACGACCCCGAGGCCGCCATCCGCTGCCGCGAGCGGGCCTTCAGCCTCATCGCCCAGTCCACCAGCGAGAGCAAGCAGACGAGGATGTCGCGCGTCAAGGAGATCCTCGGCCAGATCTACGAGCACGACCTGCGCGACACCAAGAAGGCCCGCGAGGCGTACAGGGAGGCCGCCGAGCGGCTGCCCAAGGCCCGCGAGCTGTGCGTCCCCACCTCTTCTTCAAGATGCTATTGTCCATACCCGCCGCTGACCCCCGTGACCCGCACAGCAACGCCAACAAGCTCTGGACGCAGTACGCCGACCTCGCCGCCCTCGACGAGGACTACGACGCCGCCATCGGCGTGTACGAGCGCATCATCGCCTCCATGGCCGGCAACGCCACCATGCGCTGGAGCCTCTCCACGTACTGCTTCAAGGCCGGCATCTGCCACCTCGCCTCGGGCGACATGGTCGGCGCGCGCCGCGCCGTCCAGAGCTACCGCGACAAGGACCACGAGATCTCCTCCGAGTACAAGTACAAGCTGCTCGACGCGCTGTGCGACGCCATCGACGCCCGCAGCCAGGACAGCTTCACCGAGGAGCTCTTCGAGTTCGACCGCAAGAGCAGGCTCGAGCCCTGGATGACAGCCATCCTCGTCAAGGTGAAGAACTCGATCGAGGCGCCCGACGACGAGTTCGCGTAGAGCTCCCGCCTGCCTTGTTTTTCTTTGTTCTGCGCCATTCTTTTCCTTTCTTACCTCTCTGTTTCTCTACTTTTTCTTTCCTCTCTTGATATGGCCGGGTAGAGAGGCTCGATGCGGGCTTGTTCACGGATGGGAATTGTTTATTTTGGAAGCAAAATCTGGTTACGCTGGGGGTTCTTTCTTGGGAATTCGCGGAGTGTCACTACACAATTATTATGCCTGTAATGGTTACGATTCATTGTTACGATTGGCAGACGAGGGGACCGAATACCAAGAGTTCATCTTCTGTGCAGCCCCTTTTCCTTGTTGCGATCCCTGGGTCATCCCTTTGCAATGCTTTTGACTTGGACGTGCTCGAGCTTATGCAAACCTTGCGGAAAGGTTAGTAGTGGCCTGGCGATAGACTTACGATGAATGACAAAATCGGAGGACGCAGTGATGATTGATAAATGTTTTCATGCAGAGACTGCCAGTGGTGATAAAATCACAAAAATCAATCTATTCAAATCAAGACGCATGCTTTCTAACTCCTGCTTGCTATGTACACTCCCCCGATTTCGAATTTCGAAGAACAAAAAAAAAGAAGCATTATGACACCAAAAAAGACAAAGGCTTCATTCCGCCGAACGGCGCATTAATCGGATCAAGAAGCAGATACGTCCAGGACATTGCTTCACTGCCAGACGTCCCTCTGGAGGGCGCTGCCGGAGCAGGCCTGCGGGACGAAGAAGGTGTGGTTAGGATCGCTCTCCCAGGTGACGGCGCCGTTGCTGGCGACGTTGATGTACTTGTACTGGACGGGCACTCCGGCGGGTAGGTTGACGGAGGCGGTCCAGACGGGGTCGCCGTTGGAGTAGTCGGCGGCGTTGAGGGCGACGGCGCGGCTGGGGTCCCAGTTGCCGAGGGCGGTGTCGTTGCCGACGATCTTGATGGTCTGGCCGACCTGGGTGACGACGGTCTCCTTGAAGACGACGGCGATGGAGGCGGGCACGGAGCAGGGGGCGGAGGTGGCGGTGGGGTCGGGGACGGTGCCGGTGGGCGTCTGGCTGGGCGGGAAGGAGACGGCGGAGGGGGCAGAGTAGGAGCCCGCGGCGGAGGCGCCGGAGCAGGAGAGCGGGATGGAGGTGGCGTTGCCGTCGGCCCAGCCGGCGGGGATGATGCCGGCGCGGCGGTCGACGGCGGTGAGGAAGGAGGCGTAGGACCAGGTGAGGTTCTTGGCGGACAGCGGGACGCCGGTGTTCTTGTCGAACTGTTCGGCGAGGGAGCCGTCGGCAGGGGTGTAGGCGGCGACGACGTCGACGAAGCCGTCGGCGTAGGCGGTGACGGCGGCGACGATGGTCTTGAACGTGGCGGAGCTGCTGAGGAACTGCCCGGTCGCGATGCCGGGGACGAGGTCCTGGAAGAAGGGCAGCGAGAGCGGGGTGACGGTGATGGAGCCGGCCAGGTTCCAGGTGTAGACAGCGTCGTAAAGCTGCTCGGCGGCGGCGAGCGTGGCCAGGTACCAGGGGTTGCCGTTGTAGTAGACGTCCTCGGGGTAGCGGCCGATGGCGCTGGCCTTGCCGACGGGGATGCCGGCGTTGACCTTGTAGAAGCGCATGGAGTCGACGACGACCTTGAGGTTGGACAGGGCCTTGTCACTGCACGGCTGGAAGGTGGCGCTGTCGCAGCCGATGCTGGGGTCGAAGGTGTGGATCGCTGTCAGGACAGAGTTGATGTCCTTTCCTGAGCGGCCATTGTCCTGGTTGACTGTGGGAGTTGGAAACGTTAGCGAAAACAGGTCGGTAAAAGGGGGGGGGAGCACAAAGGAAGGCTGGGGCGTACTGTTGGAGTCGATGTAACCGCCAGAGGACACCCAGAAGGTCTGCATGAAGCAAAGAATCTGAGGAGCAATCGAGGAGTAGGTGGCACCAGACTGGCCAAGAGTGGCAGCGAGGTTCGCGCCTTCAACGAGAGCTAGAAAATGCCTTGTCAGTGATGTAAACCTCTCAACTAAATCTCTTAGATTCACCGACTTACCTCGGTGCTGGTTGGCAATGGTGAAAAAGGAGCTACCCTTCACCTCCTCCCAAAGATCAAATCCTGTCTGGTTCCTGTCGCCAACTGTCAGCTCTGTGGTCTTTCAAAGAGGCGAAAGCCTCCAGAATTTGGCGCTTGACGCCGTGATCTGACTCACCAGTATTGGGTGACGTAGTTGAGGTCGTTGCGCACAACGGGCCAGATGGAGTCGACGGTCGACTGGTAGCCATTGGCAATCAACCACTTGGAGTAAGCAATCATGGCAATGGCACGGAGCGCAGGTCCATCGCGCTGAGGTCGGCCTGTTTGACACAAAATGAAAGACGGCAATTAGTGACTGACATCTCGGTGAGTTGCGTGGATGAGATTGCGAATCTCCTTACCCCATGGGTTGTTGAAAGCAGATGGCTGGATGTTGAACTTGGCCTCGCCCAAGCCGCTGCCATCGGCGAGTGAGCCAGACGGGTTGGAGATTGTCTGAATCTTCGCCTGGGCTTTGATGTAGTCCTCAATGTGCTTCTGAAGGCCTGCATCGTAGTGGTTGATGAATCGATCCACGATGGCCTTGAAGACCAAGGCAGCGTCTCGGGTCCAAGAGAACACATCTAACGGCAGTCAGTTTGCTGTCATTCTTGTGCGACTCTCCGCCGGGGGAGATTCTGATGGGGGAATCTTTAGGTCCTTACAGTCAGGGTCGGAATAGCTCGGGGAAGCAACGACGATGCCAGGGCCAGCATTGAAGGAGTGGCACCCAGAGGTGCCGATGTTGCAAAGAAGAAGATCCAAGGCCACGGGGCCCTCGGCTTTGATGAAGTCATCTACAGACTTCTTCGCCGAGGCCGCATTGGCGCTGCCGAGGCCCAGGACGGACTGGACGGCAACGGTGCCGACCAGGACTGCGGTTGAGAGGACGTGCATGATGGGTTGGATGAGGGATGA
Organism: Escovopsis sp. AC; assembly: GCA_003055955.1. Lineage (NCBI taxonomy): Eukaryota > Fungi > Ascomycota > Sordariomycetes > Hypocreales > Hypocreaceae > Escovopsis > Escovopsis sp. AC. The sequence continues at coordinate 851,234 of NQYS01000005.1, forward strand.
TGGAGAGGTGCTGTTGAGAAGCGAGTGAGAGGAGGACGCGAGATCCATGGTGATTTATATTCTTCCGTGACCCCCGCCTCGTTCTCCCGTCACCAGTCTCGAGACTCGAGTCTCTCCAGTCAGCTTGACTCTCCAGTCGGCTGGACTCTCCAGTCTCCAGTCTCCAATCTCCAACCTGTGCTCCCCGGGCTCTTGTCTCCTGCCCTTTCGAAGCTCGACTGTCTTTCCCCCCAATGCCGTTGGCTCGCCCGCGGGGGTGCTTGCTCGCTAGCTCCGGGCAATCGTTAGGGAAGGCGTCAGAAGGAGACCCGCAGCGGCGACGGCGTTGTTGTCGTTGTTGCTGCTGAATGTCGTCGGTCCGACAGGGAGCAATTTGACGTTGTTGCGGCAGGGGGGGGTCGAAGTTGGGTACTCGTATGAATGGATGTACAATAAGTGGATGCTGTTTGGAGACTTCTCAATTTCGAAAGGGCCGATTCTCCAGATCTCAAGTGCCGAGTTCTTCCCCCCTGGCTGGAGCCTGCGATTGGCAAGGATCAATCGATCAATGGATCTCGGCCTCGCGAGTTCACCCTGCGTGCCCTTGAAGATCCGCGGGGTGGACGGGGGAGGAAGGGATTTTTTAATCAAGAGCACTTAGCTTCAATCCTCGGGGTAAGCTAGAGAGTGATGGGATGCAGATGCAGGAGATGTTCGACCCCCGGAAATGGACCGATATACTCGTACCTGTTGTACTGAGGCATCAACGTATCAATGTGTGTTGTATGTACCTGTATGTGTCCTTCCGGGGGGGGGGGGGGGG
>NQYS01000005.1:852100-862662 GCA_003055955.1 Escovopsis sp. AC
GGGCGGGAATGATCCCTGGACCCCAGACAGCGGTGCGCACTGCGCAGATGCTGGGCCACCCACACCCCGAAGCCTTGGCCAAGGGTCTAGAGTACCCTGCAGGTGGGATTGGTTCGGGGAGGCAGCAGGTTGATGGGCGATGGGCGAATTGGGCGCGCCATGTGATGACGATGGTGCGGGAGCAGGCGATGACGATCCCGGGCCCTCGACCGCTTCTCGACCGGCTGCTGAAAGGCAAGGCCGGGAGGAATAGATGCTCCGTCCAAGAGCCGGGCCCAGAGTGCAGACGGTGTGTGGGATGGGAGGAGGTAAGCAAACGAGCTGTCACCTCGGCGGCGATGGAGCGTTATGGGCCGAGGCTTCCCGCGAGACACTCGAGACGCGAGAATGTCAATTCCTGCCCTGGAGCTCAAAGTACTCCGCACGAAGCAGAATCAGAGCAGAGCAGAGAGCACTGAAGAGTCGGAGGTGTCACATCGGGTCTTGGGTCTGTGGGCGTCTTGGCGGAGCAATCAAAGGGGCAGCTTTTCGCGCGTGACCGAGAGTTACTCAGGCTCGGATTATTGATGTGTCCATCTGTCGGTTTCCATCATGGGAAAGCGAAGAGTCGTGGTGCGGCATCATGCGCGTTTGTGCGTGTCGGTCGGGACGCAGGAGTGCCTTGTATGATGTTCATTGTTGCCTGCGATGGGATCAAAGAAAGGAAAGAAAAAGAAAATAAATTCCCATCAGAATAAAACATGAGCATCGAGATGCCACGTTTCCAGCGAGTGCCAGTGGTTTCCATGCATCAATTCATCAATGTCTCTCTCCCGTATGTTTCGCTGCAAAAGGTACTCCGTACTCCGTACATACAGCATATAGTAGTTGTCGTCGCATCACCGAGTAGGACTTGATGTAGGGTAGGTGGTATCTGGCTTGCATCCACAGGCGCCGTGCATCGTGTCCAGCTTCATGTGACTGACTGGCGACTTCAAGAAGGTATTGAACCATCATCATGATCATCATCATATGGACTCAGTCAACAGCTACCTAAACGGGTTGCGCTTGGCGCAGCACCTCAGCTCTCGCATGGCAAGTTCGTGGCACTGACGTCGGCCCGTCAATCTCGCTCTCGATATTGCCTGCCCCTCTGATCCTGCATTCCTAGATTCGCCTGCGTGGAAAAGAGACAATGGTGTCGCCGCGATGCTGCCAGTCACTCGTTCTTGGGGCGGATGACATTTGCTGGGCGACGCAGGCCCATCTTGTGACAGCCGTTGGGGTCGCACCGCATAGTGCTTCTTGATACTCCGTACATACTATATAATTTGAGAGCACGAGTACGAGCACTACTAAGGCTCCGGAGTATCCCTCGGACTCCTGCAAAACTGGATTGATCCGAGTCAAAGCTGGAGTCGGGCGTTGTGAATGCGGAATCATCCGCGTCACTGGCCAGGGTGCTGAATCTGGGCCGTTCATATCGTCGTCCCTCTGGATCGACGGCACTGCACTGGGATCGGCTTCATCATGGGCCTCATCATCGGTCCACAGCTCCATCCCTTGCAAGAACAACAAGTACTCCGTAGAGCATGTCTAGATCCAGGCCTCGCCGTCGGTCATCGCTCGGCCTGTCTCGGCCGGTAAGGAGGGACCTCGGTCTGCCCTCAAATAGGCAAAATTGCATGCGGTGGTGATGTGCCATCGAGAACTCTTAGTGGAGAATTCTTCGTCAACTTTTCGTGAGGAAACGCAAGAATACGACCTCTACTGCATCCGGTTGCATCATACTTCAACAAGGCAAAATCAATGTAGGCAACCCATGGTTTTCCCCAACCTCACGGGCCGACGGCCTCGGAAAAGAGGGTTGGAATATAGGGCCTCCAGCAATCAGCCGCATCACTCAAGCCATCGTGAGACGGCGAATGAGGCAGCTCAAGGCCGGGTCGTTCTGGGACCTGTCGATAGGATAATTGACACCATAACAAGTAGATGGCTCCATGGAGTTATCGAGCTGCGCAGCAATCGACCCTGACAAAAAGCAGAGGACCGCTGGGCACAGATCCGGTGATTTGGTGAGAAGAAAAAGAAGGAAAACGAAGTAAATTTTCGCTTCGACGCAGAATTTATCATGAAGTTGCGGACGGACCCCCGCGTGATTTTGCACGTGACATAAAAATTCTCTTAGTCATCCTGGACTTTGTCGCCGCCGCCTCGTTGAATGACGAGTCTGATACTCCGTACGGAGTACATATTGATTGATTCAAAGATCCATTCTGCATCCACTGCACTCATACTGCGTCGAAACCAGGACGGATTGAGGCAATCTCGGCTGACGACCCAGCATTGCGAAGCCCTCCTTGCCGCTGCGACGACTCTGCGTCCTATCCTCCTCCGCAAGCAAAATGGACGCCGCCACCATCGAGGAGACAAATCGCATCCGGATATCGCTGGGCATGAAGCCCCTGCCGGTACCCGGAGCCACCGACGCCAAAGAACAGTCGAAACCAGCGGCAAACTCAGACAGCGGCGGCGGCGACGACGACGACGCGCCCAGCACGCTCGAGAGCCGACAGGCACAGGCCTACGACAACTTCAAAAAGGTCCGCGATGCCGAGGCCGCAAAGAAGCTGCGCGAGGAAAAGGCCGCTGCGGTGCGGAGAGCCCGCGAGAAGGCGCAGCGCTTCGCCCTGATGGAAGGAAAAGGCCTCGGAGACGACAACGACGGCGAGGAGCAGGACGCCAAGGCCTGGCTGCTTGGCCAGAGGAAGCGGCAGAAGAAGATCGACAAGGCCAGGAAGCTCGAGCAAGAGCTTGCGGCTGCCGAGGCCGCCGAGGCCGCGGCCATCCAGTACACCTCCAAGGACCTTGCCGGTCTCAAGGTCGCCCACGATACGACGTCCTTCCTGGACGGGGACGAACAGATCTTGACGCTCAAGGATGCCACCATCGAAGAGAACGAGAAGGAGGGCGACGAGCTGGAGAACATGAAAATGCGAGACCAAGAAAAACTCAACGAGAGACTAGACCTCAAGAAGAAGATGAGAGGCTATGACCCCAACGATTACGAGGACAGTGGTCTGTTGGCGCAGTACGACGAGGAGATCAACGGGAAAAAGGCCAAGAAATTCACCCTAGACGACGACGGTGCCATTGCCGAGCTGGGAGACATCCTCGGCCGACCGGCGCGGAAGACAAACAAACTCCAAACCATCAGCCTTGATGATATCATCGGTATGCCTCAATCTCAAAGGATCTTCTTCGATTCATTATCTCGAGCTAATATGTGACAGATGACACGGTCCCGTCTTCGGATTATCTGGCCGCATTAGAGATCAAAGTCAAAAAGCCAAAGAAGAAGAAGAACAAGAACAGCCGCCAGAAGCAAGCCGACGAGGACGACATCTTCCCTCTCGAGCCCGTCTCCGCAGACAATGGCGCCATGGATGTCGACTCGAAAGACGGCCCTGCTGCCAAGAAGCGAAGACTTGAGACAGACACGTTGGCAGACGATGAAGATCTGCAAGCGTCGTTGGCCCGGCAGAGGAAGAACGCGTTGACCAAGCGCAGGAAAATGCGCCCCGAAGACCTCGCCAAGCAGCTCAAGGAGGAAGGTGACGAACCAACCAAATTGCCCGACGACGCCAACGAGGGCGGCCTCGTAATAGGGGAGATCTCCGAGTTCGTCGCCGGATTGAGCAAGCACGATGACGACGAGGACGGCAGACCGAAGCGACAGAAGCAGCGCACGCAGAGCCCCGGCGCCGCGGCCGACGGGGATCACGACATGGGCGACGATAATAAGAATGACGAGGACGGCGACGGCGACGGCGGCGACGACGACGACATGCGGGACGCAGACGCGGATGCGGAGCACCGCCAAGCCTCGCCCAGCATCAAGCAGGAACAGGAAGGGGCAGAGGCAGAAAAGGACGAGGACGAGGAGAAGGAGGTCGGCCAGGGCATGGGCGCGACGCTTGCGCTCCTTCGCGAGCGCGGGCTCGTCGAGCAGGCCGACGGCGCGGGCCAGTTCAAGAGCTTCCGCGACCGGGAGGAGTTCCTGCGGCGCAAGCGGGTGCTCGAAGAGGAGCTGGACGAGCAGACGCGGCAGCAGCGGGAGCGCGACCGCGCCAACGGCAAGCTGGACCGCATGTCGGTGCGCGAGCGCGAGGAGTGGGCGCGGCAGCAGAACACGTGGCGCGACCACCAGCAGTCGAAGCGCATGGCGGAGCTCTTCCAGGCCGGGTACCGCCCGAGCGTCGAGCTCAAGTACGTCGACGACCACGGCCGCCTGCTCGACCAGAAGGAGGCCTTCAAGCACCTGAGCCACCAGTTCCACGGCAAGGGCAGCGGCAAGGGCAAGACGGAGAAGCGCCTCAAGAAGATCGAGGACGAGAAGCGGCGCGAGGCGCAGAGCCTCTTCGACGGCCAGAACGCCGGCATGAACCTGGCCACCACGCAGCAGCTCAAGAAGCGCAAGGAGGCGGGCGTCCGGCTGGGGTGATGTGGGAGGGAGCACACACGTCACATACACACGGCACCTCGTCAGACACTATAGCAGTGTGCACTTTTTATTTTTCTCTCCCCCCGGGCGAGTTGATGATCATTTCTTAGGTCGTGTTGGAGGTGTTGGAGAAGTCTGGCTTTGCGGTACAGAACAGAACAAAGGTGCATTTTTTACCCCTTCAAACTTTTTTGTGTATGCTTCCCTGGAGCTTGACATATCTTGCTGACACTGTGAAGAGTCGGTGCGTGGTTTCGATGGCAGGTTTGTCGTGTCCTCTCGAGCAAGCTTGCTCCTTGCTCCTGTCCTCCTGTCCCTCCTTGCCGTCTCTGCTGGTCCGAGAGAAGCCATTACCATACCTATTCCTTTCGTAGAGTGCTAGATGATGGCGATGTGGCCACGTGTAGATTTTCCAGACCCCAATGGATCGTAAAGCCAAATGTATCCCGACCATGGGATGAGCCCGTTGGGAGTCCTTGATTTTTTTTTTCTTTTTTTTTGGAAAGGAGAACAAGGTTTATTGCAATAATCTCAATGCTATATATGTGTATGGAACTGAAGAAACGCCGAACAAGACCGGAAACCCTATGAGATCAAGGAAAACAACACATCAATATTACGAGCAAAACAAAATGGAAATAAAAAAAAGATTATCTTTATAACCGGATATGAGCACCAATGCCCCGTCCCGCGTACGTCAACGTCTCCCTCCAGCTGCCGATGCGCAGCCGCACCTCCGCGCGGGCATCGAGCCGCAGCGACCCGCCCAGCGCGTCCCGCAGCTTGTCCCACCCGATGCTGTCGAGGGACCAGGCCACGGGCAGCCGCGGGGTCGGGGAGATGCCCGGCGGGGCGTCGAAGGGCTCGTTGTAGAGGATGTCGCCGACGGGCTCGGTGTGGTCGTAGAAGGCGGTGGCGTTGATGCGCTCTATGTGGATGGTGTTGTATTTGAGGGGGGACGCGAGATTAAATGTGGCCGTGGATGAGAATATGTGGAAGATGGTATTACGCAGGAATCTGGTGTTGGGGTCGCCATTGTTGCCGTCGTTGTCGTTGTCGTCGTTGTCATCCGGGGGGAGCTGGATCCGCGGGGTGGGGAGGGTGATGTTGATCTTGGAGAGGGCCTCACCGAGGAGCGGCGCGACGGGGATGCTGTCGCGGTGCGCGCGCAGCGTCAGGGTGGTGTTCTCGCCGGAGATGTAGTCCGAGAGCAGTTTCCGCGCGGCCTGGTGGCCGACCTTGCCGCCCATGGCGACGGGGTCCCAGGCGGCGTAGACGACGAGGTCTTTGTTCTGCCCGAGCCCGAGGTCGAGGTTCCGGCAGGAGATCTCGCCGATCAGGTGGCCGTCGGCCGTGAGGACGTGGGCGCTCGCAAAGGGGATAGAGGCCGTGTATGGCGTGGGGTTGACCAGGTCCACGGCGGCCCGCATGCGGACAGAGCTCTTGGATGTTCCCACGACGGCGACATCCCTGACGTGGATGTCCACATCTCCGAATAGCTCCCCAGGGATGTCTGGATGTGCAACAAAAAAAAAAACGCGTTAGCCAGGTCCGCGCCCGGGGGGGGGGGGCTCGCAAGTGAGGCTACTTGATACCAGCGTCGCGCGTCTCTCGACGTGGTATACATGGCCCTCGCGAGCGAGACGCGTGTTATGCAGGGGAAGTCTACCAACGCGAGGACGGACGTTTGATCGGCATCTTGCCCCTGGCGGGTATCTCCTTGACAACCAGGGCGCCGATGGCGGTGGACACCCTGGCATCGACGAGGGAGCTGATGTCGAGCAGGAGGTCGGCGTCGCCGAAGAGGAGCTGCTGCACTACATCGCTGAAGACGTCGCCGTCGGTGATGTCGAGGGGCACCTGGCTGAGCCTCGAGGTGATCATCATCAAGTCTCCGACGTCGTCGTCGTCGTTGCCGTCGTCATCGCCGCCAGGGAGCCTCTCCGACTCGGCCTTTTGCCAGCTGCGCACGTTGAGCTCGCCGAACTTCTTGCCCTGGTAGAAGACGTCGCTGCTGGCCTGGAGGCCGTTGACGTCCATGCCGAGCTGCAAGTCGCGGGGCACAGCAGCCAGCACCTGCAACGTCCCGGAGACTCGGGCTTTGCCCTGCGGGGTGTCTGGATCGGCGAAGGGGCTCGGGAGCTTGAAGTCGATGTTGGAGACGGAGATGTTGCGGATGGCGTTGTCGAACGACCGTCCGGGCAGGTCGATGGGGACGGCGGTGGAAGCGAGGATGGATCCGATCCAATCGGGCACGCCGATATCCCCCGACTGCTGCCCTCGAACAAAGACTCGGGCGTTCCCGCCATGCAAGTACTCCTTCATGAAGACATCAAGCGGCGACATATCAGACTCCGGGCACGCCCGCACGAGAGACTCCGGCAGACCTTTGATGAGACCAAAGGCGTCGACGGTGACATTGACATGAGGCTGGACGGGGACGGAGCCGGTGGTGGCCGACGCGACCTTGATATGGGCCTCGGAGGCATCACAATTGGGGACGAGGATGTCAAAGCCAAGGGAGGGGAGTGTCAGGCTGACGGGGTAGTCATTGTATACGATGAGGGAAACATTCGCGCCGACGGCCATCCGCCCACCGCCACCAAGAGGAACATCACGGATCTTGATCTGGCCAATGTCATAGTCGGGGATGGTTGGGATGTCCTTGGCTGTACGAGAGAATTAGCAAAAGTGTTTACCAACAACGGGAGGGCAGCGCGAAGGAAGGTAGGTGGTCTTTTTCTTTTTTTTTCTTTGCGTCATATTATTGATTTTTCCCGAAAATATAGTGACGCAAACGACCGGTAGAGAGATTGACCTTCGAAGACCATAGACTCGACCACTTCATGGGTCCCCAAGGGCAGTACGCCCGACCTGATACTGATTGCCATCGCCCCGGTGACTTTGAGCCGCTTGACTTGACCATCCAGCCAATCATTGACAATCTTGCGCAGGACCTGCGAGTCCCGAATGCTCAGCTCCGTCACGAAGTCCATGGCCGTGCTCGTCCCATCGATGAGGTTGATGGTGAGCGAGGGGACGACGACGGTGCCGAGAAGGACGTTGTCATAGCTGGGAAGGTAGAGCTGGAGCGTCGTCTCCTCTGTGTCGAGCTTCCTCACGACGCCCGTGGCCATCCTTCCGAGGAACTGGGCGACGGTGTCGTTGACACGCGAGCCGTCCATCTGGAAGTTGGCCTGGATGCGGGCGCGGACGCCGTCCTGGGTGAGTGCCTCGACGGACAGGCCCGTGGGCTGGAGGACGGCGGCCCTCTCGGCGTAGAACTTGACGGCGGGCGGGGCGACGAAGCCCAGGACCATGACGAGGACGACGAGGACGGCCAGGCCGGAGATGGCGATGATGGACGGCCAGCGGGCGCCGGCGGCCTCCTTGTGGCTGCCCTTGTCGGAGTCGTCGTCGTCGCCGTCGTCATCTCTCTGGCGCGAGCTGCTGCTGCTGCGAGGGCGGCAGCTGTCGTAGAGGAGCGGCGACGACTCGGACACGGGGCTGCGCTGGGGCTCACGCCTCGCGGAGAGCAGAGGAGACCTCTCGTGGGAGCTCGTCATGATCGTGCCGCGAGGACGAATGAGCTGGGCGGGATACGAGGCTGTCCTTGTTGCGACCATCGGGCATGGCACGAGGCGGGTCTGTGTGCGGATCAAGCGATGACGACGGGGCTCGTCGAAGGGTGGCCGGATGGATCAATGGATAAGGTATGTAGGAAGCTTGTGGGCTGCTGGTTGCTGTGAATGGGATCACCCAATTGCGCGGAAGCGAGCCAAAGGAAGCAAATCCAAGACGACGGGGCGAAAAGGGATCGGAGAGGAGCGAAAGGGGATGGAGATGAAGATGAAGATGAAGATGAAAGGGAATTGAACTTGGTATGATGGTGATTTGAGGTGATGACGAGACAGGCTGGGACTTTGAATGGGGGGGGGAGGCGTCGGGACAACGGACTCGGGGCGACGGCGACGATTAGTCATCCGACCCGACCCTAACCCCCTTCGCCTGCTCCATACACACTCCGCATACTCCGTAGTACGAGGACTAACATGCACAATCAATCCGAGCACGGCTTATCGCGCATACCGTGCGCATCATGCATAAAATGCGTACCCTGGAGCGCTGCTAATCAAGCTGTCCGCCAATCAGGCCTCGCGCTCGATGCCGTCATCTCCAGCCTCTTCCCCACGCGGGCGGCACTCAAGCTGCCATGTGATCACTAGAGTCGCCGATGATGCCTGGAGGTACGGAGTAGTTGATGAATCATGGATCTGCCTGTATGTACGGAGCATGAATGGAGCACTCCGTAGATGCCCCATGTCTGCGTCTAGACGATCCCACAAGCTTGCATTTTCAAAGCTTGCAAAAAGTCGCTCGTCTTGCCGAGTTGTCCTCGATGGCCTCATACATACGGCTCCCTGAACCCGAGATTCAATGGCCCCCATTCCAGGGTTAGGGTTATGGGGATGGTGATGCCTCCACTCTGCGATGACTCTCTAACAACCCACCCATGCCTGCTATAGTAGTCCGAACACGGCTCGACATTCAACGTGCCCAGCATCTTCATTGCCATCACCATTGACTGTGACTCTTCAATTGGCTTCATAAAATTCAATTATAGATTTTTGGGCATAGGTAGTCGATCATTGATCTCATCTGGAGGCATTTGAAGATCGACATCCACCTCCTCATCCCCATCTCCCGTTTCGCAAGACATCGCCATACTAACCTGGGCGTCACCACCCACCATGAGAAGCTCCATCCTTCGAGCAGCTCGCACCGCCGCCAATGGCGTCCAGTCCAGGGCCTACTCCCAGTCGTCGGGCCCCAGGCATCTCATGACCATCGCGGACCTCACGCCCGGCGAGTTCACAGCCCTGGTCCGCAATGCCGCGTCCCGCAAACACGCCGTCAAGTCCGGTCAGGCCCCGAGGCCGCTCAGCACCGGCCTCGCCGGCCAGACCGTCGCCATGATGTTCAGCAAGCGAAGCACCCGGACCCGCGTGTCCACCGAGGCCGCCGTTGCCATGCTCGGCGGCCACCCCATGTTCCTCGGCAAGGACGATATCCAGCTCGGCGTATGATCTGTCCTATCCTACCTGCAACCGAATCCCCCCCGATCCCCCGAAGCACTTAGTAGTAGTGAGAGCCCCCCGCGGCTGTGAGCCATATCGCTGACAATCCGCGCAGGTCAATGAGTCCCTGCGCGACACCTCCATCGTCATCTCGTCGATGGCGTCGTGCATGGTGGCCCGCGTCGGGCCGCACTCCGACGTGGCCGGCCTGGCGCAGCACTCCAGCGTGCCCGTCATCAACGCCCTGTCCGACGACTTCCACCCGCTCCAGACCATCGCCGACTTCCTCACGCTCCGCGAGGCCTTCGCCCCGGGGGTCCGATCCGGCCTCGGCCTCGAGGGCCTCCGGCTCGCCTGGGTCGGCGACTCCAACAACGTGCTCTTCGACCTCGCCCTCGGCTGCGTCAAGGCCGGCGTCGACATCGCCGTCGCGTCCCCTGATGGCTACGGCATCCCCGCCCGTATGAGGGCCCTCATCCTCGAGGCCGCCCAGGGCGTCGTCGGCGCGCCGGGCAAGCTGATCGAGACCACGGTGCCCGAGGAGGCCGTCCGCGGCGCCGACTGCATCGTGACCGACACCTGGGTCTCCATGGGCCAGGAGAGCGAGATGAAGAAGCGGCTGCAGGCGTTTGCCGGCTACCAGGTCACCAGCGAGCTTGCGAGGCGCGGGGGCGCCAAGGAGGGCTGGAAGTTCATGCACTGCTTGCCCCGGCACCAGGAGGAGGTTGCGGACGAGGTCTTCTACGGTTCCCAGTCTCTGGTATTCCCCGAGGCGGAGAATCGACTTTGGGCGGCCATTGGTGAGTCGTCTCGCATTTTATTTCTCCATCATCTTCATCGGATCTGGTGCTAATTTATCCATCACAGCTGCGCTGGAATCATTCGTTGTCAATAAGGGCAGGTTAGAATAACCAAGATTATATGTACATCGCTTGATCCCTTTCTCCCCCCCCCCCCCCCCCACCACCCCCCCCCCCCCCCACAACCCTCCACTCTCCCAA
>NQYS01000005.1:867080-900681 GCA_003055955.1 Escovopsis sp. AC
CTCCGCCCCCTCCTCCCAGCTCTGCGCCTCCGCCTCCGCCGCCTCTGTCCTCTGCGCCCGCCCCCCCAGGAGGTGGCTCCTTCAGCGCCGTAAGTTCCTCTTTGCTTCGATCGCCCGATCGCTCGATCGCTCTCCGATCCTCTTTGAATTTGCCATGGTTTCAGTCGCTCACCTTGCTTCTAGGTGCCGCCTCCGCCAGGGCTTTGATAAGAGAGCAGCAGCAGCAGCAGCAGTCATCCGACCCGTACTGAGCCTGCCGGGCGCGTGTTTCGCCCCGGCCCGCCGAGAAGTCTATGGTTTGACCATTAGTACCTGTATGAGGACACAGGCGCGATCTGACATGAAATCCTAACCAGTTAGGGAGGAGAACTGCCAGTGCTTCTTGCCCACGCGAGGGAGGGCAGGGTGTTGACGAATACAAATCAAGGTTTTCATTTAATACAAGTTTGGGGAGCAGTTTCAGACTGACCAAAGCAGCGGCTTTTGCTTCAAGACGGGACCATCCAGCTCACGATTGCAGGAACGTTGCGGGGGCTACCCGTACTACTAGTAGTCAGTGACATGATGAAACGCAGCGACGCGGCGCGCGGTGCTCCGTGCTCTTCCACGAAGACATTCTCTGCTGACTGACGCAGGATGTATCTGTAGGCATAACGTCTGTCGGTCTTCTTCGGACGGCCTGTGATCCCCTGATGTTGTCTGCTGTTGTACCTGTATCCGCGAAGAAAGTGACCCAGGAGATTAGGATGATTAGAAACTACTATATTATCCAATTGTCTCGCCTGTAGACTGCGCCTCTGTGGAGCGGAGAAGAACGTGTCTGTCTCCTGTAGATCGTAAATAAATATCTGTCTTTGCCCTTGTACAGAATCAGGGGCAGAGTCCGTACGGAGACTCAATTCAATCATTCCATCAGCATCATCAATGCCATCATCGTGCGACGTGCCGGTCAGCTTATCGATAAGCCACGTGTGGTGGCCCGATCCTTGATCGATCGATCCCGGAGCTCGACGTCCCTCCAACTCCTCCAGCTTCCTTGTACTCGTACTCGTAGACCCTCATCTCAGGGATATCGCGCGTCCTCGCACCACCTCACGGCTCTCACATATTTCAGACTGAGAAATTTCCCCCCCATCCGGCGGGAGCAAGTGACAATGAGCCACCAGAAACACGCAGGCCACGATGCCATCAAGGAGCCTCACTCTGTATCCGTCAAAGTTCTCCGGCACGCACTCCCCCTCCCCCCCCCTTTTCCCCTTTTTCTCCCCCCTGCCGGCCTATATCCAAAATCAGTGACATGCTCCGTCCACGAGCCTCCGTTCAACCACCTCCGGCTCGCACTCTTGCGCAGCTGAACACCACGGATAGGGATCGCGAAGCTCGGAACTCGGAGTCCAAGGGGGGCCACGCATGGAGCAGCAGCTACTACTCGAATGTACGAATACTAACCGGACCGTGCGCGTTGCAGGCTCTCCCACCCATCCCTGGAGCCGCAGTATGCCATCGAGCCTCCCCCGCCGCCGCCGCCATCATCATCATCATCTGCCGGGCCGGCCGCGGGCGGCAGCAGCAGCAGCAGCAGCGCCCCGGCATCGCTCGCCTACGCCTCGGCCCACGAGACCAACGCGGACCCGTTCATCCTGAGCCCGATCGTCAACCTGCCGGCGTCGTTCGGGTCGGCCTACGTCGGGGAGACGTTCAGCTGCACGCTGTGCGCGAACAACGACCTGCCGGGGGACGCGCCGAAGCAGATCCGCGACGTGCGCATCGAGGCGGAGATGAAGACGCCCGGGCTGGGCGGGCCGCAGGTGCTCGAGCTGGGGCCCGGCGCGGATGGCGCGGCAGCGGCGGCAGCAGCAGCAGCAGCAGGAGGAGGAGGAGGAGGAGGAGGAGGAGGAGGAGGAGGAGGGGGAGTTGGGGGAGGTAGTGCGGGCGTGGACCTTGCCGCGGGCGAGACGCTGCAGAAGGTGCTGCGCTTCGACCTCAAGGAGGAAGGGAACCACGTGCTCGCCGTGACGGTGAGCTACTACGAGGCTACGGAGACGAGCGGGCGCACGCGAACGTTCAGGAAGCTGTACCAGTTCATCTGCAAGCCCTCGCTGATTGTGCGGACCAAGGTGAGCAGCCTCGGCGCCGCGGCGGGCGGGGATGCGGACGCGGACGCGGATACGGACGCGGGGCGTCGCGCGAGGCGCGCGAGCCGCGATGGCGTAGGGGTGGGCGGTGAGCACAGGCCGCGGCAGTGGGTGCTCGAGGCGCAGCTGGAGAACTGTAGTGAGGAGGCGATGCTGCTGGAGAAGGTGGTGCTGGACGTCGAGGACAACCTGACCTACGAGGACTGCAACTGGGACGCGGGCCGGGGGGAAAGGCCGGTGCTGCAGCCGGCTGAGATCGAGCAGGTCTGCTTCGTCGTGCGGGAGAAGGGCAACGCCAACGGCGGCGGCGGCGGCGGCGGCGGCGAGGCTGCGGTGAGGATGACGCCGGACGGGAGGCTGATTTTTGGGGTTCTGGGGATCGGATGGAGGGGGAGGATGGGGAAGAGAGGCTTCTTGTCGACAGGGAAGCTGGGTGCTCGGATCTCTGCATGAGAAAAACGCGCGGAGCCGCGACCTCGAAGTCTATTTTCCTTCACGGCAAAGCAAGGCACAAGGTTTTCTCCAGCCCCTCCCCTCGGCCCCCCTGGTCATCGGATCCGGGTTGCTTGGCGCGCTGAGATCTGGCGATGGCTGCACTTGTGCGACGCGCTCCGCGAGGAGATGAAACAGAGGTGGGGGGGCTCTGGGCGCACGGCTAAGGCGAGGTCTAAGATCGAGCAAAAGTCAAATGGGTTTCGGGAGACTGCCTTTGGGGAACTCGACGACCCGAACCGCCATTTCTGGGATCCAAGTGCGTGAAATTGACACGGAGCATCGTCGCACAGCAGGAAAAGGTTTCTTGCCTGAAGGCTGTTCAATATCCTCTCGTCGAGGAACGTGTTTCTTTCTCCTCTTTGCTCCTGGCCGACTCCGTACAGTGTGTACTCGTACTCGTACCGGCGCTGCGGACAGCTCTTGGCTGAGGGCGAACAGCGCCCCAAGGCTCAGAGCGCCCAAAGGCTCCATGACCTCATCTACTCGGTACAGGTGCTCCATAAGTGCAGAGAGGTCAAACACGGGTCATCCTGTGTGGAACCCGAGTCGCTCGGCCCAGATTGCCCCAACAATGGGGAAGAAAGCTGATGCTGTACGGAATAGTGTCTCGTCGACCTACTCCGGTGATGTCACTCCAATCTGGCATGATCCGATTCACACATTAGACTGCAACGGGACTCCGTAGTCTGGCCTAGTTTCGAAAGGCAGGAAGATTGGTGATGGACTCAAGAATGTTCAAGGTGGCCCGCAAGGATCTACTGGTAAGGAGTCGGTAGGAAAGGGTGTGGAGTCCCCTGTCCTGTCGAAATACGAATGGGTTGCCTGCATGTAGGTATGATGTGCGTGCAAGTTCAAGGGTACACGAGGGCGTCCATAGATAATCAATGCTGCAGGTGGAACACGGGCAAGGAGTCTCGGTCGACAGCCCCGTGACGGTGTACTCCGTGCTCCCTTCAGGTACTACTTCGTGAGGACCTCTCAATAACGGAAACGAGATGTGGAGGTGGGAACTCGAGGCGTGCACGTACCACACACATCGCTGGTGCCTTGCAGGAGAGACTGCATCTGGAAGAGTCGAGTCAGATGCAGGCATTCTCCGGGGACGATGTCGGTACGGAGAAGGGAAAACGAAGCATCTTACGGAGTAGCATGTACGGAGTAGGATCGACCAGGGCCCCCATGGAGCCTCGGGGACCCTCCCCCCCCCAGCTTCAAACAATCTAGGGGCATGGATGCGGTGTTTCGTCCGCCGCTAAGTTGCGATTTCGCCGGGAATCCTGCAAACCACCCCCAGTCTCTCGAGATATCTATTGTCGATCATGTGTTGGTCTCCTCATCGGGCGGAGAAGTTTGCAACGGAGCGCGGACATCTATATCGTGCAGATACGGTATGGAGAAGGCAGCCTCGAGCCTGACTGTTTAAAATTAGTACCGAAAGGTCTTGCGCTTGTCAATTTTGTCCAAGCTCCTCCTCTCGAAAAGCAAGGATAGAAAATCGTAGGCGCAGGTCCGAGTCCATACTCGCATGTACATACCGTCTAGGGGTCGTCCAACACAAGGCACTTCTGGACCGTGAGTGGTCATGTTGATGAGGGACCTTAATGGAAGGGTCTCCGCAAGTGGCTTCCAGCATTGATTGTGCGTCGAGTATCGATCCATCGAGACGGGGCAGGCACCTGCAAAAGGCAACCCCATCGCGCGCCAATCTCACGATCTTTGATTGCTGGCAGTAATCCGTGGTCCGTAGACAATGGACGGACCAGGCCCGCCACAACTGTTCGCAGTGGTTTCGAGCGAAAGGAGGAAGGCAGAGGTAGGGTCTCGTTTCAGGTTGTGGAACCGGATTCCCGTCAATCAATGTCTGCCACCATGAATCTGGATTCTCTAGCCTGTCACACCAGACGACGAGAATGATGCTTGCGCCTGCGTTATCGCGCTCGTACGGAGTACCTGTCTCGTACGAGTATGGGTACCGCACACGCCGATATGCAGCAGAGCGCAGTCATCCCCATTCGCCGTTGGATTGGCCGAGCAGCTCACCATCGATGTGCCGGTAAGGCACTCTGTATTCGTACTCGCACTTCCTGCACCAGACATCAGACTCTTGAAGGGCGGCGATGGTTCTGATGTGGTTGCAAAAGGTGGCTTTGCACCAGCAGCTATGACAAAGGAGGAATAGAGCTCACATAATCTTGGACCCGGGGCGAAATGCGAAATGCGAAATAATCAAAGCCAGCGCTTGCTCGGCGCAATCGCCACTCTCGAGCCATTCCGTACTCGTATGAGAACGACCTGTACGGCAACGGTACGGAGCGTGCACACTGCCATCCGAGGTGGAGAGGCTCTGATTGGGAGGGGCGGAGACGCATGGCTGACCCACGAACCGCACGTGGTTCGCAGCATCAACTGCCTGATGCGAGGCAGACCAAGACCCTTTGCCAAGGACAGAGATTGGAGAAGCAGTCGAGTTCCAGGTCTATGCATGACTGCTGGCCCAGAGCATCACGGCGAAGGGAACTCGTGGCTTTATACGGAGTACTCCGTACAAAGCACACTTTTCTTCGGCGGGCGAGGGCGCGTTGGCGAGTCGAAGGCCGAGAGCGACGAGGCACAAAGAGGATCCATTACTACGGAGTACTGCGTAGGTAATGTGTGTTGCCATTGAAGATGCGTCGATTTGCGATGCGGCTGCCGGCCCGCAGCGCCCAGGGGCCCCGTGATGTTTGGGGATCGTCATAGGGTGGCATCAGCTGATAGTACGGAGTATGGAGACGGGCGATGGGGTGTTTGTGAGAGCTTACTGGTACAGGATTGAGTTGTGACTGATGACACTCACCTTTGTGCTGACAGTGGGGAGTTGAATCCGTACTCCGTACATGCATGTAGTGTCATTGATGAATGGAGAGAGAGCACGATTGAAGCCTCAAGGACTCGGAGTCGACCAAGATGATCAGAGTCATGATGGAGGATCGTGAGGCAGGAGCGTGCCTGCCAATTTGAGTGCAATTCCTGGCGAGACGCGACTGCCCGAATCTCCTTCTCGCGGGTCTGAGACAGGCAGGCTCGGCAGGCACGGGTCCAAGATGATGGGCGGCGCCTGCCCATGAGGTCTTTCGCCAATTCCAGCACTGCCTCGCACCTTCTCGTTTTTCTCATTTTCGACTGTAGTACTCCGTACGGAGTACCTACTACTAGTACTCCGTAGTGGTTATTTTGGCAGCACGGCCCTGTGATGGGGCTGGAGCGAGTAGCGTGCAGGTACCTCCGAATTCAGGGCTGCCCCTCAGGGCAGAGGTGGCGCCTCCGACGGGACGAGCCAGGTGGTCGTACGAGATCGGGGCGCGGGCTCTCACGATCATCACGGGTGCCAAGACTTGATCTCTTCTTTGCCTCCGACTCCTCATTGTTGATTCCTGAAAGAATACCAGAAAATACGGAGTGCTTCTGATCTACGGAGTATTTGAACGTCAAATCCCGCGGATGCTGTGTTGAATCGGGCTCTGGAACAACTTCTTGAAGTCATCGTGGCCACTCGGCGGAGCGCGGACTACCTCAGGTTTGGAGTACCTCTGCAGTACCGCTCACCCTTACCGGGCCCCCGTGCATATGCCACTGCACTTAGCACTGTGCACTACCTGGCCGCATCTCGTTCCTGAGCGTTCCTGAGACCAGCGCCGCAGCAGGCATTACAGGAGGTACCTGGAGCTGTCGAGTCACAGGCGTGCAGCAGCCAGGTGGTGAGGTCGGATCATGGGTGGATGTACGGAGTACGGAGTAGCGGGTACCTGGCAGAGGCCGGCAGGTACATGTACATACGAGACCTCCTTGGCCCGGGCCAGTGGGAGCTCCGCCTCCAGGAGCTCCATCGTGGGCGCGCTGCTCTCCATTCGAGGCCTTCGAGGCTGGCACTCAATGCCATTGATCTATGGATCAATGGATCATGGATGCCAGGAGCTGCTGCTAATGCATGCAGTGAGCAGTGCCCAGACCCTGCAGTCCCCTGATGCTTCGGGCTCGTGCCGATTGATTGCTACAGATCCCAGCATCAACTTCTCGATGATTGATCTCAATGATCCCGACTCGGATTGATCCATCACTGCCAATCCCCAAGGTTCCTCTCCTCCTATTGTACGGAGTACTCCGTACAGGTAGCTCCCGTCCTCCATACATGTAACGAGTACATACCCACGACCACCACGAGCATTGAACTTCCACTCCCTGCCTCCGAGTCTCTCTCTCTCTCTCTCTCTCTCTCTCTCTCTCTCTCTCTCTCTCTCTCGCTCGCTCGCTCGCTAAGAACCTTGAAGTTGCCTTCAATTGCCACTCCATGCTCGTTCGCTCAAGCTCGCGCTCTCTCGTGTCGCCTCCAGCATCTACTAGTACTATCAATTCAATTGATACGATACATACGGAGTAGTAGCAGGTACGGAGTTGTAGCAGATCCCGACAGCCTGAGCCCTGACGAGCACCTCTCCTTTTCTTCTCGCCCGTCTGCCTCCATCCAATTCATTTGTCCTTCTTTTCCTTCTCCTTGTCCCTTCTCTTCTCTTCCCGCTTCCTCAAGTGCAAATGCATATTCGCCCATCGCATCGTCGGCGCATGTGGGCGGACGACTACCTTTGAGCCGCTCCATCCAACGTCTGATATCGCTGGCGACCGACCAAGAGAGCCTGGCGCACAATCCATCCATCCATCCATCCATCCATCCATCCATCCATCCAATTGATCAATCAAAACTCCCATTCTCAAGCTTCCCCGCCGCTCGACGAACCTGCGTCCAGCTCCTGCTCGCCCTCGACATCTCGACGTATTCAGTCTTGACCTCTTGACCCTCTCGACGGCCTACCTACTACCGAGGTACTCCTACTACCTACCATACCTACTTCATAGTCCCTCTCTCAAGCCTCTGGCCCGATCGCGGAATATCCGTTTTCTGAAACACACTGTCCTTTTCTCCTTGTTCTCCTTGTTCTTTTTCTCCTCCTCCTCCTCCTCCTCCTCCTTCTTCTTCCCTTCTCCCGGCACTCTCTCTTCGTCTCTGTCTCATCCCACGGCGCCATTGGAATTGCCACTGCCACTGCCATTGCCATTGTCATCACGATCCTTTCTTCGCTACCGGTTCAGATCCTCTCTCCCTGCGTAAAGCAGGAAATACCTGGCCATTGTCTCTCTCTCTACTGCACTGTCCTCCGACCAAATCTCGAAAGGAGGGCCGCAGATCACTCAAGGATATTCCGCACACATATCGAAGTCAGAAGAGGGAAAAATCACAACAACAAAAACAAAAACAAAAACAAATTACAGGAAGCAGATGAAGGCTGCTCCCACGCATTGCCGGTGTGTACCTGTCCTCCATGATTGATTGTCTCGACTAGTGGCGGCTCTGCTGCTGCTGGCCATCCATTCAGCGTGCTTGATCCCTTGACCTGCATACAGACCACTCCTGCTGACTTGTGTGCAGTGTTTGACGTGCCACGCCCCGGATACCGACCGGACGTTCCTTGGGACGCCCCCGAAACAACAACAACAAACCGAAAAAAACAATCGTCAAATCCACCAACAACGACCACACACAAGATCGACAGGCTCACACGACGCGATACGAGGCCCTCCCGCTCAGGGACACTTCTAGGAGACGACCTGCGAGTCAACAACATCTCCCCCATAACACCACCACATCGCCGCCTCTGCGGTCCACCCGCCGCCTCTGACATGTCATGGAGGGCTCAACGGTTCCCCTGGCAGAGTACTTCTGGATCGCCGGCATCGAGACGATCGCATACGAGGACGCTCCGCCATCCATCAGTCATCCGGTCGGCTCTACCATCGTGGAGGACAATGAGACAGAGGATGGCGCCGTCAACGGCTCCGTTCGGAATACGGTGATTTGCCATTCGCGCCAGAACTCCGCCAACCGCTTCTCCAAAATCGATACCGCCGTGAGGCACTCCATACACACTCTTGAGGAGGTCGACGGCAATACCGCGAGCAATCGAAGCAGCGCTACCATCAAGGCTTCCACACCCGCCAGCCCCAATGGACCGCTCCAGCTCCACGGCGAGGTCGGGCTCATGGGAGACTTTGATTTCGACAAGGCTCTGTGGAAATTCGCGTCCGAGCGGGAGAACTTCCTCGAGGACCTGTCCTTCACGGCAGGAGCCAAGCAGTCGCGACCACCCATGGTGATCCCCCGCGCCGAACGTATCAAAAACGAAGACGCCGACCAGAATGGGAGAGTGAGCCCTCTCAGAAGCATCAAGGGAAGCATCCGCCGCAAGATCAGCTTTAGGGACATGAACAGCATGCGCAAGCAACCCAGCACAGCGAGAGCAAGCAGCCAAGGCAGAGCTGGTGAGTGTCTTCCCCCCTCCCCAAACAGCAAAACCCTCAGTATCTGCCATTTGAAAAGAAACGATATGGAAGAGGTGTCTGACCGGCTACCGCAGCTTCGATTCGAACAGCAAGGCGTCTCAGCAACTACAACTCTGTCATCCCACCCCCTGAACCTCTCAACACCGACCCTGATATGCACCCCTTGAAGAGACGATTCGAACCGGTCTTGCTCGACAGGTACCCGCCGAAGAATGCGACTGAGGAGGTGGCGCGACGTGGAAGGTTTCCTGACTACGTTCCCATGTTTGCGTTCCCCAACGACGTACAGATCGTCTCGTCCGACGACAGACCGCGATCTACGTGGCACGGCTTTACCATGACATCCGACGACAACTCGAAGCTCTACGGAATCACAATCATCATCTGGACCGCCTTGCCCGCCGATGTCGCCGAGATCGTCGAGACAAAGTGTGAGGATTGGCGACAGAGTCACATGTCCAACGAGGAGCGCGAACTCGCTGCGAGTCTGGGTGTGCGCCTCGCTGGCGTGCGAACGCATCTGTCTCAGCTCTTGGCGAGGTTGCCTTCGATCCCCTCCGGGTCTGAAGCTCGTGACCAGCTCGAGGAGGAGATTGGGAGCGTCGAAGAGAAGATCTCGCTCATGACCGACATGCTTCGACCACTGAGACACGGCGCGGCTTCCAAGATCGAGGGTCTCACTACGGGTGAGAGCGGTCTCTGGGCGCCGCGGGCCTACGGCATCCTCGGCCGGGATCCCGCCAACATGCCTTTCTGGAAGGAATGGCTCAAGGCAATCGTCGTCCCCATGACCGACGGCGCTATCCTCAGGGTCCCTGCCAGCTCCCCCAAGGTCGGGAGGTGGCAGCCTTTGGAGCGTTACGTCGTCAACCTCTGTACCGAGGCCTTTGGTCCGATGGGATCCAAGACTCAGGTCGAACTCGGGGTTCGGGATTTGCGGCTCTTTGCGCGCAAGGAAGCGGCCAATGAGCTCCCGGGCTCCAGGACAACCGATCTCTATGCTTTGTTCCGATGCCTTTCCCTCGAGAACATTGTCACCCTCTTCGAGTTCGCAATGTCCGAGTCTCGCATCATCTTCCTCTCCTCTCACACGAGCATGCTGCACTTGGCCTGCCACGCTCTCGCCAGTCTCCTATACCCGTTGAAGTGGGCGAGCATTTTCATCCCAGTGCTGCCTGCTCGCCTGATCTCTGCGCTAGAAGCTCCCTGCCCGTACATCGTCGGCGTCGAGCGCCGGTACGAGCGCATCGATTTGCCCGAGGATGACTACGTGCTTGTCGACCTTGACGGGGATACAATCGACGCCACGTCGCAGCCCGTTCGCCTGCCTCGTCAGCACCGTCGAAAATTGATGTCGCTGTTGCAAGTCGCAGCTCCTCACAAGCTTCGCTACGGCGTCACGACCGGGCCTCCGCCGTACGCCATGGAGTCTTTCCCCTATGATTCCTTCTCTTCCGAAAACAGCTCGGTCTTCACCAACGAACCTCCCCCTGCGACGCTCGGCAAATGGGTCTCCCAGAACTCGTCCAGCTTCTCAGACCCTGACCCCCCGTCCGACGTTTCCCCACCAGTCTTCAACGCGTTCACGAATTCGTCTGTTGACAACGGAAAGTCAGAAAGGCCAGACACGAGCAAATCAAGCAGGACAAGCCCTCAATCGTCGGTATCCCCCGTGTCGGTCAAGTTTCCTCCCATGCCGGCGACTCCGATTTCTCGGAGCGACTCTGGGTTTGCCTTGGCCGCCACGCTTCGCGAGAAGCGGTCTGGCCATTTCGAAGAATACAGGGGCCGGAGGAGCTCATCCTTTGGTGTGGAGACTAAGTACGCCCCCGTGCAGCACCGTCCCAGCCTGCCGTTCTTGAATGGCGGACACCAACCAAACATGTCCATCTCATCCATCTCCGTGGATTCCCAGTCGTCGTTCGGCGGCGGTTACGCGCCATCAACGTACGCGGCATCTACGCTTGCAGCGTCCACCATCATGCCCAACATGCAAATACAGCCCGTGCGGAACACCGAGACGACGGTCTGGGTCGAGGGTCACTGCTTCAACCTGAACGCTAAGGACACCACGTCGACCTGTACTATTTGCGATGAGAAAGCGGAGGGCGATGGCTTTTACAAGTGTGGCGCGTGCAAGACGGTCTCCCATGGACGTTGCCTGGGATTCGCGTCCCTGGTGTGCCCCGAGGCCTTCCGTGTGGACCGGGTCAGGGCTGCTTTCGTGCGCTGTCTTGCGAGCTTGCTGTACACCTACAGGAAGTACTTGGGGAAGCCGAGCAAACAGCAGAAAGAAAATGGCCAGCTGTTTGCATTCGACATGGAGGGGTTCATCAAGAGTCTTCCCTATGAGCAGCAGGACTACGCCATCATGATGCGGGACACACAGGGTAAGTTCATAACCAACGTTTCGCGGTATTCTTCTGCCCATTGAACTGACCAACCCCCTTCGCAGCTTTCAACGAGTTCATTCATGACAGAGAGATGAAGCCGCAGCCGGAGGAGTCGATTCGACTTTTCGACGAGATTATCATGGCCAAGAAGGCTCGCGGACGCTCCGCCATACCCTCTGGCCTCTCTCGGCTCTCCACCATTCGCGCCTCTCACGCCTCCTCGTGGAATCTTACACCCCCCGGTCGTGGAGGAAGCAGCAACAGCAGCTCCGGCGGCGGCAGCCTCAGCTCCGGCAACGGAAGGGCACCAGCCTACCTAACAGACATGTCGGAGCACATCTGGCGGACCGCGTCCGTACCCCTGCCCAAGGGCTCTTTCCCCGGTGAGTATCGGTCCGTGGTTACTCGCATCCCCGCCCGCCTCGACCGCTCCCTCATGCGCGAGCCCCGCGCGATCCAGGGCATGCCCCGCGTAGAGCAGCGAGGCCAGACGCTCGCCCGAAAGCAGGTCCCCGGCGTCCTGAGCACCACCCCTCCGACGTGAGGAGGGTTCTTGGAGAGCGAATCAGGGTCGGGAGAGAGCTTTACCGCGGAAGGGGGACAATGAGGCATTCCAAAGGACATAGCCGAGAAAGAGAGAAAGATACAAACTCAAATAATACTGCACCTGCAACCCGGGCACCATCGCATTTGTAGAGAAAGGTTCTCTATTCTTCTTGGCTTTTATTTCCATTTCCATTTTTCTCATCTTCATTTCCATTTTGTTCTTTTCCATTCACTTTGTGGCTGACGACCAGCACGGGATATGAGACGAGGACACGAGAAAATCAAAACCAGGCCGTTTCTTCTTCTTTTCCTGTTTGCGCCCCCCCCCCCCCCAACCCCCAACTCCCTATATCTATTTAAATCTCTTGACCCGACCAATTTCATTCCTTCATTGATTCTGCTTTTTTTCTTTCCTGCATTTTTCCCTTGTCTAGTCTGAGATTTTTAGTCCCCCCCCCTCCTGCATCACTCCATTTCTCCATTTATTCACTCTTCCTTTCCACTACTTTTTCTTTGTTCGCGTCTCCCATCTCCAAGTCTCTTTTCCTAGTCTTCTACCATCCCCCCTCTTTCCCCATCTCCCGTCTCCAATCTCCAATCTCCCGTCTTTATGCCCCATTTCCACGTCTCCCAGGGGCGTGGAGACGTTCTCCGGGGGGAGAAGGAGGAATACATCAATAGAGAATGTATAATAGAGACCAGCAGCAAGCAGCCGCACATGCGGGAATCGTTCATCGGTGTCCAAGTAAATCATGGAATGGAGCGGATCAAGGTAGCAAAGGGGCCAGCAGCGGGACTCGCAGACTCGCACAAATTGGGAGGATGGAGCGCGATTTAGGCAGCTATACATACTCCCATCAATTTGTCGAGATACTCGGCCAAAGAGTATGTCTGTTTCTTTGATTGGAATTTCCCTTCGATATATATTCAGATGGCGTGAACATGGTCGCGGGGGATTGCAGCAAAATAAAGGAGAGATTCGGTGAAACATGGTCACAGGTGGCATGGACCGAGACAACAGAGCGATATCTACTCCGTAGAGGCGCACTGAATGGCTCATGTCATGATTGGATCTGTTCTATTCTGTTCTCATAATCATCGCTTGTCTAATAGTCGTCACATGAAACCCTCCCTAGCTAAGTTTCCTTTGTCTGAATTCTGAAATCTGAGGGGAAAAGAGAAAGAAGCGTGAAAAAGTAGAGGAAGCAAGGACATAGGTCATAATTCTAGGTAGACAGGCGGTCAATCGCGGTTGTGGCATGGCATGTTGTATAAGGGGTGGCGGTGGTAAGTGGACAACTAATACTCCGTATCGGAGGGAGATATCAAAGGCCACGCCAATCCATGCGGGTCTTTCAACATCAGGGGAGGGTAATTGAATGAGAACAAAAAAAAGTGTTGCATGCTGGTTTGCAATCAAGAGCGCCCGCGCGGATTCGCAGTAGCATGCTTGTGCTTCGAAGAAGATGACGAAAATGGGACACAAACCCGACTTTCACTTGGTCGCGACACGTTGTCTCTCTGATCTGAGGAGGTCGGTCGGGAGATCCTCCCAGCCAATATCCTTGAGGATCTGTCCAACGAGGTCTTGATAGCTCAGGTGCCCCTTGGGCAGACCTTGGATCCTGTAGTTTTCGACGCCGTCTGCCCCCTGTATCTCCTGCAGGCCAGCAACACCGAAATGTATATTGGAGGTGCGGTACAGGAAGCCCAGAATATAGTCATTTTCGGAGTAAACGTTGACCAGGCGCCCACAGACAACGCTCTTGAGCGTCAGCCAGACCCGACTCTCAGCAGGAGCTGGTGTGCCAATCATGACGACAGAATCGACCAAGCCAAACTGGCGACGCTCAGCGAGCACCATGAGGCAAGTATAAATGGCGCGCGCTCCGAGGCTAAAGCCGACAAGGGAGACGGGCCTGTCACCCTGGAACTTTTGTCGCATGATCGCATCGGCAAGGATCGCGCCGGCCTTCTCGCACCTGACCATACCGACGCTCCACGGATTGTCCATGATCTTGCTGATTTTGAGCAAAGGCTTCGGCCAGTTTGAGTCGATAAGGTTGGAGAAGACTGATGCGCTGTCAGCGTGATGGCAAGTGAGAGATCTACTGGTAGAGCCTACTTGTTTGTCCCTTCATCTCATCCTTTGCCTGGCTCCAGGCACAGCTCTTGATGACAGTCTCCAGGGAGCTTCCGAGATTGAACAGAATGGACGACTCCCATCTGGTGACGAAAGTCTCCAGCAAATGACCCGTGCAGCGCCAAGGTTTCACGACGTCTTCCTCGCAGGTGAGGAAGCCATTGACCGTGATGGCGAGGCGAAGCCTACGATGCTTGGCCGGTATATCTCTCGCGTCGCGATATTCTAGCGGCTCCGCTGTATGCAAGGACAGGAAGGCAAAGTCTGCGATGTCTCGGGCAAATGATTCCATCATCTTGCTGGTCGGCTTTGCGACGTTGATACCGAAGACGGTACCAATCAAGATCCCGTTGTCGGCCATTGTCCCCAGGAGCCCAGCGGCCGCAGATGAGGAGAGTCCCAGTCCCCGTTGCGCGGTTCCGATCCCCGCCGCCAACAAAGGTGCGGCGAGTTTGACGGGAGTCCCAGCAGCATAGCTAAGACTCAGCTTCCATCTACGTGTGCCCTTGTTCTCTTCGGGCTTCAAGGCAAGGATATGCTCCAACGGTACATCGAGAGCCGTCTGGGCCAGGCCCTGGGCAATGCGTACCTCATCGTCCTGGAGTACCTTGGAGTGGAGGTTCAGCGAGGCTGTCAAGTTCAGGAGGACGAGGCGTGCATTTGCTGTGAATTCCTGAAGAGAAAGGAGAACCAGGAAGACGATGTGTAACAACAATTTGCGCCTGCCGAGGTCGAGGGTCCACAGAGAGGTTGGCACAGGCGTGAACCGGAGAGCCAGCGCGCGGTCAGCGTAGTTTGATGGCAAGCGAGGTGGACCTGTGGCAGAAATGGTTACCAAGTGTTTGGCCATGAGGGATTGGGCAAAAGGTGTAAGAAGGCTCGAGGAATCGACAGACCTATTGACAAAGTCAGGTTACCGCGGCCTCCCCTCCCACCTCTACCACCTCGAGTATCACGCCCGTCTCGCACATCACGGCCGTCTTGGCCACGCAGAGCACCCCGAAGACCACCACGCGGTGCTCCACGTCCCCGACCCCTGACGCTGGCATAGTATTGACCGGGCTCGTTGACCACCAAATCGCGCATGCGCTGAAGGAAGCTCGATTGCCACTTGCGGTAGAACAACAAGGATTCTTTCTTCAATTCACGGAGTTGAGGCGGGATTTCCGATTCCACTTTCGTGTCTGAGGATTTTGTATTGTCGGCAGGCAGGACCCGAGGCCACTTGTTGGTCCTCTGGGAGGTCGGTTGATTCTCCTTGTCGTGAGTCAGGGGCAACATCAGCCAGTGATTGTTGTCGTTGTCATCCTGGGCCGGGGAGATTGGGGGAGAGTCGAAGATGTCGCTGATGTTGGTGCCCATCTTCTCCGTGATGGCCGTCATGAGGGTGACCAGATCGTTCTTCTCGGCAATCGAAATGATGCCCGTCAAGTCCACGGGGCGACGGGGTTGATGGCTATTGCCTCGGCCGCCTCGTGCCATGA
This sequence comes from Escovopsis sp. AC, assembly GCA_003055955.1. Lineage (NCBI taxonomy): Eukaryota > Fungi > Ascomycota > Sordariomycetes > Hypocreales > Hypocreaceae > Escovopsis > Escovopsis sp. AC. Next base: position 882,649 of record NQYS01000005.1, read on the forward strand.
TTATTTGCTGTGGACCAACAGTCAGCCTCGCTGTCAGGGGAGTTCAGCTTCTTCAACCAGATGATGAAGAGGATAACTGACCTTGTCGTCCCTTGGCTGGGTCTCTCGATGCTGGTTGGGTTTGTGGATTGCTCTCGGCTCAGGACTTATGATGAGGAGAGGGTGGGCATCACAGGCTGTCCAACGTAGGACAGGAGATGATGGGCCAGCAATGGGTTCAAGCTGGTCGTCTGAGCTTGAGGAACGATCTGTGACCCTCAGGGGAAATGGCAGCGACAAGGTGAGTGATCAAGAGTCTGAGGCGAGGGGGGTCAATGTGAAAGAGGAGGGGGAAGTGAGAGAAATCGGAGGATAGGAGGTGAAGAGGACGAGAAGAAAGTGAAGAAACTCGGGCAATCGCAGGTGACGAGGAGTGAATGGGCCAATGGAGGCAGGAGCGAATGGTGAAACGGGAAGGAAGCCCGGGCTTCTGTCTGCTTGACATGCCGCCGCGGCAGGTGCTGTCGATATCGATTCGGCGAGTCTATCGCAGGAGCGAAGCGAAGAGGCATGCGCAAACGGCATTGCCCTCCAGGGGATTGGGGCATCAGTTGGAAGGAGCAAGGTCCAGGACTGGCAAGAGCAAGAGCAAGAGCAAGAGCAAGAGCAAGAGCAAGAGCAAGAGCAAGAGAAAGGGCAAGGCCAGGAGCAGTCGAGAGCAGGTCGTCGACCCTCAGAGACAGCAGCCGGCTGGAGGCAAGAGCTCTCCACGCTGAAGCACTGGGCCGGGCTGTTTTGGGAAAGCTGCGGTGCTCTCATTGGCCGATAAAGGGGGAAACGGGCATGGCAGGCGAGAGGAGCAGTGAGTACCTCAGGTAGGCACGACCGCGGCGAAGGGTGCAGAGTCCATCGAGGGAAGGCTCGAGCGCGCGCAGGCGTCATTGCCTTGTCGAGACAAGACGATGGCAGGTGCTTCCTTCCCGAATGTGTCGATGTGCCTTGATCACTGGTGCGTACTAAAGACTACGAGAGCCGGTCCTTCCATACAGGTAATTAAACGGTCACGACGAGCCCATGCCTGCTTCTGCTCTTTCCCTGCTGTCTATAGAAGGCAAGTACCTTCTACCAGTGTCGAGGGGACGTGCCTTCCCCTGACAAAGTCTACAGAATGAAGAGGAAATTGCGCCTGCAGGTGAACGTTGTCGCGTTCGGAAGCCTGCATGCGCATGGGATGGGATATTCAGGCAGAGATCGTGGAGGTGAAGGCCGTGGATCAAAGAATTGACCCCAGGCCGCTTGGATTTCAGAATGTCAGTGGTGAGGGGTATAACAAGGTAGTACTATGGGGCATTGAAAGCTGAAGGGGCGGGAGAGGCCAAGGAGGTTGACTCGAGCATCGATCCGTCCCCTTTGGGTGGTGATTCTAGAATCAATGGGGAGGCCCCTTGGCCGCCCATTGTTGATCTTGTCCATCTCCACGCCAGCGTCATCACCGTCGGTTTGCGCAACACAAAGGCCTGCCTCGCGCTCGCCATGGCGGTTTCACGGAGTCGTTTCAAGTGGCACGAGCAGCCAGCACTGAGGCGTCATGCCCAAGGCGCGCTCCCGTCTGCGGGCCCTCCGATGCCCTCGCTCAGCCCACAAGAATCAATTCGATCATTTATACCAACTAGAAGCTACATTAGTATCAAATTCTTGTTCCTTTGAAAGCGGGCGGCGATCGACGGGTCCATCGCAGGCGCTGCGTTTGTGTGTGACCGGGGCCTGCGTCTGCGGGTCCAAACAGTGCGACTCTTCCTAACCCCTTGATTCATGACACACTCCAAGACACTCTGTGGCACTGAATCAATCAGCTCCTGTCCTCGTGCGTAGGCTCGTGAGAGCAGGTTTGCGCGAGATTGGATCGTGCACGGAACATGAGAAATTTGACAAAACAAAATGGAGACCAAAATAGTAGAAAGGGGCGCCCCCAGAGTGCCGCGTCTTTCCCCCCGGTCCAAGTTCAAAAGTCAACCTTCTAGTTGATGAAATCTCGCATGAGCCAGCATTGCAAACAACGGTATGGAATTCCCACATCTCCCACAAACAGGGTTCGCTGTAGATTCCCAAGACGTCTCTGGCTCGTCAGCGTCGTCGCCGTCCTCCTCCTCCCCCTCGGCCTCTGTCCCTTCGTTCGGCACCTCGACGGGTGTTTCCTCACCTTTTTCTGAATTTCTCCACGCCTGTACGTCATCGTCATCCTCATCAGCCTGCGTCACCCTCCACGGACGCAGAACATCGTCCTGCCGCCGAAACATGGCCGCAATGTCCCTCCCCGCCCCGGCCCTATCATCAGACGCCCCAGCCACCATGTTCGCGACGCACACGTTGATCAGCTGCAGGTTCCAGCCCCCCGGGCCCCCGTCGGCCCGCAAGCGTCGGAGCAAAGGCCAGAGCGCATCCGCGACGAGCCGCTGCGCGATGTCGTCCACGTCGGCCTCGAGGTCGAACACGAAACCCGGCAGCTGGCCCGAGCGTGAGACACGGCTCATGGTGGTGATCCGCGCTTGCTGCTGGGCCGCCAGTGCTTGGTTCGGCTTGGGCCACGACCGCACCGAGAGACGAAGCGTGCGGGGCCGGGCGACCCATCGCCGGCCGCGGGACATCTCGGATCTTGCGCCGCTCGCGTCTTCATCGCCGTCACCGTCGCCGTCGGGAGCGACGAGGTCGACCCTCATCCGCAGAATCAGGGAGCACGAGAGCTTGTGCAGCTCCTCCGTGATGCGCGGGGGCGCGTCGAGGCCCTTGTATGTATCCTCGATGCTGATCTGGGAGGGGACATCCTTGGCCTCCTTGACCTCCGCATAATCCACGCCGTGGAGCAGCGCCCAGACCCGCGCTCCGATGCCTCTCTCGGCCCCCGGGCCGCCAAGCAGGGTCTCCAGGAACGCCGGCGAGATCGTGGGATGGAGACGGACATGGCGGACTGTCAGCGAAGAGGGAGAAGGATCAGCGCCCCTCTTGGTAGAGGCCTCCTCGGACAGAATGTGATGCTCCAGCAGGTTCGTCATCTTGGAGCCCAGACCTGGAACGGCGCGCAGGTCGTGCCCGTCCATGAAGGCGACGACGTCGTCATCTCCTCGGGCCAGCAGCGTCGTCTGGTTCCGGGGCTTGTTTTTGGCGCCGACGAGCTTGCTCAGGACCTTGTTGGTGGAGATGCCGCAGGTCGACGTGTATCCGAAATCCGCCTCGAGCTTCATGCGCAGGTACTGCGCGAGATGGGATCCCAGGGCGAGGCGCAGGTACCCGGGGCTCTTGGCCTCGGCCGGGTCGTCGCCGTTTGCGGGTGCGCCCACCAGGCAACCCGCCGGGGAGGTCAGATCGCAGCCGAAGCCCGACTCGGGGTCCTTGCTGGACAGGTGGAAGAAGGAGTTTTGCAATGACGTCAAGTTCAGGCACGACAGGCTGTACTCGACGATGTCGGTGACGTCGAGGAAGACCTCGTCAAAGCCCAGACGCTCGGCCCTGCCGTTCCAGGAGTGCGACTTCAGGAAGTTGAAGAGCAGCTTGCTCGTGTCCCGGAAGAGGGTCAGGTCCTCGCCGTCGACGAGGACGAGCCCTGGGCAGATCTGCGTGGCCTCGGAGACGGGCATGAGCTTCTTGACGCCATGGCTACGGGCATTGTAGTTGCACGTGGCCAGGAGATTCTTCTGCTTGACGCCGAGGGGCTTGGACTTGAGCTCGGGGGTCTTGTTCTCGAAGACCTGGGCGTAGAAGCAGTCGTAGTCCTGTCATGGGGGTGGTCGGTCAGCAGGTGGCACACGCATTCCAGGGGACTTGGGCAGAGGAATGATGCACGATCACGAACGAACTGAAGGATGACTCTGTCTTGTCGTCGTCGTCTCGGGGGTCTCTTGACGCCCTTGGCATCCATCTGTGGTGAGCAGCTTGACCAGAGGCCAAGGGCCACCGTGAGGATCCGATCAATGTAATTCAGAGTGCACGAGCATCACAGGAAGTGGTCAATCGTGCAATCAATTATGTGATCAATCTCAAATCAACTCGGTGGTGATGAACTCCGTATGTGTTCAGGCGTAGGTGCAAGTCCAGGGTAGGTCAATTGGCTGATTCGGGCCAGATGCGATACCCTGGCTTAGTAATCCCGATCCGGCTTAGTAAGACCTGCAGGTCCCTCGATTGCATTGGGGATCGATTGATGCATTCACTTAAGAGCACCCCGCGTCCCACCCGCGAAGATCCTTTGACAAAGCTGAATTCCAGTGACGGAGCGAGCGAGCATTGATCGATTATATATGCAAACCATTGAGCATCGTCAGCCGGAGCTACAGGGAGCGCACCAGCCGCCGAGAGGCCCTTGGCCAGAACCGCACGGGGCCGGTGCCGGCCAACTGTATGTATGTATGTACGTAGATTAGTAGGCCGACCAATGAGGGCGGATGTGGGGTTGCAGCCAAAAAGTTGCCGAACCGACAAGCGACAAACGACGAACGACGATCCGAGTCAAACGACACATCAATCGAATCCTCCCATCTCGGGCTTGATAAGACCTGCATCCTCCTCCTACTCCTCCTCCTCCTCCTCCTCCTCCTCCTCTCCCTCCGGCCCTGCTGAGCAATCGAGCCTTGATCTCTGCATCTGCCGTCGATCACTCTTCCACAGCAATTGCACTCTTTCCCACCGCACAATCCCCCGCCATGGCGGAATACGTGAGTGTCCGGATCGCGGCCGACCCTCCTCCACTCCACAGCAAGCAGCAGCATTGGCATCGGCAGCATCGAGAAGACGGCATACTAGGTACTGACCCCCCTCACCAGCACGACGTCGTCCCCTCGCTCGACACCGTCCGCGCCGTCCTGCGCAAGCCCACACCCCCCTCGGGCCGCAGACCCACCCTCGTCCCCGTCTACCGCCAAATCTCCTCCGACCTCCTCACCCCGTCGGCCGTCTACCTCAAGATCTCGGCGCACGTGCGCTCCTCCGCGTCCGCGTCGGGCCCCCACGCGCTCAAGCACTCGTGCCTCTTCGAGAGCGCCGCCACCGAGCAGGTCGGCCGCTACAGCTTCGTCGGCGCGGGCCCGCGCAAGGTGCTGACCACGGGGCCCGGCTTCGGCCCGGAGTGCGACCCGCTGCCCGCGCTCGAGGCCGAGCTCGCGCGGCACGTCGTCGCCCACGTGCCCGGGCTGCGGCTGCCCCCGCTGAGCGGCGGCGCGATCGGGTACATTGGCTACGACTGCGTGCGCTACTTCGAGCCCAAGACGGCGCGGCCCATGCGCGACGTCCTGCGCATCCCGGAGTCGCTCTTCATGCTGCTCGACACCATCGTCGCCTTCGACCGCTTCTTCGGCGTCGTAAAGGTCATCACCTACGTCAAGGTGCCGGACAGCAATCCTGACGAGGGCGAGGGCGACGCCAGCGCCTACGACGCCGCCCTCGCCGCCGCGTACGCCGACGCCGCCGCCGCCATCGACGAGCTCGTCGACGTCATCAACGCCCCCGAGATCCCCCTCCCCGAGCAGCCCCCGATCCAGCTCGGCCGCGAATACACCTCCAACATCGGCCGCGCCGGCTACGAGGCCCACGTCTCCGCCCTCAAGCGGCACATCGTCAGCGGCGACATCATCCAGGCCGTCCCCTCCCAGCGCTTCGCCCGCCCGACCTCCCTCCACCCCTTCAACATCTACCGTCACCTGCGCACCGTCAACCCCTCCCCCTACCTCTTCTACCTCGACTGCGTCGACTTCCAAATCGTCGGCGCATCCCCAGAGCTGCTCGTCAAGCAGGACGACGCCGGCCGCATCATCACCCACCCCATCGCCGGAACCGTCAAGCGCGGCCCCACCCCCGCCGACGACGACCGCCTCGCCGCAGAGCTGCGCAGCTCCCTCAAGGACCGCGCAGAGCACATCATGCTCGTAGACCTCGCCCGCAACGACGTAAACCGCGTCGCCGACCCCCGCTCCGTCCGCGTCGACCGCCTCATGGTCGTCGAGCGCTTCTCGCACGTCCAGCACCTCGTCTCCCAGGTCTCGGGCGTCCTCCGGCCCGGCCAGACCCGCTTCGACGCCTTCCGCTCCATCTTCCCCGCCGGGACCGTCTCCGGCGCCCCCAAGGTCCGCGCCATGGAGCTCATCGCAGAGCTCGAGCAGGAGAAGCGCGGCGTCTACGCCGGCGCCGTCGGTTACTTTGGCTACGGCGGCCTCGACGACGACGGCGAGCCCGTCGAGGGCGCTATGGACACGTGCATAGCCCTGAGGACGATGCTCGTCAAGGACGGCGTCGCATATCTTCAAGCCGGTGAGTTTCCCAAATCCTCATCCTTCCCTTATTGTACCTTTGTCCTCCTTTGCTTCCCCCCCGGAATGTCACACCCATGCACGTAATCCCGTGGCGCACGTATATGCAGGTCAAGCTTTCTGACACCCACAACCCCCTTACCCCAGGCGGCGGCATCGTCTTCGACTCAGACGAGTACGAGGAGTGGCAGGAGACCATCAACAAGCTCGGCGCCAACATGCAGTGCATCACCACCGCCGAGGAGCTCTACCATCGGCAGCAGCAGCAGCAGCAGCAGCGGGGCGCCAGGGCCTCGTGAGGGATCGAAATGAAATACAATAAGACGAAAGCAAAAAAAAAAAATTCAAAGAAATCAAGGTCTAGATGCAGATTCGGGTCGAAGCCTAGGTACTCCGTACATACCGACATGATTGGAAATACTGCAATGGATCAGAGCCATGAGTTTCTGCATTCCCTCCAAACCCGGCATGCTACTAGTAGGTAGTACTCCGTACTGTAGAAATGAATGATTGATTGCGCGCAAAACGCCATTCCATTGCCTCATGAACTGTGGATGCGCTGCCCCTACCTGAATGGATACCCCACGGGTATATGTGATTTCCATTTCCGTTCCCATATCCAAAAAAAAAGAAGAAAAAACGCCACCGAAGATGGTCTATGTCTTCATGAAACTATGCCAGATATATCGTCACTTCATTCGGCCCTTGTTCTATTCTTTTGTCTTTGTCCCTATTTTTTCTCTTGGTCCCCCCTTTTTCTCACAAGTCCGACATGTCGGTGTCGCTCTGGGTCTCGGCGCCGCCATGTTCGGTGCAGGCGCCGTTCCTTGTGCTAGCGGCCCTCTCGGCCCGAAGCGCGGCTATCGCCCCGCCGACCTCGTCGTCGTCATCCTCCTCCTCGTCCTTGACGCCGATGGTCCAGACCCATCGCCGCTTCTTCTCCTTCTTGCGCTTGCAGATGCCCCCGATCTCGACCGCCCGAGGGGGAGACGACGACGACGACAACGACAACGGCATGGACGGTGTGGAGGAGGATGATGATGATGATGACGATGCTGAAGAGGAGTGGGACGGCGGCGGATCGAGCCCCTGACCCTCAGTCGTCGTCGTCGTCCTGCGGCCCGCTGCGCTCTCGCGGGGGACCCCGGGTGTCAGGCCGACGTCGTCTGTGTTGAAGGTCTGATCGGGGATCTCGAGCTCCAGGGGCGGGCGGGGCGTGGCGGGCGACGCCTCCTCCATGAGGAGGTCGATGTGGGACTTGACGTACTGCTCGGTGACGATGTCCTGGGTAAGAGGGTTGTTGTACCCGACTTTCTTGGCCATCTTCTGCTTGAAACGGAGGGGCTGCCGGCGCGGGGAGGCCGGGGTGGCCGTCCTCGGCGGCAGGGGGGAGTTGCGCAGGATGCTGTGGAGGGAGCGGGGGTGGTCGTAGGGCGCCGAGGCCCCGGGCTCGCGCATGGACAGGTGCAGCCTATGGAAGCGGGGCTCGGCGAGTGAGAGAGTCTGTATCCGCGGGGAGGCGGTGTTCTTGGAGGAGGGGAAGGAGAAGATGCTGCTTCCCTTGGAGCCGTTCTCGACGGCTCCGGCGGAGAGCGGCGGCGCCGCGGTCGAGTGGCCGTGGAAGGAGACGCCGAGCTGGTGCGGGCACGACGCCGACGACGAAGACGATGAAGACGACGATGACGACGACGACGAAGATGATGATGAGGAGGAGGAGGAGGAGGATGAGGATGAGGATGAGCAGCAGCAGCCGGGTGTCTCTGGAAAGGAGGGCGAGTAGGGTGTCCTGGCTCCCAGCTTGGAGGCCTTGCGCTCGATGGGTGTTGAGCAGGAATAGCTCTGCAAAGCGGGATGGGCAGTCAGCGGCTCGGTCTGTGTGGGTGTCGGTCTGTCGATGGTCAGGGTGTATTTGTTGGAGAGCGTGTTGAGGGCGGTGGAGTTTGTGGGACTCATGTTGAGGCCCGTCGTCCTGATGGTTGAGGAGGAGAGCTCGTGGGTGTTGATCTTGAGGGCGAGGCGCGGCCTCTTGGGCACAGCCTGAGGCGCCTGGGCTTGAAGGGTGGTCATGACGGCCGGCAGCTCCCCAGTCGTCTTGAGTCGTCGTCGCTCGTTCGGGTGGGATGCTGTGGGAGGAAGAAGACTACCAGGTATTTGGGTATCTGGGAGGTAGATATTGCGAGCTGAGGGAGCCGGAATGGATGGACCCGGGAGCTGGGTGGCGAAGAGACTGTCCTTTTGAAGGTGGCCGCGGGCGCAGAGGAGGAATGTGGCTTGGGCGAGATGATTGTTCAAGTAGTAGCCCGTAGGTGCCTGACTGGATGTCGTGAAGCTACTCGTACCAACGGAGAAGACGACGCAAGTACGAGTACATGTAACAGCTGAGGAGAAGACACGGGACAGCAAACAAGCGAAGCGAGCCTGTGCCTACTCGTATACTTTGGAGGACCAGTCGGAGAGTCGTGTGCTCGTAGTAGTATTGATGTATGTATTGATGTATTCGTGTTGTTTGATCAAATGCATGTACGGAGTCCTCGTGTGAAGATGGGTCGTAATGGCTAGGCCGGCATTAGCGATCATACATGGGTCGAAGCAGCCAGGCATGGATCAATGGATGATGGATTGATTGATCAATCTGTTTCGACGCGTTGCCAAGGAGGGTTGTTGTTGAAGAAGAAGAAGAAGAAGAAGAAGAAAGAGCCTCGGGGGGATGTCGACAGGTCACGGAGGGGTGGGGGAGTGGATTTGAAGACGACATGGGGCCACAGGGGACAACTGTATGGACTATGGGTACTCGTACGGAGTACTCCGTACAGGCATCGAGATTGTGATGCGATGATCATGTTGCAGGGGAAGAGGGATGTTTTATAGCACGGGGTTGGGATGATGATGGTGGTGATGATGGATGGATGGATCAGTATGTACTCACTCGAGTAGGTAGTACGGAGTACTGGTAGTGTCTCGTGCAGGGCGGGTGTCGGAAAGGGAAAGACAATTGCCAGATCAATCTCACATGGATCGACTGTATGTATTCCGGGTGCTTGTGTCTCGGCGATGCGGACTGCAGGGAACCAAGGTCAGGGAGAGGAGAGAAGGAGGATGATATTGATGGAGATGGATCAATGGATCAAATTGGAGGGCCAATGCGTAGGTAGAGCTCGGGGGATTTTTATGTGAATGCAGGACACGCCTTGTTGACTCAAGTCAGCCCGGGATTGAGGCGTAGATGGAAGTTTGTTTGGAAGGCGGGGGGAGAGGAGGAGGAGGAGGAGGAGGAGGATCACGATGATGCTGGAAGCGGGAAAGACGACGAGGCCTGGAGTCTTGATCCTGGAGTCTCCATTAATCCTGGAGCCTCGGAGGGGGGCGATCAAGGGCTCGTCCGCAGCGGCTTCAGGGCTCAGGCCCCCCTGGAGAGACGACCTGGCCGCAGAGGCTATAGCGCGCCCAGCGGGTCTCGTTGCCGCCGGGGCCAGTGGGTGGCACTACCCTGTAGTGGCTGGGATGAGGACATTGATATGTTCTCCGTACTCCGTACATACATCTCAACACCAGCGGAGGAGAGAGATTGGTCTATTGGGCATCCCGAGATGGAGTCATCGATGGATCGTGATCATCTATCTGTACGCATCCTTCTGTCAGCACATAGATGGAATGATGGAACGAATCATGGCCTATGGATCACTGGAAAGATCATAAAGGCGTCTACGGGTCATCTCCTCGTCTCCCACGGAGTACTCGTTCCCTCGCAATCTCTGCCGGAATCTTCGAGCAGCGCGCGCTGCTTCTATTCTTAGACGGCCCGCACACCCAAGACATGGATCAATTGGATCGAATGGATCCATGGATCCGCCAGCCAGGAGGGGCTCCATGCAGATGCTGCGTCGATGAATCAAATCAGAAGGCATCAAATCAATGTCCCTGGTCCACTGATCCATGGGCCCGTGGATCCATTCGATGCATTGGATCAGTCCGCCTCCGAATCTCGCGCCGGGCCTCGACCAGCCAGTAAGCGCCCAGCCCGCTGCAGGTATCAGGATGGATCGGATCAATCGTCTACTCGTACGAGTGAGTACGAGTTGCATCTTGGATCAGTCGGATAGAGCAGAGCCTCGGCGATGGATACATATGTACCGCGCTCTCGACAGGGATGAGAGATCATGGTCCCGAGGCGACGTGGTACGAGTACTCGTACTACGGAGTACATACTCGTACCTACTGCAGCGTGGCCCACGAAGTCCTCACGAGGGCTCTTTGGCGGCTCTCGAGGCGCCATCCATCCATCCATCCATCCATCCATCCATCCTCTGGCCCGGCAGATTCAGAGTTCGCACACACACAACGGCCGGCATTGCGCGCGCTCCTCGTGGCGCGTCTGCGGGCTCCACGCACAGTCCGAGCGTTGCCCATCGAGAGCTGGATCATCATCATCATCATCATGATCCCGCCATCCGTCCATCGTGCTGCGTGGCGCCCCAGCTCCAGCTCGAGTTGGCCATGGGCTCGCCCTCACCGCAGCTTGACGGATTTAGAACTCGGCAATCTCCAGTCCATGATGCCTCGCGTCTGAACCCATTGCTCGGCTTCCTCGACATGGGCACCCTGTATTCCGTACATACATACTCCGTGCTGGTACAGCTGACTCGCGTGCCGACCTCGAGCTGGCTCTTCCCCGTGCTGCAGGTCGCCGACGCCCTCGTGTCTTTCCATCCATCCATCCAAGGGCTCACATTCATCGCTCGTGTGATGCTGCGAATGGCGTCCATCGAGATCGTCAAGGGCACAGATCTTGGAAAACCGGACCCAGAAGGCTCCCAGCGATGGGGGCCATCGAGTCCATGCACAGCCATTCTTCTCCTGCCATCAGCAACGCGCCGTCTGCTCCGTGGCATTTCGAGAACAAAGACTTATTGATCCATCGGCTCAACGACTCCAGCGTGCCCGGCCTTGCCAACAAAAACATCCCATTCCTCTCCAAATGATTCTCCCCCAAGTACTCCGCTTCATGGGAAATCCATCAATCCGCTGAATCCCAGGGCAGCATGGCCCCCGCTCCGCCACACCATCGCCGTGTCAGGGCCTCTTGACCGCGCCTCCAACGAGTCCCTCCCCAAACACCCGCGTCCGCCTCATCACGCATTGTTCGCAGAAGACCCGGACCAGGATGGAGCATAGCACGCCATGTGCTCGGGCTTCCATGAGCCTCGCAACGGGCGTTCTCCAAGACAGCCCCCGTCCGATCCACGTCCGGGGCTTGGCGGATCAGAGGGTCGTGGGACTCCGCGGCCTGCTCGCGATATTCCAACGCAGCACCCTGACCACAAGAGGACACAGCCATGGAGGAAAGGCAGCAGAGTAGACAAAGAGACAGACAGAGATGGTTAGATAGATTGTAAGACGACAAGGCCAGCATAGCAGTGAGCGCCATCCACCATACATACTCCCCACTACGACTCCACGCCCAGAGCCTTGACGCCGACAAGGCTCCCCGTCGAATCATCCCTCGACACAACCCAGTACTCGACCCGCGAGCTCCTGTCCCGCGGGACCCTGTACACCCTCACGTCGTTCCCCTTGGTCGCCTGGCTCACCGCGTCCACGATCCCGCCGTACTGCTCATGCCGGTCCCACTCCGCGGGGTCCATGATCTCAATCTCCGCGTTCGGCGCGTCCCAGTGCTGGATCAGCCTCGCAAACTCCTCTGCCGGGTTGTCAACACAGCGTTTTTGGAAAACGAGCCCGCCCAGGGCAGGAGCAGCAGCGCCCGCAAAAAAGGCAGAGTGAAAGGGAAGATAAAAACAGAGAGGATAGAACAGGGACAGAACAAGCAGGGCACGCCGCTCACCTTCGTCCGGGAGCCCGCCCTCGCCGCCCCATTTCAGGCACACCCCGTCAAACGGCTCATCCGCATCGCTCACGTAGAAAGCGCCCCCGATGGCGTCGAGGATCACCGGCGGCACCTGGGCCCCCTCGTCCAGCGCCTTGAACGGCGACGCCTGCGCCCCGCGCCCCGCGCCCGCGCCCGCGGTCGCCCGCGCGTCGTCGGCGTGCTTGTTCGCCTTGTTCAGGAAGGCCATGTAGTCCGCGTCGCTGGCCATGCTGCGCCAGCTGGTGCTGCGAGTGCGAGTAGGGCTGGTGGCGGTGGTGGTGATGATGGGTGGGACCGTGGCGGGGGAGGGGCGGAGCGGCGTGCGCGTCGCGCTGGAGATTGCTCGGGAGGCGGGGCGGCGGGCTGGGATGGGCCTTGGTGTAGCGCTGCGGAGGGAATGCACAATGGTGGAGGTGCGAGGCATTGCGGTTGGAGGAGGAGAAGAAGAAAAGGAAGGGGAGAAGAGGAAGGGTAGAAGTGCAGGATGATGGGCTGTTGTTGGCGAGAGCTGCGGGAGGTGGATGGTGGGGGATGACGTCAACTATGAGGCGCTGCCAAGGGATGCTGTTTTCGGCTTGAGCCAAGACAAGCCGGGACCATGAATCTTGAAGAGCGTCCAAGATCAAAGAGCTACTTGAAAAAGAGACGTGCAGCCTCAAAGGGGATGTTTTCACTGATCCATACGGCACTTGACAAATTTCCAGGCTTGTTGGCATCAATTGAGTTATCACAATAGTACGAGGCAAAGATGCATGACTTGTCGGGACGCAAATCTCATTGTCGGATTCCACGTCCTTAGCTGGAACACTTTTGCGATGCTCCTCCCATTATGGAGCCCGGGCCCAGCCGAAGATCCAAGGGTATTCCCAACCCTTGCCGCCGATATCATGCACGAAGACGCTTTTGTTGATACAAAGAAAAGAAGAAACCCAATGTCTATTCGCGCGCCCGCATCTAAGCGGAGGCGAGGTCCTTCTTGAGCGTGCCCTGGTACTGCTTCTTCTCGGCGGGGGTCTGGAAGGCGCCGTGGCCAAACTCGGACGAGGTGTCGATCCACTTGAGGCTGATCTTCTCGAGGGCCTTGCGGGAGGTGTGGGTGAACATGGACTTGCGGAGGGTCATGATGCGCTTCTTGGTGCCGGGAACGGAGCCCTTGACCATGACAAAGTCGTTGTTGACCTCACCGTAGCGGACGAAGCCACCGAGACTGGAGGACGCGGGTGTCAGCAAACCAGATTCACTGCAAAGAAAAAAAAACAATGAAAAAGGGTGAATGGACTGGACGTACGGAGTGATCTTCTTCTTAGTAATGTCGACCTCGGTGGAGGCGTTGTCCTCGGCGTCACCCTTGCCGATCCTGTAGATCTTGTGGTTGACAGAGGTACGGTGGTGGTAGCCCATCTGACCGGCGCGGGCAACGGTCCACTGGACGTGGGACGGGTGCCAGGCACCGATACAGGCGACCTTTCGGAGACCCTTGTGCGTCTTGCGGGGCAGCTTCTTGGTGCCCCATCGGCTGGTGACGCCGTTGAAGCCGTGGCCCTTGGTGACGGCGATGACGTCGATGACCTCGTCCTGCTCGAAGATGGAGTCGATGGAGACAGGCTTCTCGAAGAGGTTCTTGCCGAAGTCGACTTTGTCAGCGACGGAGCCGCCGTTGACCTGGATCTCCATGAGGTGGGCCTTCTTCTGCTTGAGCGGCGTCTTGCGGATCTGGGTGTGGGCGAGGACGCGGACGACGGTGCAGTACTTCTTGATGCGCTCGAGCTCGCGGGTGATGGAGACGCCGCTGTTCTCGGAGTGCTTCTTGGCGTACTTGGTGAAGGCCTTCTTCTTGCTCTTGTACCAGTTCTTGTAGAAGCGGCGCTTGAGCTCGTCGGACAAGTGCTCGGCCCAGACGGTGGTGAGCGAGCGCAGGCCGCGGGGGGTCTCGATGTAGCCCACAAGACCAACAACGATCATCTGCACAGATGTTAGCCATAGGCACAAAGCCAAGCGGGCTGCATTGTTCGTACGGGTGGTGTATCAACAATCGTGACGGCCTCCACAACTTCCTTCTTGTTCGCCTTTGCGCCGGGTCGGTCGAGGTCACGAACGATCGTGGTCATACCGGCCTTGTAGCCCATGGCGGCGGTCAGGTGGACGGGCTTCTTGGGGTCATCCTTGGGGAAGCTGTTCATCCAGACAAGTCAGCCATCTGTCTCCAAATCTTTCACATCCTAATTCCCTCTTGTCGACCATCTCGAGGGGGAAAAGAAGAGACCAAGCAGGGGAAAAAAACTTACGACTTGACACGTCCGCGGTGACGAGCAGCGCGCTTCCGAGGCAGGTAAGCCAAGGAGCCGTGACGGGGAGCCTCGTACTTTCGGTGCTATTCATCGCATGATATATCAGTCTCTCGTGATTGTTTCCTCTGTCGCTCAAATGAAGCTTCTCGGCGGCCACCTACACTCATTTTGACTGCTGGTTGTCGATGGGGTTAGGGAGAGAAATTCACGAAGCCAGCGTGAAGCAGGGAAAGAGTTGGAGAGACTTTTGAGAAAAGATTTTGTGGGCAAAATTTTAAGCGAGTGGCCTTGTACCAAAGTACCTCCCGCCTTATCGCCCGCTGCATCGAGGCGCTTTTCGCTGTGCGGCGCGGTCTGTGCGCATCGGCGACCTGTGGCTCTAGCCCTTTTCAGGCGCCACTAGCACTCGTACGAGTACTCCGTAGGAGGGGACGATACCCTCAAGCCTCAAGCGTCGTCTTAGTCATCACAACAATTGATCTCTGACTCTTGAGGGAAGGGCATCCTGAGTACCAAAGGATCAAGGCCTTCCCATTCTGACGATCGGAACCAAAGGCAACCTGAGACAATAGTAGTACATATAGTGGTGAATATTCTGTTTGAACTTGTCCAAGATGCTCTTAAACGTAGGTACTTTGGAGTAAGTCTTCGTTGCCGTGGCCCTCCAGGGCATGTGAACAAATCGGGCATCGCAGGCAACATTTTCTGGAAGCGAAATTGTAATTGAAAACTACTGGTACTATATCAAAACGCTCAAGGTGCAAATTTTTTGAGAAACCCCCTTTCCCATGACACGATTGTCGTGCTAGTAGGCTCCGACTGAGGCATTTTGCTAGCCAAACCCGAGACCCCCTTATCCCCCGCCCCCGTTCCTATCCAGCTGCTCATCCCATGACAAAGGGGAAAAGTGAATAAAGAGTAACAGTAAACAGTTTGGTATACTACACCTGGAACAGACTGAGAGAGAAACGCCACATAATATTTCCGAGCTTCATTAAATTGTGCCCCAAGAATCAAACCCTCACTCAGCTTTTGGCGCAGGGCCGGAGGACCCATTAACCCCCACAGCCGTAGGGGACGTCTTGAGATCTGCGGACGCGGCTGCTGGTCCCGGACCGTTAGGCAGGGCAGCACTCTTCTTGTCATCCTCTCCGCTGTCATCATAGTCCTCGTCGACTTCCATCTTCCTCGCGGCGCGCTCGGGCTCCTGGACGACCTGAGGAACAGAGCGGTTGCTGGGTGGCTGCTCCGGAGCCGGACGCTCCTCCTTAGGGGGCAGCGAAGGCTGAGGCTTCTCGTGCACGGGAGGGGCCTGCATTGAGCTCGGACCCTGCTGCATAGGCGGGAGATGGTTGGAGCTGCCAACTGAGTGGCTCTGGGGGTGGTGGGCGGCCTCGGAAGGGTGATAGTTCTCGCTCTTGTGGCGCGGCTCGTCGGATCTCCTGGGTGGCTCCTCGGGCCTGCGCTGGTCGTCGGCTCGACGCACCTCAGAGGAGTTGCGACGGTAAGCGTCCCGCGGCGGGGTAGAGGGTCGCCGGTGTCTCATGTCCTCCAGGCGAACGCGATTCTCTTCGTTTGCCTGTTTTTTAGGAGCTGACTCTTCTTCCCAGTCGCGCAGGCGCTTCGGCCCAACAGAGCTAGGACGATCATCCATGCGCTGGACAGAAGACTCAGGCATAGACGGAGGCGCGTGCCCATTCTCAGGAGCATTGGGAGGCGGCAGCTCTGGGTGGTGCGGGTAGTGGGGCGGCGGCGCTTGGTGCTGAGGATAGGCCGACTTGGGGGAGGGCATGCGGTTGTCATGAACCGGCCGGCCATCCGTCCTAGGGCTGCTCGCCGTTCTGAAAGGAGCCATGCTGTTGGGAGGAGGAGGATTGCCGCCATTAGCGTTGCCGGGCGGGGGGGCAGAAGCCGAAGGGGTGGAGCCGCCCCAGTTAGGATTGACAACTCGACGCTCGGCTGGCGCAGGGGCAGAGGGTTGTGACTGCGAAGGGTGAGGAGGAGGTGGTGGTGGCTGCGCGTATTGATGGGGAGCCGGCGGGGGCGGCGAGGGCCCGCGACGAGAGTGTCCGGCCCGGCTCGGGTCGGAGTACGGCTGGCGCAGCTGGGGCTCCTGTTGGGGGCTGGGCTGGCGCTGGAGAGGAGGCGCCGGGCCACCGCGGAAGGGCTCACCCCGGTTCTCGTAGGGGTTTGGCGGCTGGGGGGGTGGATTGACACTCGAGAGCCTGCCGACCCAAGTCTCTCCCGCTCCTTGCTGCGCGGGCTGCGGACCATTTGCCGGCGGCTGTTGTGCCGAGCCTCCCCATTGAGGACCGGAGGGACCGGTGGGACCGACTTGGTACGTGTGGGGGTGGACGTCGGCTGGCTGAGGGGCTGCGGGCGGCGGGCCACCGTTGGAGGCGCCGGAGCGGAGCAGCTGCAATCGAGCCTTGATGTGGGGATTGCCCGGGTCGAGCTCGGCGGCTCGTTGGTAGGCATCGAGGGCGTCGGCAATTTGGTTGTTGCAGGATTCGTACAGAGTGCCGAGGTCATACCAGACCTCGGAGATGTACGGGTTGAGGCGAATGGCGCGCGAGTACGCATCCAACGCATCGCGATACTGGTTGATCTGATAATAGAGCACGCCGATGGAGCACCAGAAAGTTGGGTTCTTACCATCTCGGTAGACGGCTTGTTGGTATGCTTCGTAGGCCTTGGGGTATTTTTGTTGCGACATGTAGCAACGGCCAAGTAAGTACCAGCTCTGAGCATCTTGGTTGTCTACAGAACGGAATTAGAGAGGGGAAGAGGAGAGATTTTTGCTTGCGTATCGCCGTGTCAGAGAACGTACCTGCCGCCACCGATTTCTCGAGGAATTGAATCGCGCGCTCTTGCGACTCGTAGGAGTTGCTCTGCTGGTGGTGAAGCCAGCCAAGCTGTTGGAGAACCTTGGCGTGGCTTGGAGAATGGTCCAACACGCGTTGGTAAGCAGCCTTGGCACCATCAAACTGGACAGGCATGAGTCAATGTCGATGGACAAGATCAAGGGGACACTCATACATCTTTCTGTTGCTCGTGGACATGGCCAATCTGGAACCAGATGTCCTCCTGCGTGAGGGGACCTGGAGGAGAGTTGACAATGTACTTGAAACACTGCGACCGATGTCAGCATCGCATCAGGACATGGAAAGGCCGTGATGCCAGGATGTGGGACAAACCTCAAGACTCTGATTGAATTTACTCTGCTGCTTGTAAATGATGCCTAACCGGAAGTATATTTCATTGGCTTTTTCGAAGTCGGGCTGGATCTGCATGACCTGAGAGAATGCTTCCTCGGCATAATCGTAGCTCCCGTATCTATCGTATAGTATTCCGATACCATACCAGAGCATGGGATCCTGCGGCGAATGAGTCGCGGTGTTCACGGACGAGAACGTGACTGCTGGTCCAGGAGAAGACCTACCTTTGGATCTCGCAGGTTCATCAAAGCCTGTTGATATGCGTCGTAGGCCTTTTGGAGGTTCTCGGTCATCAGATAGCAATGGCCTGCATCATTTGAACTTGGTCAGAAACAACGACCTTGTGGTCTTTTTTTTTTTTTTTTTGGGGGGGGGGGGGGGGGCAGTTT
>NQYS01000005.1:917093-932094 GCA_003055955.1 Escovopsis sp. AC
TCCCCCCCTTTTGGAGCGATGCCCCTTCGCCTCTCTATCCTCAGGGGCTCTTGTCTTCAAATGCGGCCTCTCCGCTGTTTGATTGATTGACTGTCTGCCGGTCTCCCTTCGTTTTTGTCTGTTGACCCGCTGGCCCTTGCAGTTGCCCGAGGACCTGGCCGCCGAGGCCGACGCCTTGCATCTTGGAGTTTTTGGGCCCCTGGATGCGCCACCCACGTCTGCACTGAAGAACGATCAAGATGCGCCGGGGGAGGAGGTCGAGGCGCCGCCAGGAGAGGGACAGAATCCCCTACCGATTGGCTCGCCCCCGAAACGGCAACGCATTGGCAACGGCTACGAGAATAAACCCGACGCCCCCATGGTCCTGGATAGCATGGACGTTGACCAGCAGGACCAGCTCCCCGAACCCCACGCCAACCAAAATCACCGCAATAAGCAGAACCAAGAGAACGACACGCAACCCCAACCGAACAACCACCCGAACAGCCTCTCCCAGCACCAGACTGACGACGACGCCCAGAGTCGGCAGGACAATCATGCCTCCCCACCCGCGCCGGAGCCGGAGCAAGCCCCGCCGCCGGTGGTACGGACAGATGGCCCTGAGCAGGGCACGCAAGTCGAAAAGGTTGAGGAGCTCGCGCCAGATACCACCTTCATCCACCTCAAAGACGAGGCAGGCCCCGCCGAATTGACCCCGGCACCCTCGCCAGAACACGCCGAAAACGCCCCCGTCCTGCTGCAGTGCGAGTGGAGCCCCAGCAACCCGTCAATTTTGGCGGCTGCCGGTACTGATGCGTTAGCCCGTGTCTGGACCATCTCGCGTTCCACAGCGGTCGAGCATGGCCTGGATCACGTGTCTCCCCACGCCCATACTCTGTTAGATCCAGATACGCCGCGGACGACGACCGTGACGGCGTTGGCCTGGACCTCGGATGGCACCGCGATTGCCGTGGCGACAGACTCTGGACCAGACGCCTCGGTGAACATATGGTCTGTCGACGGGGTCTTCATACACTCTATGGAAGTGGCCGAGCCCCCGGTGACCAAACTTTACTGGAACACGGCCAACACGGCACTCCTGGCCCTATCACCGGACAAGGACGGCGGAATTCTGGTCACCGTCTACTCCTCAGCTTCCGGTGATTTCCTCACATACCACCAGAGCGATTACGACTTCGCTACCGCGCCTCCCGATGCGGCTTGGATCAGCGACACGAGGTTCCTCATCTGCGGCAAGGATCTGCTTCTATGTCTCGAATGCGGCGCAGGCTCCATAGACGTGATGAAAAAGTTTGAAACAAAGGAAGAGGATTGCTTCACACAAGTGCTCTTTGACCGGCGGTCAAATTTAGCAGCCACCTCAAGCGAGAATGGAACTCTGGATGTAAGGAAACACCCGTTTACTTATGAGTCCCTCAAGAAAAAGAAATTGGTTGACTTATGCTGACATGACGGGGCAGCTGTGGGACGAAAACGGTGAGAGGAGGTCACTATTGGCTCATGAGGGCGCCATCACAACAATGGCCTGGCAACCATTGCCCGCGAATCAACCGGCCGCCGATGACGAGCGATTGATCGCTACCGGTGGGGAGGACTGTTTCATTCGAATATGGAACGCGAGGAGGCCCGAGAGCCCGGCGAAATGGTTCTGGAAGATGAAGACCCCCATCGTGCGACTTGCCTTCACCCCCGACGGAGCGTTCATTGCCGGAGCGACATCGCTTCAGGTCCTGATCTGGAAGGCGGCGAGTCATTCGATGCCCCGGGCAAGCTGGAGCAGGCCTCCCCATCCCGGATGGCTCAGTCCGAAGGGCAGCGCCGATTCCGAGGTGGAGGACGAGCACTGCCTCTGCTGGGATGTCACCGGCCAAAAGCTCGCGTACGGTTCAAACGGTCGAGTAAGTACACCATCAGCGATTCTCATAATAATCGGGATATGTGGCTGACAGTCGTCTGAATCTAGCTCGCTGTTATCAATTTTAGCAGGTAGCATCGATTCCACGGCTCCCAGAATAGCCAGCGGAAGGCATCAAATTTCTTTTAGAAAGCATCTATTTCCTTTCCCCTCCACCTTCGAAGAGCCCAGAAGGATCATGGAGTCCGGACAGGGCGCACCCGCTTTTGCTGCTTTGTATCACCAAAACAACGATCATGACGGAATCTCGGCTTCGATACGAAATTTTGGGCCGGACGACTCGACACTTTTAATGGACGTGTTTTTTTTGTATATCATCCTCTTTATTCATATTTTCCTTTTCCCTGGGTTCCCTTTTCTCGTTCTTTTTTGTCCTCGAAGCATGTCGGACCTGGTCGCAGCGAGCTGAAGAGACGGGCGCGAAGAGGTTCTAATGGGGGAGAACATTGCTAATCGTCTCAGGGATGCTTGCGAGTCGCGCGCACGTTCAGGGACAAAGGGGCCCTTTGGAGTTTTCGAGTCTAGTTGATCTCCGGTGACGGGGTTCTCGCGTTCATGCTACGGGCTGACAAAATCAATCGAATCGAATACAATCGAATTGAATCTTGGCGCATGATTGCAGTGGTGAGCGGCGTGAGGAAGAGGCAGGGTGCTGGAAGCAGGGGAAGCGAGAAGTGACGGGCCGAGCAGGTGCTGCTTCTCAACGTACCGCGCCGGACAGATCTTGTGTCAAGGCCGGATGATCCTTTGAGGACCTGGAGTCTTCTCCTGTTGGAGTCGTGTTGAAGGAGCTGTGGAATGCTGGCATGGTCGGATACGATATTTGTATTGGAGTAGAAACACGAGCATTACGGCGTATGAAATACAAAATTCTGCATTCTTTTGAATTCTCTTCAATCTTTTGCTCGTCCTGTCCGACCTGGCATCGGGTGGATGGATGGAAGCCATACTATCGGAGCGAGACATCATGCTGCCTCCGTGACCGCGCTCGTCCGGGGCGACGTCACCGGCGACTTCTCGTGCAGCACGTGACCCCCATCCTGCTGCCTCCTCTAGAGGTGGAGGTTAGAGTGGCCACCTCTTTGCAGCTCAACGTCACGCATGAGATGCATCTCGACGACGGACCCCAGTCACCCCAGCCTTCCCCTGCGCTCTAACCAGCTCGACGCAAAGAATCGCTCCACTCCCGAGATCGCCGAAAAGCCGTGTGATCCGCAAGCCCCGAGCCAAGCAGCAGCAGCAGCAGCAACAGCAGAAGAAGAAGAAGAAGAAGAAGAAGAAGAGGAGGAGGAAGACGAAGACGGGCAAGCAGACCAAGGCCAGCGAGAGCCATGTCGGCGCAGCGATGGAACCCGGCCTCCGAGCCGCAAACCTTTGACGCCGCGCAGCGCGACAGGCAGGCGCGCGGGAAGGATCCCTACGCGCGCAGCGAGGACGAGGCATCCGACGACAGCGACTCGAGCGCGGGGGAGAAGAAGCCGCTCCGGCTCGGCCAGGGGTGAGTTCTGGCGCACTACCTACTCGGACGAGCACTCATTTACCTTGTGGATTCTCGTTCGAGGCGGACCATATCGGCGTGTCTGTTCCCGGGAGTGAAGCGGCTGACACGCCCGCAGGATCGCGCTGGACTCGTTCCAGGACCGCGAGAAGAGGGCCTTTGCGCTCTCCGTGCTCGACAGCCCGGAGCAGCTCACGATGTACGCCCAGAGCACAAACGATGTGAGTGCCCTGCCAGCCGTTTATTCTCACATGTGTATTCCCCCCCCCCAACATCTCTCTCTCTCTCTCACACACACACACGCATATATACGTTTATAGATATAAAGAGGTTAAAACACCGCCCAGAGCATCCCCAGCCAGCGCCACCGCTTCACAGCCATGCTGTGCGGCTACGCGCCCGAGCTCAAGCCCATCCCCCAGCGCGCCAGGAGCTCCCTCGGCACCGCCCCAACGACCGCCCCCGCCGCCGCACGCGACGCACGCGAGGCGAGGCATGCGCAGCGCCCGGGCGCGGGGCCGAGCGGGCAGTGAGGGGCGAATGGCTAAGCGAGCAGTGAGGCATGACGGATGGGCTATCCCGGGGAGGAGTGCTTTCGAGAGCGCGAGGCTGTGCTCTCCGTTTTCTTTCCGTCTTCTTGGGGGAGCGAGGCGCAGGGCGTTCCGTTTTCCTTTGGTGTTTTACTAGGAAGTGCTGCTGTGCTTTCACGGAGTTGAGGAGTTGGAAAATTTCAGGGCTGCTAAACGGACCGGACTGTAAGAGTACACGCATGAGCATGAGCATGAGCATCAGCATAGGTAGAACCATTGATGAGTTCACAGGACCCTGATCCAACACATCGCGGGGCAAAAAAAAAATATCCCCTGAAAATTGATGGACCGTTCAACAAGACCACGAGCTCTATATACGAACCGCACGCGCTGTCTAACGCTCGCGCCACATCGTGCCGCTTATATCCTGAACCAACCCCCCCCTTTCCGGATCTAAGCACTGAGCAGCAGACCCAGACCACTCACCCAAAGACGAACAAAGAAATCAAAGAGAAAAAAAAGAAAAAAAAGACAACACGGTTGGAATGCCGTGGAAACGCCGTGCCTTGCCATGCAAAACTACTTGGTCTTTGGGGATCAACCACCCGACTGGAGGGAGCAGAGTCGTCTCCCAAGTCATGAACATCGTATTGACGAGACTGAGATCGATCACATGATTAGAACGACCTTCTTTGACAATATAAACGCGTGAAAGGGTGGTGGTGAAAACAAAGAGGGATAGAGAGCGTGAGAGACGAAAGGAAAGGAAAGTGAAGCACAAACGGAAAAACAAAGACGATATATTTCACGCATATCTGGGAGGCCGTTGCCACCCGTCCTCGTCCACGGGCACCTGGTTGTGATGCATGTACATGGGGGGCGGCCCCTGAGGCGGGTAGTAGCTCGATTCGTATCCAGGCTGCTGCTGCTGCTGACGCGGCGGGGGCGGCGAATGTTGCGGCTGCGTTGGCGGCGGCACGCTCCTCCAGGCATTCGGCTGCCAGCCCGAGGGGCCCGGAGGCGGGACGGGCGGCACGTACTTGGGCTTGCGGTTGTTCCTGGCCCTGCGGCAGCAGTTGAGGAGGCAGCTCCCGATGACGAGGAGCAGAAGGGCGCCGAGGACGGCGGCGACGGGGATGACGATGTGCTTGTGGCTGTCGATCCAGTTCTTGATCTCCTTGACGGTGGAGCTGCCCTTGCAGTCGCCGTTGAGGCAGTGGCCGCCGCCGCCGCAGGGGGTGCCGTCGATGAAGTTCTGGCCGTAGACAAGGCACTGGCCGACGCCGAAGGCGTTGGAGTGGGAGACAGCGCAGGAGAGCTGGCAGGAGCCGCTGGTCTGGGGGCACGACTTGGTGGCGTTGTTGACGATGCTGGAGCCGGAGATGACCTGGCACTGGCGGTCGCGCGAGGTGCACTGACCCGAGGCGCACTTGAGGCCGCCGCCGCCGCCGCCGCAGGGATCGCCGTCGTCCTTGTGGCCGTCATCGGGGCACTTGGCGGCGTCGCCGGGGCACGTCTCCTGGACGTCGCACTCGCCGGTGCTGGCGCGGCAGACGACATCTGTCGAGGAGAACTGGCACTTGTCAGTGCAGCAGTCCTCGTTGGAGGGGTCGCAGACGGCGCCCGACTTGAGCTGGCAGGTCTCGGCGTTGCAGCATGGGTTGCTCGCGCAGTTCTGGTCGCCGCCGCAGTCGCACTCCTCGCCGGGCTCGACGATGCCGTTGCCGCACTGGCTTCCCGTGATGGTTTCGACGTTTTTGTTGTCCGTCAGGCACGAGGACATGGAGGCGAGCTTGAGGCTGGAGCAGATGTTGCCGAGGCTGCAGGGGGAGAAGTTTGTGATGCCGGACGAGGTGGACGGGTTCATGATGTACTGGCCGCCGGCGTCGCACTGGGTGGCGCTCAGGGGACAGCAGACGGGGTTGCTGGGGTCGACGGGGCAGAGATCCGGGGTGCAGTCGTGGATGGCGCCGAAGGTGTGGCCCGTTTCGTGGGCGAAGACCTGCCACTCGGTCGGGGTCTTGACGACGACGTTGACGGCGGCGACGGTCTCGTTGTTGCCCATGCCGTCGCTGCTGGTGCCGGCGCTCGGGCGACACAGCTGGCCCCTCCACGCGAGGCCGACGGCCGAGTCTGTCGGACAACTAGTCAGCAGGCTCCAGTAGGCGTTGGTGTCCTCGGTCCTGCCCCTCCAGGCGGAGAAGAGGTTCAGGCGATCGGTGATGGTGGTGCTGGAGCCGCAGGGGACGTTCCAGGGAGTGATGGCGGCGGGGGTGCCGGGGCAGTTCTTGTCGAGGACGGTCAAGTTCTTGATGCCGAGGGAGATCTTGAAGGTGCTCTCGTAGACCTGGGACGCCTGGTTGACCATGCCGATGACGTACTTTCTCAGGTCCTCGCTCGAGTTGAAGCCCTGCCAGTAGGTGCAGTCCGTCGCGATGCCGACGAGCGCGACCTTCCTGCTCGTGGGGCAGCCGTCGGGCTTGCCGATGCTGTTGATGAGGTTGTTGCCGCCGCCGCCGAGGGAAGACCCGCCGGTGCCGTCGATGGACTGGCGGCCGAAGAGTGATCTCGCGCTCATCATGCCTTGCAGGGCGCCGCGGCCGGCGGCCGTGTTGTCGTGGGCGAGGAGGTGAGCGTCGTACTTTGCGTTGAAACTCAAGGAGTCGGAGGTGCAGAGGGCATCGCCGGGGGGAAACAGTTGGCGCGCTTTGAGCTCGCCGGTGCCGGCGTGGGCGTGGGCGTAGTCGTCGACGTCGGAGTCGCGCCAGACGACCATGGTCTCGTCGTCGCCGAGGTCGCCGTCGTTGGGGGGCAGGACCGGGTCGAAGTCGTGCTTGAGCTGGTTGTATCGGGCGCCGGTCTGGATGTGGTGGTGATCGCCGTCGATGCGGTAGACGCCGTCGAAGACGGGATGGATGCCGTCGCGGTGGACGGTGATCCTGGCCCAGCCGGCCTTGGACCAGCCGATCTCGCCGGGGCGCTCGATGAAGGCATCGCCCTTGTAGACCCTGTGGAGGGCGCGGTCGACCTGCTCCGAGGACTTTACGTTTCCGTGGGGGTCGAGGAAGGTGACGGTGAAGTCGTCGTGGATGACATCGTGGTTGGGATGGAGGGCAAGCCTGACCCGCTCGCGGCCGTCGTGGAGGCTGAATGTGAGGTCAAAGTTGGAGTGCGAGTGCACACGGTGGGCGGGCGCATGGATGCTGCCATCGCGGACGACGGAGACGTAGCTGAGAGGGTTTCGCTTGACGGAGTGGGCTGGGGACGATGGTCAGCAAAGTGCGCATTCACGGGTTCATACTTGATACGAGTATGACGATGACAATGACGATGAGCCCGCTTGCTTGGTAGTGGGATTGGAGTAGGAATGGAATGGGATCAGGCGTATTTACCAAGCGCCGAGTCTGACAAGAGCGCGGCAGCGCCAAAGAGAGCGGCGACTGCAGAGCGCAGCGTTACCATGACGGCGGGAGAGTCGAACGCGCGGCTCCTCAGCTGCAGCCGGGAGCGAGAGGGCGGTAGAGGAGGAGGAGGAGGAGAGGGACAGAGCCTGAGGTTGAGGCGGAAGGGGGAGAGGAGAGGAGCGGGGGGGAGAAGGTAGAGAGGGGAAGAAGAAGAAGAAGAAGAAGAAGAAGAAGAAGAAGGCTGGGACGATGAGGATGACACAAAACGAGGGCGAGAGCGAGAGCCTGGCACCCACATCGATCACTGCCACGAGGCTCGAGCCGTCGAGATGAATCAATGCAGACGCCAACAAGTGGGCTCGGCACTGCCGGTGAAGTAATAGGATGTCGATATTTGAGGCATGGGCGGATTCGTCAATGGATCAATGGATGGATGGATGGATGGATGGGATGTGTAATCGACCCGACTGGCATGGATGAGACTCGTTCCTGTTCCTGGATATAGTACGGAGTACGGAGTACTCGTATCCAAAGTCTACCCCAGCTTCCATCCGATATTCGTGTAGCCGGTGTATTCGCTTACCGGGGCGGTTGATTCAAGGTTCCAGAAGGTTGAAGGCGGAAGGCCTCGAGCTCCTGCGGATGCATGCAAGCATTCTACGTGCAGCATCGCCCGCGCAGTTCACAGACACTTCTCGTGCATGCTCGGCACCCATGCAAGAGGACGAATGGGTTGACCGAACAAACGAACACAAATGGCAGTCAGACTCGGAGGCTGTGCCGATCGTGGGCTTAAAAAAGACAACATGGAGAGAGCATTCCCCAGATCCCCACTGCCCACCACGCTTCCAGGGACACCCCGATATGCACATACCAGATTTCTGAATGCGTCGCACAAGAACTAGCTCGACTCTTCCCCCTTCTCCTCCTCCTCCGCAAAGACTCCATCCCCGCGTCCGTATCCGTCCTCCCCGGCCAAAGAATACCAGCCCATGCCCATACATACGCGGGCCAGTCTTGGCGTCGGGGCAGTGCTGGGCTAGCTCCGAGTAGGAATTCGTCCTCGCAGTGCTAAGAGTACTCCGTACTACTACGGAGTACAGCATTGATGAATCGATCAATGGATCTGATCAAATGTCTCCAGGACATATCATCAACTGTCCCCGCCTCAACCGCCCTCGGCCCTTGCTCCGGAACAGGCTGCCTGCATACATCGATTTCTCGCCTCGCACCCATCTGCATAAGTGCTCATCTATGGATGCCGAGTACACTTTGCAACACTTGGAAGACAACTCGGGCCCTCTAGTAATGCTCCTCTCCTCCGTGCATCTGCGTACGATTACGTGTGTAGACCATTTGTAAACCGCAAGGAGCCCGGAAACGTCCATGGGTTCAAAGTCTTGATGAAACATTGATCTTTTCTCGAAATCGGAAGCAACATCCGTCACCGAGATAGGTCCTCGTTTAAAAATCGAATACAAGGCCTCAATGGGAAATCAACAAGCTAAATGTGGAGCATGGGGAACATTGAAGATAAAGCAAAAGAGAGCTGCATCGAGGTATACTTGTGCATAGACTGGACAAAGGAAAGAAAAGGAAAGGAAGGGGAAAAAAAAAAAAACAGGAGCAGAGGCAATTGATAGGAAGAAAGAGAGAGAAAAGGCATTCGCTGCCGCCGCGTTCTATCCAACTAACGCCGACTCCTTATTTGCCCTTGGCTTGGTGGACTGTCGCGATGATCTTTTCAACAACACTAGGGTCCGACAACTGCATCCAACCGTTAGTCTCGCGTATCAAGGCCACAAGAGCCGGGGTGTGTCGCTTCTTACAGTGGATGTGTCTCCAAGAGAATCCTCCTCGCCTGCGAGGATCTTTCTCAGGATGCGGCGCATGATCTTGCCACTGCGCGTCTTCGGCAGGTCGATCACAATGTAGACGGCCTTGGGAGCGGCAAACGGTCCGATGCTCTTTCGGACCTGCAGGATGAACTCCTTGCGGAGAGCCTCGCTGACCTCGTTGCCGTCCTTGACGGAGACGAAGGCGTTGACGGCCTGTCCCGTGAGCTCGTCCGCGACGCCCACAACGGCGGCCTCAGCCACGGCATGGTGCTCAATCAGAGCAGCTTCGATCTCGGCCGTGGACAGACGGTGGCCACTAACGTTGACGACATCGTCGACACGCCCGCGAATCCAGTAGTATCCGTCGTGGTCTCGGCCGGCACCATCTCCGGTGAACTAGAGCCGCGCTGTCAGATACACGACCCATGCCGCAACGGGAAATCGAGAGTCACTCACGTAGTAACCGTTGTACACGTTCAGATAGGTCTCCATGTATCGCTTGTGGGCCCCGAAGACGGTGCGAGCCATGCTGGGCCAAGGCTGCTTGATGGCGAGGACGCCCTCGACGTCGTTTCCGATAATCTCCTCGCCAGACACGGGGTCGATGATGGCGGCTTCGATGCCGAAGAAGGGGTAAGAGGCGCTTCCGGGCTTGGTAGGGGTGATGCCCGCGAGGGGGGTGATGATGTTGGAGCCGGTCTCGGTTTGCCAGTAGGTCTGCTCATCTCGTTAGCGGGCGGGCGCTTCGGCATCATCATCGTGCTCGCTCTCTCGCACGCAAGGACTCAACTCACGTCAACAACGTGGGACTCTTCCTTGCCCACGACCTCGTAGTACCACTTCCAGACTTCGGCGGCGATGGGCTCGCCAACGGAGCCAAGAACACGGAGGTGCTCCATCTTGCCGCGGACGTGCTCGTCGCCCGCGCGCTTGAGCAGTCTCAGGGCGGTGGGCGCAACGTAGAACTGTGTGACCTTGTGCTTCTCGATTATGTCCCAGTATCGGGAGAAGTCGGGGTGGGCGGGCGTGCCCTCGAAGACGACGGTTGAGACACCCAGGAGCAGGGGGGCGTAGACGACGTAGGTGTGGCCGGTGATCCAACCGACATCACCACCGCAGAAGTAGCGGTCTCCATCGTGGATGTCGAACACGTACTTGCCAGTCATGGCGGCTCCGATGAGGTAACCGCCCGTCGTGTGCATGACGCCCTTGGGCTTGCCGGTAGATCCAGAGGTGTAGAGGAGGAAAAGAGGGTCTTCAGAGTTCATGGGCTCGGGGGCAATGTAGCTGGGCCACTTCTCGACCTCCTCGTGCCACCAGAGATCACGGCCGGGGGTCATGGAGACATCGGCACCGGTGCGCTTGTACACAAGCACCGTCCGGACATCGGGGCACTGCTTCAGAGCGTCATCGACGATCTTCTTGGTACCAATCGTCTTGCCACCTCGCTTGCCCTCATCAGAGGTGATGACGATCTTGCAGCCGGCGTCCAAGACACGGTCGCGCAACGAGTCGGAGGAGAAACCGGCGAAAACAACGGAGTGGACAGCGCCAATACGGATGCAGGCCAAGATGGCGACGATGGCCTCCGGGATCATAGGCATGTAGATGGCGACGGCGTCGCCCTTGCGGACGCCAGACTGCTTCAGGGTCCACGCAACCTTGGAGACGTCACGCAAGAGCTCGCTGTAGGTGACATTGCGGCCGCCGTTGACCTCGTCGGCCTCGTAGATGATGGCAACACGGTTGGGGTCCTTGAAAGCGTGGCGGTCGACGCAGTTGTACGAGGCGTTCAGCTGGCCCTCGACGAACCACTTGACATCGCCAGTGGCCAGCGAGCCAGCTTGGACGGTCTCGAAGTCCCGAGTCCAGCTCAGGAGCTCGCGAGCTTGCCTTGCCCAGAACTTGGTAGGGTTTGTGATGGACTCTTCGTAGAGCTGCTTGTACTCCTCGAAGCCTGTTCATGACCTCGGTTAGCATGTCGACTCGGTCTCGCGAAAGTGCGCAAGGGCCACCAGCCGGCAGTACGGATGAAACGTTGGGCAGGGATGTGGCCCGGGAGAGATAGCGATGCACGAGAAAGGAATACGGGGTACAGAGGATGGAAGAAGTGGAGTTTGCCGACACCCGTGTTTCCACGCATGCGCCGAGGTCGGGTGAAAGGGACTTACTGGAAAGGTGGGGTCTGCTAGGGTGCTCTGCACGATAATGATGTTAGCAAAACACAGTGTCCAACGGCGAGATGCTCCTGGCATTGCCCTCAAGATTCTCAGGGATGGCCTCGGAAGAGTCTTGTCCAATCTGGCGGCACCTCCGGGTCTCGCGCCTCCTTGGTCCCCCTCGCATTCTGCGCCTGTGCACCAGGTGGAGCGAAGATGGCTCCCCCATCTGGTCTCAATTGCTCCTCTCACGACGGTCGGGGACAGGAAGATCTCCGGCGCGAAGAACCCGGGACGAAGGGGGCTGATCACATACTTGCAAGCATCTTCTCGGGGGGTTCTTTCATAGCATCGTGAAGGTCAGCCATCAGTCCCCCAGCAAACTTCAAGTTTCGTGTTAAGGGGAGGGGGGTTGGGTAGATTTCCTTACGGTAGGTTGCGACCTCGTGGGCCTCCACCACGGTGAGCGGCTTGACGTCTGACCCGGCCATGATTCGATGTCTCTCGGCGTGTCTTGCTGGTGATGAGAATGTGAGCCCGTGTCTGAGTGCCTCTGCGAGTGTGCGAGCGCATGTGCATGTGCATACAGGTCTTTATATATGTAGATCCGCGGAGGAGTGTGATCTCGTGCGAGGCCTTGTAATGCGCTACGCTACTACCGCGGGGTAATTTCCCACGGCTGCAGTCTGATCTCTGTCTAGGAATGAGGGGCAGTCCGATGGCACCACAGAGCCGGGGAGGCAGGAAAAGGATGGCCTCCGCTGTCGCTGCTCGCACTGATGCAGGGGGGGAGACAGGGGTGACGTCTCGCGGATGATGCAGGACGATGCGAGGCCTTGAAGTCACCGAATCGCCGAATCGCGCCGGGGCTAGGTAGAGGAACGTATCTGCGGTGTTCTGTCGAGCAGCGGACGCTTCGAGGATGTGGCAGTAGAACGGTCGAGGAGACGAAAGGAGGCTAGGCGAGGCGTGGTGGACTCCCAGGAATATATACTCGTGCTTGGAGATGGAGGGACAGGGCGACGTCAAAGCTTCGCTCGCATCAACTTGACAAGCCGACTCAAAGCGAGAGGGGAGAAAAGCGAGGCCAAAGCGAGGGCGGATGCGAGAAGGTTAAGTACGGGAACTTGACGACGGAGGACGCACAACGCAGGCTCGCTCGCAACAGAAAGACACTACGACCCGGTTAGCGGCTTGTTAGCAGCACAACTCGGACGTCGGAATCGATCTCGAGCCACCCCGACTTTCACTTCTCAGGGCTCTGCGCAGCAGGTCCACCGTACCTGTACAGCATGACGGGTCGCACATGAGGTGGCGATTTCCGTACTCGTACTTCGTACTCCGTAGATTCTCACAGGACGGGGTGGCTCTCGAGTCGTCGTCGACGGTCGCACTCGTAGCTTCAGGTCCCGCGGGTCGTGGCTTGAGGGGGTAACATGCCCTCCCTGAGATGCCCTTTACGAGTAGTATGTACACTACTTCGGAGTAGTCTCGCACTCTCGCGCTCGTACCGTCGCGGGAGTGGATGGATGGATCAATGGATCAATGGATGGCGGATACGTTGCAGCTGGACCGGTTCTCTGTTAGCACGAGCCCCCTGCAACGACCGCCCGGACCATTCCTGCGCAGATGCGCACGAGGCGTTGAAGATGCGTTGCACACCCCCCGCTCTGCACCCTTCTCTGCGGATCGCGTGGGGCAGAGGATCGCTTCTTCCACTGAACGCACCTCTCGAGATCGATCAACATGGAACATGTGCAGGATCCTCTCCAAGCCTATACATACTCGTATGTATTCGTACTTGTACTCCGAGAAACGTGTGCACTCGTAGATGCTTGTGGAAGAGATCAAGTCGAGATTGCCCGGCTCTCGATGCGTCCAAAATTTGCATCGCGTGGATCTAAGTCTCGGGATTTTATTATTTCAATTCAGCGGCGGCGACTCCTTTGGCTGCATCGCCGTCCAGTCCTCTGCTCCTTCCTCAATATCCGCGGGATTTATCCGTTTGGATACTACTCCGTACTCCGTACCTCTGCTTAAAACGAGTAGGTACATACCAGTGCTACCCCGACCAGGACGCACTTGCTGTCCTTCGCGCAAGCGAGACGCATCACAAGGACTCGGAAGGAAGGATGCACACTTTCCCAACGACTCGGTCTGCTGGATCCTTCCACGAAGGAGTTGGTCCCAGGCCCGGGAAGGAGCATTGATGAATTCGTACCTGGAACTGTACTCGTACGGACCTGCCATATGGATCGATTTGACGCTACATAGAGTACAGTGCTTGCTTCACTGTGCTTAAGAGCACTGGCAGCTCGACGTCTCCAGGGTATCCCGTCATCCACGATGCCGATGGGCCAATCAAGTCGTGGGCTTTTCTCATCATCTATCAAGCTTATATTCTCTCGCGATGCCTCAATCCAACAGGGACAAGGAACAGCGTGCAGCCTGCTGATGGTGAGATGAGGTAATGCGGCACATCAAATGTCGCATCAATGGACAATAGTCGTAAGACTCTACCCCGCCGTGACAGAATCAATGCAATTCGAGACGAATCTGACGAGTACCGGTGGCCGTCAAGGTCGCCCATGTTCAACTCTCCGAGTCTCCGCATCTTCATTCGGCTTCCTTGTCTCCGGGCCGCTACCGGTAAAACCTCAATCGCTGCAGAACCTCGGTTGCAGCGCCAGGAGTGGTGATTGCCGTTGGTCCATCCCCGGACTCCCAGATGGCTGCGAGCCGTTTGGCCGATCGGCCTTGCGCGATCGTTTCATCCGGATGGAGCGAGCGAGCGCCCTAAGAGGGAGCAAAAAAAAAAAAGTTGGGGTGCAGGTCGGGCGGGCAATTGGTCGATGCTACTAGCACCTCCCACCGTGGCGCCGAGGCGATCAATCTGCATTTGGACCCTGGAGCCCATTCTCAGACTCCTCCGTACATACTAATAGTGGTACGTCAACCATCTCCTCGCATGGACTACGAGTACATGCACGATAATGGTCCTGATTTCGCGGAAAGGCATTCAAGGCATCCATATCAGGATTGTTGTTGTTGTCTGATGTGCTGCTTGATGGCCGCAATTAATCTCCATCCAGTCCTGATTGATGATGTTCCCCTGGCGAGGAGCAAGCACCTTGCCTACTTGGTCCAATGCTGCATACTGAAGAATCCCCGAATGCACCCAAAACGCCGCAATTCAATCTCATCCATATCACGCAGCCCCTGCAAGATCGTATACATGTTCCCAGGCTCTATAAATCCATGCCCATCAGATACATCTCCAGGACCCGCATGAATTTCGCAACAAACGCCTCCAAGTGGAAGATGACCTTGGTCCCCGTCTTGATCCTGTGCTCGTAAAACGCCGACCACTGCACCACCTCGCCCTTGAGGGCGTCGTCCACCAGGTCGAGCAGCTTGAACGTGAGAGTCTTGAGGATCGTCGTCGGCGGGATGCAGTGCGTGAGCAGATCGTACAGCTTGGCGCGGACCTGCAGGATCCTCGCGGGGGTGTGCTCCTCATATATCTCCTTGGCGATTTGGCCGATGAGGGCCTCCCAGTCCGCCGGCGGGATGGGCGTGCTGTCCGTGACCTTTTCACTGTGTCGGGGGCGCGAGCCGCATACATCAGCATACACGTGGACCAACTCCCCCCCCCCC
>NQYS01000005.1:932119-963374 GCA_003055955.1 Escovopsis sp. AC
CGACAAAAATAACAACAAACAGGGCCG
Source organism: Escovopsis sp. AC (assembly GCA_003055955.1). Classification (NCBI taxonomy): domain Eukaryota; kingdom Fungi; phylum Ascomycota; class Sordariomycetes; order Hypocreales; family Hypocreaceae; genus Escovopsis; species Escovopsis sp. AC. The sequence continues at coordinate 932,147 of NQYS01000005.1, forward strand.
ACTCCCCCCCCCCCCCCCCCAAAAAAAAAAAAAAAAAAATTCTCAACGCTCTCCGGGGTCTGCCTCTTACTTTTGCGCGTGGACGGCCTCGTACATCAGCAGCGCCCGCCGCAGGTTCCTCCCGCTCTCCACGGCGATCCGCTGGTGCAGGCCCTCGGCGACCTCCCAGTTCTCCTTCCTGGCCGACTGGGCCAGGACGCCGCATATCTCCTCATGCGTCGGCGCCGCCACCCTGACGAGCAGCGTCCTGGAGCGGATCGGGGCGATGATGTTGGCCGTCGAGTTGGCCAGCAGGATCAGGCGCAGGTTCGGCGAGTATTTCTCCATCGTGCGCCGCAGCGCAGCCTGCGCGTCGCGCGTGAGGTGGTCCGCCTCGTTGATCACCACGACCTTGAACCGCTGCTTGGCCGCCTGGTCGACCTGCTGCGTCTGCGCCACCTCCTTCAGGAGGTCCTGTATCACGACCCGGTCGTACTGCCCGACGTCCGATGGCGTGATCTCGAGGTGGTAGTTGGAGGCGACAATGTTGAATTCGAGCTTTCGGTTGCTCGACGTCTGGAACACCCTCGCGTCGATCTTGATCTTCTCCACGCCCGGGCCGAACAGCTCCTTCAGCGTCGCCACGATCCTCGTCTTCTTGCCGGCGCCGGACGGTCCGTATACCAGCAGATGGGGGAAGTCACCGCTCTGCGCCTGCATTCCCGCCGAGTCAGCTCCCGGCCATCCATCGATGGATCTCGAGGTCGGAGGAATGGGGAATCTACCAGCGATTGTAGCCGCTCTGATAATTCATTGTGATATGATAGCGTATCCAGAGATCGCGGGCGGTGCTTGTCCACAATGAGCGCCATTGTATCGAAAATGGACTTCAAAATGACGAGACTTGGAAGATGCGGATGCTGCAAAGTCAGAGATTCACCATCTCCTCTCTCGTTCTCTCTCTCCCGCCTCTTTTGGGGAAGACGCGTTCAAGGTCGCGTTAAGTGATTTGACCTCATCGAGAGGCTAAAGGTGGGGCACCTGGTACTGCATTCTGACTGGTCCGCGCGACTTGTTTGGCAACTGAGTCAGTGCTGTGAGACGTCCAAAGACAATTGATTGATCAATTAGTACCTTGGATCTAGAATGATACAATAAATCGGTGGAAGCATTTTGGAAGAAGACATTCTGGGCAGTCAAATCATTATTCGAGGAATTTAATTTCGGATTTGAAATAGAATGCCAACTTCGACGAGATGCCCTTCCACGGGGTGTGCCGTGTGCTTGTGCGAATCTTTGCCTTTTATATGGTATTGAAATTTCTTGCTACATGATGATTCCCACTATAAGGCGGGAGGAGCTGATGGACTCCCCGCCGATGCAGTGGATCCGGGCGTTTGTATCAAGGTCTCCAGCTCAGGAGGCACCACTTGTCTCCTTGGCCTCTTCAGCTCCTCCAGCGTCACGCCATCCAGCTTTGTAATGCCGACGACCGGCGCATCGCCCTTCTTCACAAACTCCCATTGACCTGTAGCGAGCTCAGCATGTGAGAATAACCCTCCCCCCGGACGGGATCTCCAAAAACTGGGAACGGGACTGACCTGGTAGCTTGTTTCCTGCCAACCGGAAGGCATCGCGCACAATCTGCTCGTGGATCCGGCCCTTGATCTCGAACAGCACCTGGCTCACTGCCATCCTCGTAGCCCAGTGGTCGAACGCACCCTTTCCCTTACCCATTCGCATCTGCCCGCCAACGCCGTGTCAGTAACAAAGGGGTTGTTCTTATTGACAATTCCTGGACTCGCACATCCCCCCGGGGACGCCGCCATCGATTGCTGACCTCGTTGCCGCTGACGTAGACGCCGACGTTGCAGTTCTTGCGCTTGTAAAGCCTGTACTTCTCTCCTCGGAGCCGCACTTTGATCGTGTCCTCGGCCATCTTGAGCGACTTGGCGCTGATCCTGCGGTGGTGGTCCACCATCCGGAGCCCGTAGTCCCCCCAGATCACCGTCGTGCCCTTGGTGGAGCCGCCGGTCGCCACGCGCGGCCGTCCTTTGGCCATCTTCTTCTTGCGGTTTATGCTGGGCTCGAGCCACGTACCCAGCCTGGGGATCGTCGTCGAGAATGCCCGCGCGTTCTGGAGCCTGCACCCCGCGGCGGCGGCGGCGAGGCTTTGGCTCTGGGTCTGCCGCTGGATTGGTGCCCGGAGCTGTCTGAGAGGCGTCGCGAGGGATATGCTGAGGGCCCGGAAGGCGCCGAGCAGCGCCGATGCGCCCGAGGGCTTCATGGCGTTGGGGAGATGGTCGATGACGGGTCGCGATGATTCTGTCGCCAAGAGTCAAGGCGCAATTCTGCAATCGCCTCTGGCGCAAACGAACAAACGAATGAATCGGGAGTCTCGAAAGTCGAGACAAGGTCGGACTGTGCATCAATTGGTGGGGCCAGAGTATCAATCATTGTGCCTGGGATTTCAGGCATGAAGTAAATTACTGGCCGCTGCCACTTTGAGCGCATAGAAGCCTGGGAAGGTCACGCAGCGCGCGTCAGATTCGCGTTTCCTCGCCTGGCGCTAGTGCACGTCACTTCAAGGCTCAGAGGAAGGCGAACAGGCCACAATCTTGCTGCGCGGAGGCCAGCGCTTCAATTCTCTTTTCTTTTTTTTTTGGAGGGGGGCGGTTTGACTCTTTGGTCTTCCTTGATGCAATGCTTGGGTTGTAATACACTGCTCCTCTGATCAAAAATGCCCGACATCCGATCCTTCTTCGCTGCAAAGGGCGGTGCTGCCCCGCCGAAGCCGGCTGCTGCTAAGCCGGAGGCCCCCGCCAAGGGCAAGAGGACGAGTAAGGCCTCCTCGAAGAATGCGCAATGGCTCAACCGATGCTGACAAGTGGACTTGAAGGAAGGCATGTTGTGGAAGATAGCGATGACGAGGAGGCAAAGATCGAGTACGGCTCTTGTCTGGACCTGTTTGTTCTTAACGAGACTAATGGTTTCTCGGCAGAAACAAGAAGCCAGTTTCCAAAGCTCCAGCAAAGAAGAAGTGTGTTCTCGTCCTCCGTGGGGACAAAAGACTTGTGAAGATTGACTAACGGCTGTCGTAGGGAGACACAACCCAAGGGAACGGCAATCTCGGCAGACGATTACTTTGCTTTCTCGAAGGACGCCAAACCTAGAAAGACCGAATCGCCAAAGAAGACCCCTACAAAAGCCGTCACGAAGACCGAAGTTCCCGTTCGATCCAGCACCAGGGGCAGACCGGCCGCGGCGAAAGCATCCGAGCCACCAGCCAAGAAGTCGACACCCTCTCGTAAGAAAGCCCACATCGACGAGGATGAGGATGCTTATATGGAGGACGGCGACGAAGACGGAGATGACATCTTTGCTGCTGGCGCCAAGGGCCGGAGCAGGAGGAGGAACGACGACTATGAAGAGGACTCGGAGGACGAGGTCCTTCCTCAGCCCAAGCGTGTGACTACTCGAGGACGGTCTGGGGCGACCACAGACTCGGCAAAACCGGCCAAAAGCGTGAAGAGCGCAACGACGAGCAAAAAACGAAAGTCGCCAGAGTCGGACTCCGAGGAAGAAGAGGAAGAGGACGAAGCGCCCCGGAAGAAGCCCGCAACAAGCAAGCCCAGGGCACCGAGAGCCGGGAAGGAAGCTGAGCCTGAAGATGCCGATATTCAGAACATCCTCGATAGCGTGGTCACTGTACGAGCTCCCACTCCTCCGCCAAAGGATCCCAATGTCAAATTCGACTGGAGAAAGGCGGCTGCTGGGGGCAATGCCGCGGCCCCGCCTGTTGAGGGTGCCGCCGATCTTCCCGAGGGTGCGGAAGAGTGTCTGAGCGGTCTCTCGTTTGTCTTCACTGGTGTCTTGCGGACCATTGGCCGCGACGAGGCGCAGGCTCTCGTGAAGCGCTATGGCGGGAAAGTGACGGGCCAGCCGAGCAGCAAGACTAGCTTTGTCGTCCTGGGAGATGATGCTGGACCGAGCAAGCTGGCCAAGATCAAATCACATGGAATCAAGACAATCGACGAGAACGGGCTATTCGACCTGATCCGCAAGCTTCCTGCTTTTGGTGGTAGTGGAAAGGGCGCTCAAAAGGCACAGGAGAAGAAAAAGGCCGAGGAGGACAAGATCAAGCAGCAAATCGCGGAAATGGAGGCGGAGGAAAAGGCCAAAAAGCTCGAGGCCGAAAAGGCAGCCAAGAGAGCCGCGGCGAATCGAGGCGCACCAGGGGCTCCAGCGCCGGCGGCTCGCGCACCCGCCAAGCCCGAGCTGCTCCTCACGTCCAAGTACGCCCCCACACAACTCAACCACATCTGTGGAAACAAGGCACAGGTCGAGAAGATTCAGAACTGGCTTCGAAACTGGCTCAAGTCGAAGAAGTATAACTTCCAGCGGCGCGGTGCGGATGGGATGGGCGGCGAGCGCGCTATCATCATCTCCGGCCCCCCGGGTATCGGCAAGACCACCGCGGCGCATCTAGCAGCGAAGCTCGAGGGCTATGATGTCTTGGAGAGCAATGCGAGCGACACCCGCAGCAAGAAGCTCGTCGAGTCCGGCGTGAGCGATGTCATGAACAACACGTCCCTGCTCGGCTTCTTCGCCGGCGACGGGAAAACACCAGACTCCTCGAAGAAGAAGATCGTTCTCATCATGGACGAGGTAGACGGCATGTCTGCGGGCGACCGCGGAGGTGTTGGCGCCCTCGCGAAATTCTGCAGGAAGACCGAGGTGCCCCTCATCCTGATCTGCAACGAGAGACGGCTGCCCAAGATGAAGCCGTTCGACCATGTCGCGTACGACGTCCGCTTCAACCGGCCCACTGTCGACCAGGTGCGATCGCGCATCATGACCATCTGCCACCGGGAGGGGCTGAAACTGCCACCCCCCGTTGTCGACGCCCTCATCGAGGGTAGCAACAAGGACATTCGCCAGATCATCAACATGATTGCCGCGGCGAAGCTTGACCAGTCCACGATGAGCTTCGACCAGGGCAAGGAGATGAGCAAGGCGTGGGAGAAGCACGTCATCCTCAAGCCGTGGGACATTTGCCAGAAGATGCTCGCGGGCGGGCTCTTCACACCCGCGAGCAAGTCTACGCTGAACGACAAGATCGAGCTCTACTTCAACGACCACGAGTTCAGCTACCTCATGATCCAGGAGAACTACCTCCGCACGAAACCCATGGCCCTGAACCACCAGGGCTACACGAAGCGAGAGGAGACGCTCAAGACGCTCGAGCTGTTCGACCAGGCCGCGCAGAGCATCAGCGACGGCGACCTCGTGGACCGCATGATCCACGGCCCTCAGCAGCACTGGACGCTCATGCCGACGCACGCCGTCTTCAGCACGGTCCGCCCCGCCAGCTTCGTCGCGGGCCAGCTGATGGGCTCCAACTTCACGTCGTGGCTCGGCAACAACAGCAAAGCCGGCAAGCTGGGCCGCTACGTGCGCGAGCTGCACTCGCACATGCGGCTCAGGACGTCGGGCGACCACAACGAGATCCGCCAGCAGTACCTGCCGCTGCTCTGGTCGCAGACGGTCGATCGGCTGCAGGGCGAGGGCACGGACGCGGTGGGGGACGTCATCGACCTCATGGACAGCTATTTCCTCACGCGCGAGGACTTTGATGCCATCCAGGAGCTCGGCCTCGGGCCCATGAGCGAGGAGAGGGTCTCGATCGAGACAAAGACCAAGGCGGCCTTTACGCGAACGTAAGTCGAGAACGAACGCAGACACCGTGCGAATTGTTGAATTTTCCCGCACAGTAAATACTGATAAGAGTCTCCCAACAGGTACAACGCGATGAGCCACCCCATCCCGTTCATCAAGGCAAGCACGGTCACGGTGCCCAAGGCGGCCCCGAAGGAGATGCCCGACCTGGAGGAGGCCATCGAGGAAGAGGACGACGCCGCCGTGGAGGCAGCCGAGGCTCCGGACGCGGACGACGAGGAGATTGATTTCAAGAAGGACAAGTACATCAAGCAGCCCAAGGCTAAAAAGGCGACGAAGAAGGCTACGAAGGGGGCAGCAGCAGGAGACGACGAGGACGAGGGCGGCTACGCGAAGCCCAAGGGCCGCCCCAAGGCCAAAGCAACAGGGACAAAGGGGCGGACGAAGAAGTGAGGAGGGAGAGAAGAGTGTGTGTGTGTGAGAAAGAATGAAAGGGAAGCATGCCTATCAGCTGCTTGTGATTTCCCCCTCTGCCTATGCCTGCTTTTTATTTTGCTCCCGCCCTGCATTGCTACTTGCTTTGCTCGACATGTTGAGAAGAGACTTGCTGGAACTCGCCCCGCCCTGCCCCTGGTTTCTCCTCTTGCCGTACCTTATCCCATCCCGTGCTTTTTGTGGACTGCCTAGCAGTGATGAATTTCAGGTTGATTTCCGTGTTATTTTGGCTCGCACTCGCGAGTGTTTTTTTGGCCCTGCGAATACTTGACTTGTCTTAGCATGATGCCTTACGAAGGAGATTAAAGGGGAAAAAAAACATTCGCGCCACGTACCTCGTCGCTAGCCGAGAACAAGGAAGAAGGAGAGGAGCAGGAGGAGGGAGTAGACAGGGGAGAAGATGGACGAGGCGAAGAGGAGGAGGAGGAGGAACCAGGGCAGGAGGTTGTGGAGGGGGGTTGAGACCATTCTTGCGAGGAACGGGAGGTGCGGTGCCTAAAAGGGGGGGTTGGAGGAGGAGGAGGGCCGGAGAGCGCTCGAGGGTAGAAGATGGATCCGACGACGACGACGACGGCGACGACGATGAGGACGGCGTTTCGCATGGGGTACTAGTAGATTGATGTGGGGCCTTGATGGAAGAATTATTTGGGAGATAATGGGCTCTGGGGGGCCCAGAGAGAAGAGTCGTGGGGGTAGGCGAGATGGGGAGATGAACGAGAATTGAGGATCGAGGAGAAGCTGTTGGAAGGAAGGAATACTTTGGGGAAGCGGAGACCAAAGTGAAGTGGAAGAACGGGAGGAGGAGGAAATGTGAAAGGGGGGTCAGGTTCCAGAGGCAGAGTCAGAGGAAGAGCACGGGAGAAGGGCTGAGAAGCGATGAGAAGAATAACCGCAACAGAGGCCCCTCGAGCTGCTCCCCAACACGGCCTCAGCTTTGAATTCAATACTGCTGAAACCTGCTCGCCCGGACGGTGGGCTGTCCATTGCCATCCTGGGGTTGTCGAGTCGGCCAGTCTGGTGTTCTGCCGCACAGTCCCAGAGGCTCATCAATCCTATAGTAGGCTTCCGTCCCTGCTCGAGCGGTCGTGCTCTTGCTGTGCTCTCTTTATTATTCCATCTGGTCGCCCACGGCAACTGAATCCTGACTTGTTTCCTGTTCATCAGACCCTGGCCCTACTACTAAGAAATCAACACAAGTCGAGGTAAGTGATTGAATCGTTTTCCTTCACATCTCGTTGAGGTCTCTGCTCCGTCTGCCCGTTTCCCCCTTAACGGCTCCTTCCCTCTTCACTTCCTCTTCTGAAACCCTCGCCTCTCTCCCGCACAAAAAGTTCCCACACAAAAACAAACCACGAGCACGAGTCCCTCTCCATGTTCTTTTCCCTTTTTTCTTTCCTTTCCTCATCCCAATAATTAAGGGACTCGTCTGAATAAAAATATTTCCTTCAGGGGATCACTGCGGGTCGATTCCCCTCGCGTTCCTTTACCATAACAACATATCATTGTTATCCTCTCCTCGACCATCACCGCTCTGTTTTGTTTTTTTCTTTCTCCTCTCCGGGATAACCTCTCGTTGTTGAAAATAATTTTGAACCAAAAGCACTGTTATTTCAAGCATCCTTTCAGCCTCCCTCTCTCTCTTCCCCCATATCAATATCCGAGAGAGAAGGAAAATGTCGTGTCAAGCGGAGCAAGCCATGCCCATGCTTGCAAAGGACGAGGAGGAGGAGGAAGGCAACCGTAAGTACTACTGGCATCTACGACCCTGCGTTGAGGTTCCTGCTGATCGTGCGAGCAGCCTTTTCCCGGCCTTGTTCTGCTCCTGAGCTCGGAGTCGAAGACATCGGTAAGTGCTCCTGCTCGCAGCACTTGATCCTTTGTGTCCTCTTATTTTTCTTCGAGCCATAAGTTCCTAATCAACTTTCGCAGACGAAGCTCCCGCGCCGACTTCGAGTTCCGCCTCTGTGGTCGAGTCGGCGTCGGCTCCGGCTGTCCTCTCGGCTGCTGCCCCTGCTCCTGTTGTTGTCGACGTCGATGTCAATGTCAATGTCAATGTCGGCATGGTCTCTCGCTGGTCGTACTCGACCGATGCGAGGGATACCGCCGAACGCCAGAGCGGCTCCGAGGCCAACTTTGTCACGGACGCGGTTGCTGAGGCAAACCGGGCCCAGTTTGGCCAGAGGTTGATGGCGATGGACTTGCGAGGTCCTGAGCAAGACATGGTCTCGACTACTACCACTACTGCCCAACCCGATATGGTGAGTAAGACCGGAACAAGGGAAATTGTCTAGAGACTTTCAGGGGATCGAAATTGCTGACAATGTCTTCGAGGCACAGGAGACTACCACTCAAGACCAGGAGTCGGCGGAGGAGGGCCGAGAGTCGGCCGAGGAAGCACAGGAGTCGGCCGAGCAAGGAGAGGAGTCGGCGGGAGAGGATGGAAGTTTTCAGATTGATCTCGAGCATTTCGACCATTTTGACCAGATGATTGATACTACGACGCCCACTGTTGTCTCGCTCAACCGTTGGAGACGCGAGACCAGGTTCTATGACGGAAACATCATGCACCCAGCCGGCATGGTGGCCAGTCCTTCCGAAGTGGCCCTCGCCCAGCAGAATCAGACTAACGCCCAGGAAGAAGCCGAGTTGGAGGCCTTCCGGAAGTTCCTCGAGGACCACGCAGTCAGCTCGACAGAGACCCTCCACGGGCAGGCCGACAACGCCTCCATCACTAGCGTCCTCGACTTTCCCCTGGAACTTGAGCAGTCCATCGACGACTGGAACTCGGAACCCGAAGAACCGTGGGAGTTCCAAGTCGAAGAGCCAAAGCCCAGCAAGGGATCTCGCGTCAAGAACTTCTTCGCCAAGATCAGGAGAGCGTTCTCGCGGGCAAAAGGCCCGCGACAGATCTTTGGCAAGATCGGATCGAAAGGGGGTAAGGCGGCCGGATTTATGCAGCGTGTCTTCCAGTCAATCCGCGGACGGCGTGGAGACGGCAGCGAGCACCGCGAGGATGTCGCTTCCGCCGCCTGTCCCGTCGAAATGGGTGTCCAGAACGATGGCGGGCACCACGAGGATGGCGATTCTCCTGGTCCTCCGTAGGAGGAGTTCCAGAACGTCTCGAGCTACGGCGGGGATGATTTCGAGTACGAGTATGAGGATGATGATATTTACGGCCTGTAAGCATGTTTGAAAAGTTGCCTTGCGCATTTCCATCGCTAGGTAGAAACCGTTTGGGTCGAGGCTAAAAGTCCATTTAGAACGAACGAACATGACAACTTGGCGGCTCCTCCTCTCGTGCTCCCGCGTGACGGTGGTGGATTTGGCCCGCACCTTGCCTTCAACACAGATTCTCGCGAGGCCTCGCCCCAGGCCTGGGGAGACGGTGCCGGAGAAGAAGGGTCCTGGAGCCGTCAGGAGGACGGCAGTGAAGTCGGGCTCCTACCTCCGAGCCCGCCATTCGACGAGAATTTTCCTCAGGGGGATGAGGTCGACGACGAGGGTATGTACCTACGCGAACGGGATCGAGATGCTACGAGCTTCCTTGCAAACATTGAGGACTGACATGAGGCAGACTCGTATATTCTTCCCGACTACCAGGATCCCCTCGAGTCCGACATGCAGGGCTATCCGCTGAGATGCAACATGACACCGTCTCCTGCTCGTTTTACCGGCAGTGTTCGGGCCGGTGACGAAGCCTCCGACGACGAATCTGCGGTGACTTCATACGTCGACTCACTTGGTAAGTCTGTTATTCCTGATCCCTTGCGCACCTAGGGACTGGAGGAGGGATGGTCATGGACTCTGCGTATTTCGGCACTGACCAACAAGCCAGACTCTATGGATCTTCACGAGATCGGGCACTGGGAACATGAAGTGTCCATCCATCCGATGGAGAGCGTCATTATCCGACGAGCCGTCTCCGAAGGCCAGCTCTGGCAGAGATTTGCTTCCGGGGGGGCTGAAGAGTCCGAGGTCGTAAGTGATCAATGCAATCTTGATCCCCTCGTACCATTACCAAGTCTCACCAGGGATGTTTATAGGACGCGATCTGGACCGCCCTACATGCCCCTGATGCACCTATCATTGCCGGAACCGAGGCCAGACAGGCCGTTAATTATTACAAGAACGGCAAGGAGTTCGCCGAAGGCATGCAAGCACAGATGGCGCGGATCCAGGACGAGGTCGAGACCCGCGAGCGCAAGGTCGAGGATCTCCGCGGCAAGCTCGCCAAGATCACCGAGCAGGTCGAGATCGTCCTCGACAACAGACCGCAGCCGGACGCGAGGCGCGACTCGATCCACCGCGCGATGGACTGGCTGCTCTCGGACGTCTCGCAGTCGAGGTTCCTCCAGCAGCAGCAGATGGGCCGGCTGGTCGGCCGCTCGAGCGCCCTGGCGGACGAGGAGGAGTTCCTGGGGAGGTCCATCCGGAACCAAGTCTTCCGCGTCATGCCCAACGCCCAGACGGCGACTGAGGAGCAGATCCAGAGCGTCACGGACGAGCTCACCGAGAGGGCGATGCGCTGGCCGTTTTCCCTGTGAAAATCCTGGAGAGATTTCGACGAGCGCAAGGACCACATCCATGCTCGGCATGTTTTGTCGCGCTACATACATATATATCGATCGAGAGAGAGAGAGAGAGAGAGAGAGAGAGAAGAGAGAGAGAGAGATGTCGGCTACGAGCCTGACGACGGCTTGAATTTCCACTCCATGTTTCGCTTTTTGCTTCAAGACGAGATTACGTCTTACGGATTTCGGTTTTCACGACGAGCTTTTTTTTTTGATATCTAGATTCGCAGAGACTCGGATATCATCGACTTTGTATGAGTACTACTGTTTCATTCACTCCTGGTGCCGTGATCAACCGGTAAGGCAAGCACGCACATTGGACGGCAGACGGCAGATGGCATGAGTCTTGAGGTATTTGTTTGTTGGTCTTTTTCCTCCCATTTTTTCCCCTTTTGGAGATAGACGAATAATGCTGATCTCCGCCTGAGCCAGACGTCTGCGAAGATTTCGGATCTCCACCGACGATGACTTCTCGTCCCAGATATGGTCGCGAGGTGCTGCTCATCGTCGTCAGCCCGGATATTATTCATCTTCTCGTCTTCAGCCGTGCGCCAATCTTATAGTCCCGTGTCATTTGTGGCCTCTTGTCAGCCGAAGGATTCTGGATCCCGTTCTAACATTGATTTCTTTTTTTTTTCGTTCATTTTCAGTGGCCGAGGCAAGGCCACCTTGGTGCAATCGCGAGGTGCGAGTTGGGCTTTGAGACCGATAGGGGGGAACTCTCAGCAGATCTCCTCTTGAGAATCCCGGACACTAGTTGGTCTTGAGTGATCGACACGACAGATGCCCGGGTTGCGCGCTCAATCCCACGAAACGCTCTCGTCGGCTTTGGTGGACTAGGAGGAAGCGTTCCTCAGCCGTGTATGAGATTGTATTTTCAATTTCTTCACCGCACTCCCGACAGCGAGGTGGTCTGGTAGGGGTTGGGAGTGTGCTTCAACAGATGTAAAAAGGGGTTAGTCGCATACCCGGGGAAAAGGGGATATGAATTCTCGATGGGGAAAAGGCAATTCCTCTTCACTTTCTCAAATAACGATGCTTTAATGTACGATGAATAGGTCAGGGTTTGAAATTCGAGAGCAAACGCGTGATTCTTCGGACATGAGACCCAACACCGAGCCTGAGGAGCAGAGGGAGAGCAGCGGCGGATCAATGCCTCGAGACTCACTACTGCCTAGTACTATAGAGCCTAGAGAAATGGGCTCCAGGAACTTTGCGCCTCGAGGCATGCGAGTCCTCGAAGCAGCTCCTCTTTCTCGAAAGTCCCTCCCTCCGTGAACGTCTCTCCGAGGCCCAATAGAGTCCAGGGCTCAAGACCGCGTAGCCTCACTCGCCTGATTATGGAGAATCTGGCTGAAGCTGTTAAATCCTGCCGAGGCTTGTATGAGAAAAAAGGAAAGTAAAAAGGGCACTCTGGGGGAGCGGTTCGTCTGCGTCGTGACCCGACATCTCGCTGTCCCACATGCGTCTAGTTGTTCCCTGGTGACAAAAGGAAGCATCGAGCCTGAGTCATGTACATGTAAGTTACTCGTCGGACATGATCCCCTATTTTCCAGCACGCCGCTCGCAGAAGATATCATGGAAGCTACGATTTGTGAGCAGTAGAGTCTGCGAGCCATCTTGGGGCTCGCGAGGGTGGGTGTGATATATCATGACACGCTGCGGAAGTCGGAGAAAAATGGGACTTGTGTGTGAACACGTCAAGAAGCTCGGCAACGCGAGCAAGACATTACCTACGATCCGGGGAGCCTACATTCTATTGATGTATTCTACCTCCCCTTCGAGGGTGCATGTAGTGAGCCACGACGTGTCGAGGCGTGTTCAAAAAAAAAAAAAAAAAAAAGGAAGGGGGGGGGGGGGGGGCTTCGACGAAATGTCATAATGGCCCCCAGAAAATGCACCTATAGAGTTCACGGCCCCTGATGCATTTTGTATTTGCTTTAAATCGCGATGGAAAACGAGATGGAGCTTTTGAGGCCTCTTTTTTCGTTTCAGGGGTAAGTCTATATTCTCACAACCTCGAGCTCTAAGGGGCTGCTCTGTTTGCTCGTGTGCCGGTGAGACTACTAAACTTACAGGTATAGGAGCACCGCTGTCCTGCGTGATTGCGAGCTACCTTAGAATCATTCTGCCTGACGTGCAAAATAGTAATGCGGAGCAGCGGAGGCAGAAGATGACTGGAATGGGAGACTCTTGAATCCGTGTGAGCGGATGGACTTGATTCCCGCCACCTCTTGAGAGGGGATGACCTAGGGTATAACCCTAACCCTTACTGCGATCCTGGCCTGCCCCTGACCCCTGTACAACCCTAACCCTGAATGACCCTAGCCCAGGACAACCCTAACCCTATGAGCTCCTTGGACGCATCGAAGAGCGGCTTTAGAGGAAAGGAAGCACAGCGTTGAAGCAATTCAACGGCTGCGAGGAGATGAGGCTTCGATCACCCGAGCAGCGCGCATTCGTAGGAGCCAGGCCGCAAGTTGATGGAGGATTTCGGTATTGATCCATCCCAGGCTTGCTGGTGATGAAGTGGAAACCAGACGGTGTATCCGTATATACAGACCATTTTCTCCAGACATCCAATCCAATCCCATTGATCCGTTTTTCGAATATGCCCGTAGCCATCCGCCCGCCGCGATGCAATCCAGCATGCTTCTTTTTCTCAAGACTCTATACAGAGAATAAACCCAAATCCATGAGGGGAGCATTGTACATCACCTTGAACGCCATACCATATGTCCCATGTTAGAAGTACAAAATATATGTTCCGAAGGACAAAAAGTCTTTGTGTTTTCCCTCTTTTGTTTTTTTTTCTTTTTTCTTAACCTTCTCCTTTTCCCTTTTCCAATCAAGACAGCAGGCGATGAGGGGCGCCTCAACCTCATGTGTTCTTGACGACGCCGACCTGGGCGGCGCGCAGGACGCGGCCGTTGAGCTTGAAGCCCTTCTGCTGCACGAAGAAGACGGTGTTGTCCTCCTTGCCCGGCTGGGGCGCCATGAAGGTGGCCTCGTGCTCGTTGGGGTTGAACTTGTCGCCCTCGGGGCTGAGCCGCTCGAGGCCGTGCCGCGCCAGCGTCTGCATCAGGATGCTCTCCGTCATCTTGAGGCCCTCGTAGAGGTTGGCCAGGTCCTTCTGGTGCTCCGTCCGGTCCGCCTCGGCGACGGCGAGCTTCTCGGCGGGCACGGTCGCGAGGGCGCGGTCGAGGTTGTCGACGCTGTCGACGAGGTCCTTTGCAAACTTCTGGATCGCGAAGTCGCGCGCGCTCTTGACCTCGCGCGCGGTGCGGTCCTGGAGGTTGCGGAAGTCGGCGACGGTGCGGAGGCACTTGTCCTGTTGGGTGGCGGTCAGAATCGGCTCTGCTTGCTTGCTCGCTTGCTTGCTTCATCATCGGCGGCGGGCGGCGCGATCGCGGAGTAAGTATATCATTAGGGGGGGGGGGACTGCCTACCTTCCAGTCGCGGGCCTCGGCGTCCTTGGCCTCAAGGCTCTTCCTCAGCTCCGCAACGACGTCGGCGTCGCCCTTGGCCCCGTTCTTCTCGGCGCCCTCTGCCTTGGCAGCGGCCTCTCCGTCCTTAGTGTCCTTGGCCTCCTGCGCCTCCTTGGCCTCGCTGTACCACCGCGCGCCGATGGTGCGCTGAGAGGCTCTGAGGGGGGATGCCGGCGCCGAGGCCCGGGACTGCGCCTGCAGAGCGGCTCTGCAAGCTGTGGCTCGGGGCATGGCCCGCAGGCCCCGGGAGGAAGTGGTGAGAGCTTGACGAAGCATGGCTGCCGCGGCGGTGCGCTGTGTCGGGGCGGAGAAGGGTCTGTCAGGGGTGGTGCAATTCTGCAAGTGTCGCAAAGGCCCGGATGAAACAAGACGAGGCGAGGGAGAGGAATCGACTTGAGGAAGGAATTCGAGAACTTGAAGCTGTCTGTAATTTTTCTCCCCCTCCAAAAAGTCCAAAGGATCATCATGACCAAAGCGAGCGAGCCAAGAATGTTGCCAAGATGGATGCAGCCTCCAATGGCGGGGCGCCGGATCATCTCGGCCCGGCCCCGGAACCCGCCAGACATCAATTGGAGCGCATGGCCGATCAGCTCTAGGGTAGGCCATCCATGCAATCCACCTGTATCGACTACCCTATACTCCCGAATCTACAATCAGTGCGTGCATCGACCAATTGATGATGCCGTGCGGTTACGTCGCGGCCTGGCAACCTGGAGCCTCAATCAGTACTGCCCGCATCAACACCGACATCCGTCATCGTCATCACCCCCATCCGCACGGCAATTGATTGATACCTTTCCGCACGACGACGCCGCCCGCCGACGACAACTACATACACGCACTGCCCGTCGCGACAAACCGACTCCTCCAGCATCTTCGAGCCCGATCCTCCCGCATATATCCTCACATCCTCCAGAATGGCTGCTGGCGACTCTGCCCGCGTCCAGGAAGCCCGGGAACTGGCCAAGACAGACCCCAGAAAGGCAGAGGCAATCTACAGGGACATCATCTCCCAAGCTCCCGTCGCAACCTCCGATGCCGCCACTCGAGAATACGAGACTGCCTTGCTAAGTCTCGGACAGCTCTTCCGCGATGAGAGGTCGGTCACCAAGGCTCCAAGCTCCAAGCACTCATCCCCCTCCTTGTGGCCCCCCCCACCTCCGTCGCAAGACTGACTCCCGCAAGCAGGAAAACACAGGACCTCGTTACCCTGGTGCGCGAGAGCCGCTCCATCTTCTCCTCCTTCGCAAAGTCCAAGTCCTCGAAGCTCGGTATGTCGTCATCCTCCTCCTCTGCTCCGGATCCGCCGACCCCGAGAGTCGAATCCAAACGCTTTTGAGTCGGGAATGCTAATCGAAAAACCCAATCTCTCCAGTCCGCCAACTCCTGGACCTCGTCCGCGAAACCCCCGACAGCATCGAAGTCGAGATCGCCGCCACAAAGGACTGCATCGAGTGGGCCACGTCGGAGCGGCGCGCCTTCCAGCGCCAGGACCTCGAGGTCCGACTCGTGACGCTCTATATGACAAAGCAGACCTACTACGACGCCCTCACCCTCATCAACGGCCTCCTGCGCGAGCTCAAGCGCCTCGACGACAAGCTGCGCCTCGTCGAGGTCCAGCTCCTCGAGTCCCGGGTCTACCACGCCCTCGGCAACATCCCCAAGGCCCGCGCCGCGCTCACCAGCGCCCGCACGAGCGCCGCCTCCGTCTACACCCCGCCCCTGCTCCAGGCCAACCTCGACATGCAGAGCGGCATGCTCCACGCCGAGGACAAGGACTTCAACACCGCCTTCTCCTACTTCATCGAGGCCCTCGACGGCTACCACACCCAGGACGAGGCGCCCAAGGCCCAGGCCGCCCTGCAGTACATGCTCCTCTGCAAGATCATGCTCAACCTCGCCGACGACGTCAACCAGCTCATGGCCTCCAAGCAGGCCGTCAAGTACGCCGGCAAGAACCTCGAGGCTATGAAGGCCATCGCCCGCGCCCACTCCAACCGCTCCCTCGAGGAGTACGAGCACGCCCTCGCCGCCTACCGCTTCGAGCTCGGCAGCGACACCTTCATCCGCAACCACCTCCGCCGCCTCTACGACGCCATGCTCGAGCAGAACCTCATCAAGGTCATCGAGCCCTTCTCCCGCGTCGAGATCGACCACATCGCCAAGATGGTCGGCCTCGACACCCAGCAGGTCGAGCGCAAGCTCTCCCAGATGATCCTCGACAAGGTCATCATCGGCGTCCTCGACCAGGGCGCCGGCTGCCTCATCATCTACGACGAGACCCACAGGGACGAGTCCTACGACGATGCCCTGGCCACCATCGAGAAGCTGAGCAACGTGGTGGATATACTGTACACCAACCAGGCCTCTCTGCTAGAATAATTCCGCCGCCTAGTAGTCTGTGGTGGCGCATCCCGAGAATGGAAAAGAAATTCAATCTCATCTGCTCGTCCTCCATTGATGATGTCTGTCTCTGTTGAGGATATTTCCTGCATACAAAGCATACATGATCCAACTGCCGTGAATACCATCTCAAACCTTCTCGGCCCTTGTTTTCTTCATACACATTACCGCCCACTCATTAATATACACATCAGATCCCCCAATCCCCCAATAATCCAACAAAGTAGTCAAGAGATGTGATGAAAATCAGCCAACCCGCTAGCAAGTAGCCAAGTCCCTCGGTGATCGCGAAAAGGAGCCAAGAGGAGACTTGGCATGAACGGGGGCAAGAAGGAGAAGAAAAATCGTATAAGACAAGTATAGAATCCAAACGCTATACGTGGTATCTTGATAAGAACAAACATCGTCTTCCAAAAGAAAATATAAGAGCTTAGACAAAAACGACCTTTGCAACCGTGACGCCTCGTCCAACGGCACTGTCCATGCACAACACCTATCCCACATCCCATCAATACCATATCCCATACCATATCCCATATCCAACCACCATGAATGCAGCCAAAAGTGAATTATAAACAGAGCGTGGATCGTTGAAGCAACAGCACCATGAACAGAACGTGAGAATTGCCGCGGCGGGATCAATCTTGCGACTAGTGGAACGTCGTCCGGACGGCTTTCTTCAGAGCCATCCTCTGTCGTCGCTCCTCGCCGAGGATCAGCGCGACCAGGCGTTTCGCCAGGACGGCCTCGTCCCAGCCGGCGACTTGGGCCTGGAAGGCCTCCACGCAGTCGAGGTGCCATCGCTCCAGCCGGAGGGCCTTGCCCTGGCTCTTGACGGTCTTGCCGAGGAGCTTCTCGGCCGATGTGGGCTGCTGTCCGCGTGTCGGGGGCGCAAGGGGCCGCTGTCTCCGGCGGCGCAGGAGGGAGTCGAGCAGGAGCCAGTGCTTGCGGGACCAGATCGTCCCGGAGAGGCGTTCGGGTTCGGGTTCGGGTTCGGGTTCTGGCGGCTGTGGCTGTGGCTGTGGCGGAGCGGCGGGCTTGCCGGCGATGCTTGGAGCGAGCGGCGCCGTCGGCAGCGCAGGCTTTTCGGCAGCGAGATCGGTCCTGGCGCTTGCTTGCTGCGGCTGTGCCTTGGATGGCGACGGGGCTCTGGCGGGCGGGAACTTGGCCTGCGGCATGGGAGCGCGGGAGGGGACCGCGTTGGACGCGGCCAGGTGGTGCTCGCGCGCCGCGGCCTGGTCCAAGGGCGAGAGGACGCTGTTGCTGAACTCGACGACGCGCCCTGGCGTGCGGGGCTTCAGCGGCGATCGCAGGCTCGACTTCTTGGGCGACGCGTTCTTCGCCGGCAGGGGCCGCAGTATGTGACGCGGCATGTCTGGTGATCCGTCGCTCACATAGGACGTTTCCTGCTGCCACCTCGAGATGTCTGCGTGCGACAGCTGCATCTTGATCGGCGTCGCCGTCGCCGCGGTGCGCACCGAAGACTGGAGGAACCTGGCCCTGTCGGTGTGTTTGAGCGCCGGCGTCGTCGTTTGCTTCTCGGCAGGATCTTGTTGCTCGTCGTTTCTCGATTGCCGGGCTGGCTTCTGAGGTGAGAAGAGGTCTTTCCGGTGGCCATGGCGCGAGGAGAAGGTCTTCGGGGGAAGTTGTGGAAACATCGAGTTCGTCGCCGGCCCGGGATCGACCTGCTGTGGGGCTGCCTGGACCTGCTTCAGCCGTGGCGCCGGTGCCGGTGCTCGAGAGGGGAAGAACTTCTCAGCCAACATGCCGGGAATAGCGGCAGGTGATGAGAAGAAGGCTGACAAGTCGAAGCGGCTGTTGTTTGCGGGCTCCGGCTCTTTCTGCGGTCGTCTCGACGCGATCATCGAGTACTGCGTGGCTTCGTCCGACTCGGATTCAGCGGCGTCATCCAGTTCGTCTGCTGGCTTCTTTGGGGTTGTCGTCCGCCGACTGTCTGACTGAAGCCTGTTGGCGCGAGCCGATGGTACATCGCCGCCGTTGCGACCGAACCCAGCAATCGTCATGGCTGGCACTTCATGAGCTGGCTGTGGGCTCTCCCGCCGCGCTTCGAAATCCCAGATATCTGTCTCATCGTCTCCTGGAGAAGGTTCTTCCTCGGTTTCTTCACCGGCAGCGTCAGGTTGTCGGGCAAAACTTGGTCGCTGCCGAGGAGGAGCCTCCTCGATGAACGGCTCCTCGAGTGGCTCCCGGCTTGCTGGGCCTCGCAGCCAAGGCTTCTTCATGTCTGGACTGGGGACGCTCGAGAATGCGTTTGAGGAATCGTTCATTTTGTCGGCAGTCACTGATCGTGCCATGTATCTTGAGACGTCCTCTCTCACGCTGGGGCTCAGGGGCTCTTCATCTTCTATCCAGCTCATCGCCTCATCGTCAGCAGCAGATTCATGGGCGTACCCCCCGGAGAGCTCTTTCGACCCAGCCCGCCGTTCGTTCATGTGCGCGGCATTGGGAAGAGGCGGCGGCGGCTTCGAAGTCGACCCATTCAAGCTTCTGCCCCAGATCCTTGTGGGCGGTCGAACCTGACTCCTGGCCTCGTCATCGGGTTCGATCAGATGCAGCCTCCTGGGTGGGCTTTTGCTCAGCAATCGCTTGTTGTACAGATCCTTGGCAGCCTGCTGCGACTCTTTGCTGCCTGAGCTCCTGAAGGGGCTTCCCAGCTGCGTGTCATGATCGCCGGGGGAAGGAGGATCCGACGTGATGTTTTGCAGGACTCGCCCTGCCCGCACGATGGAAGAAAGAATAGGGCGCGCTGCTCTCTCGAGGAAGGATTCCTGGATGGTGGACTCTGGGGTTTCCACGGGGGATGACATCTGATTGACTGGGGTGATTCTGGCGGGCTGCGCTGACTGATGCCCTGAATGCCGAGGCTCCTCGGCCACGGAGACCTGGTTGTGGCGCGTGCCTGGCATATGAACATGTTCCAGTTCAAAAGGCGATTCGGATCGCAAGGCGTCATCTTCAGCCCGGTCCCGCTCAGCTGATACTAAGGCCGCTTCTTCCTCCATCCCTTGAGTTGGTATCCCATAATGGATATTCTCGGTCAGTAGCTGTCGTCTGAGTTGCGGATACTGCACTTCGTCCCATGTCGAGGGAGCCTGGTCCTCTTGCAAGGCGTGTTTCGCTTCGGACTGCGTCGTTTCGACGTCATATTCGATGTCGTCTTCCGTGGCATTCTCGTCGTCGTATTGAGCGTTTCGGTCTTCGTCGTATTCGCCTTCGGCCTGCATCTGGTGCTCGAAGTTCGGATCCTGATCCTTTTGGACCTCTGCTTCATGCTCCAGATCGTCATCGTGCGCGTCGCTCTCTCGGAACTCTCCCTGCTCGTCCGATGGCTCTTGTTGATCGGCCTGCTCCTCGGTTGGGGCTTCCACGTCCTCCGCTTTGTCGAATTCTGCATCCGCCTCCACCTGAATTGCCTCCTCCTCTGCTTCCACTTCGTAGTCCTGTTCATCCTCGAATATTGTCATGTCTGCTCGTCCAGGTTCCTCTTGGTCCGCTGCATCGTCATGCAAGACATCTTCTTCCCTTTCATCTTCTTCGTCCTCGTCGGCTTCCGCAGACCCTATGGCTTTTCCCTCGTCTGAGTTACCCTCTTCTTCTGCTTCCTCTTCCGAGGCTGCAATTGATTCTTCCTCCTGCTCGACTTCCACTTCACGAAGCAGAGTTTCTTCCTCCTTCTCCTCTACCTCCCGCTCATCTTCCTCTTGCTCATCTTCTTCTTCCTGTTCCTCCTTCTCCTCCCCCTCCTCCTCTTCCTGCATCTCCTCTTCCTGCACCTCCTCTTCCTCCTCCACGTCAACCATCGCCCCTTCCTCGTGGTGCTGCTCATCCCTCCTCTGCTCGGTTTGCTCGTCAAGATTCAGGTTCCTCCTTCGAGGCACAGGCAGGCCCACCGGTGTCGGGGTTCCATCTCCAACGAGAGAAATATCCGAAGACGTATCCTCGTACAAGAGCGAGCGTCTCCGAAATGCCCCATTCGCTCTCGACAGTCTCCTCGTAGGCGTCAAACTCTCGAGCCTCCGCGCTACTATCTCTTCAGCGGACAGGCTCGTCCGTCGGATGCTCGATCGGAGGACTTGATGTCTCAGAGGCGAAGAACCCAGCTTCTTGGCTTTCCTAGACCACCATGGGCTGGGGCTGAGACGAGGCACGAACCCTGGCTCTCGCGGGACGGCTGGGGTCAGCACCTCGGTGGGGCCCTCGGTAATGATTGTATGGTCGCCAGCGTTCTCTGCGTCGTCTTCCGCCTCCTCCTCCACCTCTTCCTCCACCTCTTCCTCGTCGTCAAGCTCTTCCTCCACCTCTTCCTCGTTCTCGTCAAGCTCTTCCTCAGGCTCTTGCTCGTCATTCTCGTCTTCGCCTTGTTCCTCATCATGGTCGTCCAAGTGCGCTTCTTCCTCTTGTCCATCCTCTACTTCTTGCGCCCCATCATCCTCCTGCCCCTCAACAGATTCTGGGGCGTCTGGATCATCGCTTTCGGCAACCTGCTGCCGTATACTCTCCAGCGTGTTGTTAATGATCAGGTTTGTTTCGTCCCCCAGCTCCTCCTCCTCTTCCTCCTCCTCCTCCTCCCCCTCCACCACCACCTCCTCCCCTCCATCCCTCTCTTTCCCTCTAGCTGTCCGCATCATCGAGCCGGTCTGGCGATAGCTATTCTTGCCCTGAAATGTCGCCGCAAGTGACGGTATCGAGTCCATGAAGATCATGCTGAAGTCCTCGCCCTGCGCGATCGTGTCATTGTTTCGAGGGCCGAGATCGCTCGCGGAGTCGCTGACATCGGACCTGTCGCTTGCAGTTGGCGCATCGAAACCGTAACCGTATCCGTCGCCATCCTCCCCACCTTGATCGTCCGACTGAGGAGGCGTCGGTTCGTGCGCCGCCCTTGAGGGCGTGTCCGCCAGCACGTATCTCGAGGACTGGTTCGCAGCTCGTTGGTCGTCCATCGTCGTCAGCCATATATCAGACTCGGCGACCGGGGATCGCGCATCTGTCGCTGGTCGCCCACTGGAACCCGGACCTCGTAGGAGATCGATGTCGTCCTCGGCGCCTCTGTAGTCTTCCGCTTCCGCTGCCTCGTCTGTCGCATCTGTGGGAATGGCCGAGCGCCTCGCTCTGGTGGATCCCGGTCGGTGCGGGGAGGCCGTAAAGCCTCTCGGTGTCTCTGTGGCCTCGTCCTCGTCCCTCGATAGCCGTCCCCGCTTTGCGATGTGTGGAGTGAAACCGGCCGTGTCCTCGAGTGGTGCGTCGTCTGTCGCGTATTTGCTGCCCGATGCCGGCGTTCTTTGTCGACGCGGCGTGCTGTCCGTCAGTGCGTCTGCCCCCCGCTTGACGCCCGATCGCGGCAACGGCGTGCCATTTGGCTTGGGCCATCGTCCCGGCCGCCTCGACGTCGAACCCTCCTCATCCTCGCCCGGGTCTCTGAGCGGGACCGTTGTTGTCGTCGTCTGCTCTAGGCGCCGCATCGTGGGCGATCGCTCGACCTCGGAGAACAGCTTCCGTCTCGTCCCTCCCTGAGCCGAAATGGTCGTTATCGCCGTCGTCGTCGTCGTATCCTCCGCCCCAGCCGCCGTCCCCGGTAGGACCCCTGGTGACAGCGGATCCTGATCTCCCTCACCAAGCTGAAGCTGGAATATGCGCCTCCGAGTGATGGTTCCGAAGCTTTGCGATCGTGTGGTGCGCGCGACGAGACGTGTCGAAGGTGGTAGCTCTAACGTTGGGTCGTTCAATGGGTCGGGCGAGCTCATAAGATCCACGCTCGGCGTGGTGGGGTCCGCGAAGCTGTGCCAGCGGAGATGAAAGGAATCGGGGAGTGTGCCGGACTTTTTGCGCCGGTGCATTTGCAGGTCGAGCGAAGGAATCTCATAAGGAATGCGAAGAGCAAAAGAGGGGGGAAATGGCGCAGGTGGTTTTCTTGTTTGTTCGTTTTCTTCAAGGTCTTCTCGCTGTTCTCTGCTTCTTTAGTCGAAGTTCGATCGCACAAGCAGTCTCGCTCTGACTCGAAAAGCAAAATGCGTCAATGTATTGTTCCCAGGGCCAGCGGCGGGCGTCAAAGGGTCGTTGAGGAGCAAGCCTCATGCATCGTGCGGAGTATGTATGCACGGAGTACGAGTACGCAGCACCAATTGTGAAGGGATCACGGATCAATCCATCAGACGACTCGACTCCAGCCCGACTTTCATTGATCAAAGTCGTGGGCGTGAATTGGGAACGCACAGTGCCAGCCTCCAGGTTCCAAGGGTACCTCGAGGTACAGGTAGCGACCTTAGTAATTGCCCAGGTACCTCCAGGTCAAGCTGCTGTGCCTATTTCCTCTTCTGGACTAGCGTATCCGGGGAGACCTGGAAAGGAACCTTGTCCGCATCTTTGTTCCTCCGACTCCGACCCTACCGGTCATGCCCATCTTATTACCTACCTGAGTACGGAGTACTCCATACTAGATGCTTACCTCATCATCTCTCTTCGATGCGGCCAAGCTTCACACTCACTCGCTCTCCTTGCCATTGAAAGGGTCACATGCAGTGCCACATGCCTCGATCCATCCATCCATCCATCCCTGTGCGAAGAGCATCTATCAAAGGATGTCATGATTACATTATTTTCCACTTTGGCGGACCGCTCTCTTGTTCTCGTCTCCTCCATGCGCTAGATGAGCCTGGCAAGCTACCGCGTGCTACCAGTGCGCCGTGCCGCTCCTGGACCTCGGCTTGGCAACTGACATCAACTCCAACGACGCCTCCCGATCGACAACGGACTCCCTCGAGCTACTACCTACCTACCTAAATCCCTGGGAGCGACCGCCCTCTCCCCATTCCGCCTCACATCGTCGTCGACCCGCAAAGGCCTCAATCTTTATGGCATCCTTGCCGTCCGTCTATGGAACCCATCCGGCGGAGATATCAACATCACCGAGTCCTATGACACACAATCCGAGCCTCACCAATTGCAATCATGGCTAGCAGAGCTCCAGTCCCGCAGAACGACAATGTTGCCCACGCCCTGGCCGGCGCTGGAGGAGGCATCTTGTCCATGGCCCTCACGTACGTGCCCTTGCCGCTGCTTAGATCAATGTTTCTACCTACCTGCCTATGCCATGCTTTCTCGAATTGACCCGCTAACGTTGCCTGCCTCCCCCCCCCCAAGGTATCCCCTCATCACGCTCTCCACCCGCGCCCAGGTCGAGTCCAAAAAGGCCGAGAGCAAGTTCCTCGACGCCGTCCAGAAGATCATCGCCCGCGAGGGCGTCCCGGGCCTCTACTCCGGCATCAACTCGGCGCTCTTCGGCATCAGCGTCACAAACTTCGTCTACTACTACTGGTACGAGTGGACCCGCGCCTTCTTCGAGAAGGCCGCGGCGTCCGCCGGCCGCGCCAGCAGGAAGCTCACCACCGTCGAGTCCATGATCGCCGGCGCCATCGCCGGCTCCGCGACCGTCATCATCACCAACCCGATCTGGGTCGTCAACACGCGCGTCACCACGCGCCAGCACCAGGCCGACGCCGCCGCCGCCGCCGCCGGGGAGGCCAGCAAGGCCGCGGGCGGCAGCGGCAGCGTCGGGAGGCGGAAGGCCGGCGGCGCGCCCTCCACCATGGGCACCCTGCTCGCCCTGCTGCAGCACGAGGGGCCCAGGGCGCTCTTCGCCGGCGTCATCCCCGCGCTCGTGCTCGTCATCAACCCGATCCTGCAGTACACCCTGTTCGAGCAGATGAAGAACTACCTGGAGAAGAAGAGGAGGGTCACGCCCGCCATCGCCTTCTTCCTCGGCGCCCTAGGAAAGCTCTTCGCCACATCCATCACCTACCCCTACATCACCGTCAAGAGCCAGATGCACGTTGCCGCCCACAGCAAGAAGAAGGAGGGCATGACGGAGACCCTCAGGCGCGTCGTCAGGGAGGAGGGCTACGCCGGTCTCTACAAGGGTTCGTCCATTACCACCACCCCACCCACACGACCACTCGAGATCTGTGCTGACAGGAAGAATTTGCAGGCATCGGTCCCAAGGTCACCCAGAGCGTCCTGACGGCGGCGTTCCTGTTCGCATTCAAGGACCTGCTGTACGAGCAGACCATCAAGCTCAGGTCAATCGCCAATAAGAGACGCGCATGAGCCATGGATCTGTCGTATTACATGCGAGTACAGCCCTGGCCGCATAATTCAAGTATCACCTCATCTGCACCAATCATCTACGGTTGCAAACCAGTCCTCAATCCATGTACTCCGCGAGCTCAATGAGCCATGCAGGAGTGTACATATGAATCAACTTGTTCTTTGGTTCTCGCCCCTCTGGCAAGGGAGTCAAAAGAGAAGATGGAAACTCCCATGAATGAAATCATCTGGCAGGCAGGATATACCGGAGTCCTCGGAGCGGGTGCTTATACCAATACTGTCTTTTTCATCGTCGCGTCACTGGCGACCCATTTGATGTGGGAAACAAAGGGGTATTTTGCTGATATGAACGCTGCACAGCAGCGTCAAACATACATCAATGTATATTCTCCAAATCAATGCTTTTGAGATGCTTCATCGCCACTGAATCCAAAAATCACACCAATCATGCGCGCACTATCTTTGGTACAATCCACCACTCATGGTACGCCTTGTCCGGCGTCGGTATTTCCACCTTGATGTTGGGGCGCTCTGGGTCCTCTGCCCTTGCCAGGGCGTCCTGCACGGCCGAGATCGCGATTCCCGTCGCGATGCACGACTTCAGCCCGTTCTTGACAGACGCCATCCACCGCTCG
Source organism: Escovopsis sp. AC (assembly GCA_003055955.1). Lineage (NCBI taxonomy): Eukaryota > Fungi > Ascomycota > Sordariomycetes > Hypocreales > Hypocreaceae > Escovopsis > Escovopsis sp. AC. The sequence goes on from NQYS01000005.1 coordinate 957,518, forward strand.
TGTGAGCCCACGGAAAACGACTCCTCGGGTGTCCTTTTGCTCAGCACCTCAAAGGCCTTCTTCGCGCCCGCCACAGCCCTTTCGCCGTACTCCAGGAGCTCCTCGGGCTCCGTGTCCAGCTGGAGGGTGCCTGCCGTGAACTCCTCGAACGTGGGCAGGATCGGATGGCCAATGGACGCAAAGGGCCTCATGCGGATGCTGTAGCGCTGCTCGTCCGTGCTGTACGGCCGAGGGGGCGTCTTAATCAGCTTGAGCCGGAGGAGAACTGCATACAGGCACGAAAGGGAATCGGACAGCTCCCACGTCACCGCGGAGTCTAGGAGGGATAGGCGAGTGAAGTTCAGGGATCGTTGCAGCTGTCGATTGTCCCTGGGGTCGACCGCTAGCATCGTCGCATGCGACCTCCCTACCTGGTGCAGGATGAACGTTTGGATCCTTTCGGCGTGCTGGAGCCTGGACTTGGAAAGGTAGTTGAGATACCAGTACATGCCGGCCAGCTCGTCGGGCTGATAGACTTCCAGCTCAAATCCAAGCTGCACGATCCACTCCATCTGCCGCACCTTGTACAGATACGTCCAGGACGAAAGGGGTAGGGAGAATGCCTCAACGGGAGCGCCGCCGAACGAAGCCTGATGCATGACCGGGTGCTCTTTCGTCTGGGCCTGGATGGATTGGTCGATCTCCTCGGCGTCGACCTGCAAGCTCTCCCAGTCTCGGATGAGATGGCAAAGTGTCCTCCGAACACGGCATCGGTTCTGACACGCTGTGCGTAGAATATCCAAAAATGGCTGCGCGGCCCTGGTCCTGAAAAGCTCCATCTTTTGCGCCATGACATACCGGGGGTCATGGATGACTTCGACCTCGTCGTTGTCTCGGTCTAATAAGGAGCTGCCTGGAAGAGTCACAATGGAGAAGTCGTCATCGAGGAGCTGTCGAATGCTCATAGATCCGAGCACCTCCATCGCATCAAACAGAAAAGTCTGTAAGAGCGTGCGGATGTACACAAGAGGCTGGGGCTTTTTTGCTTGAAATTGGGTGACAAAGGTCTTTTCAAGTTGTCAGTCCAATGACCTGTTGAAAATTTCAGGTTCCTGAGGAAAGGGGTTCGGAAGGCACGTACAATGAGACACTGGGAGTCTGTGTAATCCAGTATCCCGATGACTTCAAGCCCGTCTTGGAAAAGATTTTTCAAGTGGCTAAACGCGTCTTCGAATTTGAGCTCAATGATGGGTCGAGGAGGCATAGTACTCGCCAATTTTTGCTGCAACTCGACGCTGAATGCTCCGGCGACCGGTCTCCCCAATGAATGCGTTTTTTCAAGAATTGGAAGGATTTCAAGGGCCCTCTCCCAAGGCTGCCGAGCAAGATTGGGCGCTTTGACGTGCTGCGGGCACTCTACGGAGTCCAAGAAGAGTTGTCGAAATTCTAGTCTCGCAGACAAGGCACGGCGAAGATCAGCTGATACCGGATCCTCAAGTGACTTGACAAGATCGATCGCCTCGGCCAAGGCTTCGCGGATGGCTTTTGTTGGTATTCTGGCAAGCAGCGTGCGATGATAGGTATTTGTGACGAAGTCCTCCTCCTGAAGAGATCCCGGTCAATAATGAACTGACGATTTTCGTGAGAAAGGGGCCCGAAGAGGATCTCTCACCTCATAGAAATGCTCAGACTTGATTCGCTCATTCACGTAGCCGCAGCTCTTGAGCAAGCCCAAGCAGTAGGCTCTGAGGATCTGCAGCATAGAATTCCTCTCTGGCACGCACGAATTGTCGCGAACAAAGGTTGCCTCGGTGATGTCTTGGGGATCAGGCATGGACAGGGCTTCGACGTAGACACCCGTCAACAGCGTCTGGGAGAGCGGATAGCCCAGATGCCATGACATCTGCGAGATTGCGATCAGCATCGAGGTACAAACATCACGCTCTCCTCACGTAATTTGGCTGCTCACCTCGTGGCACAGGAGCTGATCCATAATTCCCAGGACCTCTTCGGGAAGTAGAGGCTTCGAGACATCCCAAGGCTCCTCGGCCTGTGTCTCTTGGTTGACACAGCCACTATCCATCTTGGGATCCATGATCTGCGTTGCTCTTGTGGTCAGTCACGTACATGTAGAGGCGACGTGAAGGGGGGAATTCAATCGTCGCAGGGGCGCGCCAGATCAACCTCTAGAGCTGCCACGGAATCAAATAACGTGAAGTAGCCGTCCTTGACGATTTCACCAGGCTCAAGTGCTGTGCCATGTCCTCGGGTCAGCCACACAGGTCAAGCAGTCCCATGAAGAAGGGGCAATATCTTGGGGGTATACACATACTCTGGACCGCACGAGAGAATCTCTCGGTGATGTCGAGGGCGACTATGCCTGGACGGTCCATCCTTGGCTGTGGTGGGAGTTCTTGGAGGTCAGATCCCTGGCCAAGGGATAGCCTCGCGAATTCTGGAAAGCGGGAGGCGTCAGAAAATCAGTGACGAGAGGAAAGGGGTCCAGACGCGGGAAGATTATCTCAGCGCTCACCGTCAGGGACTCCGATGCCGAAGTTGTCCATCCTAAGGTGAAAAGGGAAGTAAGAGCAAGCAACGAGTACGTATGAGAGAGGTCAAGAAGCGTTCGCCCAACTCAAGGTCAAAGTGAGTCAGCAAGAGCAACTTCCTTTTCTAGGGTCTCGCGGAAACGTCAACTCATTTATGCGGGCATTTGCCTCACGAGAATCCGGTCGATGGTGATGACGACGATGATGCGCGATCGACGATCGACGACCTTGCATGATGGAGGAGAAGCCCACCGATGGAATTCAAGTCTCTTCTGTGTTGTTTGTGGCGTCATAGATATCAATGGCCCGGGGAGACGAGCCGGAAGGAACTCGAACGAGCTCTGGGGAGCTCCTTCCCGAGGCCGCTACACCAGAGACTTGCGCAAATTCATGGGCGGTTCTTCAGGGCCTTCAGGCGGCTACAGTGGGGTCAATTCGCCGTCAAGGCCGCTGGAGCCGCAATCATAGGCGGCGCGAACCCTAACCTTAGTAGCTCTCCAGCTTCAATATGTGATGCACCGGACATTTGATATGTAGATTTCAAAGTCACGAGCCTACCCTATACTGGTCTTCCTGGATGCATCAAACCTATTATTTGATGTATCGAATTGATGTCGATTGATTAACTGTATCAATCAATGTCTCCGAACAGCATCAGAAATACTGGGATGCCTGACTTAGTTGCCCGATCTCATTGTCTTCGCCCCGTGCCTTCAAGGCATTGATGGCGACGGAAATATCACATGGAGGCAATGAAAGCATTCTGTCGGTGCTGTTCCGGTAGAATTACGTTTCACTCCATCGTACTGGCTGTTTCCTTCAAGGCGTCCACGATATCCATACCATTGATGCTCAGGACACCTACATGGAGATTCGTTTGTCCGACGACGTCAAGACCGCAATCATTCCAAGAGGGGCTACTCCGTACGAGTCCGGCTTTTGCCAGCGTTGACACTCAATGGCTCAAGACCCGAGGAAGCCCACTTCACAAACCGGCAACATCGCGAGATCATCCTGGCTGTTCGCTTCGCAACATCTTGGATTTATTTTCGTCTCTTCTCGCACTCCTCGACAGCAGTGCCGGGTGTATATCCACAGGATCGCCCCATTACAACAGTCGTCGTCGTCCTCGCGTGCAACGGCACACTTCCATCTCTGGAAAACATATACTCGCGCCTCTTCAACCGAGCGGATCCCTTCCACCGCGCCACGTCTATCGTCGGAGCTTAAGAAGAAGAAGAAGCGTTCTCGGCCATGGCAGCAGCGTTCGCGGTGTTCAAGTCCTTAACCTCGCCCGCCTTGCCGTTCTATCCACCCCGTTAGCAGAAGAGAACTTGTGCCCGTTGCCCAGGAATCCGCCATAATGCCTGCGCGCAGAAAATCTCCCGGGAGGCATCTCGGGCCCCGGGGGACGAAGGGCTGCTATGCTTACCTGCCACCTCGAAAAGCGGAGCTCCGAAACGGCGCGGCGCTCGGCAGCGACTCTGAGGTCCTCCTTCAAGCTGCGGCGCACAACGCGGGCCGCGATGAACAGGTAGCGGTTGTAACTGTTGGCACACGTCGTCAGCCTCTGCTCCCCGCGTTTTTTTCCCCCTTTTTCTTCTTCTTCATAATCATCATCATCATCATCATCATCATCATCATAATATCCGCCCTGTCGCTCTCCTGCGCCGACGCAATCGGCGACGACGGACCATGAGCCCTTCGAAGTCTGCTGGGAGAAGAAGAAAAAAAAAGTGACGCATGGTTCCGTGCCGGATTGCGAGGGCGGGGTCGTCGGGAGGCGAGATCAGGTCGCGCGCCACGAGGGAAACGGGATCAATCGACGTACGTCAGGCCGGCGGCTTTCCACGCAGCAGTCATCTTGGCGGTTTGGGGTGGTTTCGTTGGTGGTGAAGCAAAGACGAGGCGGGTTGGAGATGGACTGGAGTCGGAATCCTTGTTTGAGATGCGCGAGATCTTGGGACGCTAAGACGGCGGTCACGTGGATGCTTATGTAATTCTCCGCGCGACCTCGATGAAGCTGCGAGGCCGAAGATCGTGAGCATAAACCGCATTTCTCTTTTCGCTTCTTCTTCTTCATTCCAAGCCAATTGCATTTGGTATTCAAGGAGAGAGGTTTTCGAAAAAGGGAGAGAGAGAGCTAATACTAAAAAAACAGATGACGTTGCCGATCGACAATCCTGTCGCTTGCCGTATCAAGGAAATCTCGCAGCGCGGCATCCAGCCGTAAATCCACACGCCAAAAAATCAACCAAAATCGCTCGCAGTCGCGCAACAGAGCGGAGAAAGAGAGGAAGAGGAAAGGGAAAATAAAAAGGCAAATCAGATATGATTATCGTCCGCCGCCAGAAGAACCCCCCATCATGATGCTCTGATTCATCCTCCGCCGGTCCCGCTCCTTCTTGAGCATGACCAGGCAGCTCGCGACGATGAGCGCCTCGACCTGCTCGACGACCTGCGGCTTGCGGTCCGCCCAGTCGCCCAGGTCCATCATCAGCCTCCCGCCCGCCGTCCACTTGGACTTTGACTTGGTCTTGTCCTTGCCCTTGTCCTTGCCCTTTGACTTTGACTTTGACTTTGACTTTGACTTGTCCTTGTCCTTGTCCTTGTCCTTGTCCTTGTCCTTTTCTTTGTCCTTGTCCTTGTCGGCCCCCTCGGCGCGGGGCTCGGCGCTGCGCACGAGACGCGCGACCTGCCGCCGCTCCTTCTCCTGCCTGCCGCCCTCAAGCGCGAGGAGCGTGATCTTGTCGAGGACGAGGACCGTGGTGTCACTCCTGTCGTTGGCGTCCGAGGATGGGTCGTGGGAGTGAGAGTGCGAGTGGGATTGCGAGGACTGGGCGCCGCGCCCCCGCCGCTTCTCCTTGCGGCTCGTGTAGCGCCACTGGAAGGTGCCGAGGTGCGTGCGCAGCACCTGGCTGCGCGTCGCGAGGCCCTTGCTGCGGACGGCGAACTCGTCGTCGCAGGCCAGCGCGCCGCAGAGCTGGATCTTGGGCGAGCGGCCGGGGCCGAAGCGGTACGTCGTCGTGCACACCGGGTGTCTCTCGCCCGCGCGGAGCAGCACGCGGCTGCCCGCCGGCGGTCCCGATGCCGATGCCGATGCTGATGCCGATGCCGATGCTGATGCCGATGCCGATGCTGATGCCGATGCCGAGCCTGAGGAGCCGGGGCCGGAGCCGGAGCCGGAGCCGGAGCCGGGAGCGGGCGCCCGCACAGACTGGTACGCGGCCGGGCCGACGCGCCCGGCGTCGTCGACCGAGTAGACGATGATGCTCGTGGCGGGCCGCGGGCAAAATGGCAGCGCGAGAAGCGGCCGCCCGAGGGTCTCG
>NQYS01000005.1:963399-975997 GCA_003055955.1 Escovopsis sp. AC
ACGACGGCGCGGGGCTGAGCGCGCAGTCGAGCGGCGCGGTGCTGGCGACGGACGGCGCGGTCGAGAGGGACCGCACCTCGGCCTGCTCCTCGCCGTGCCCGTCCAGCGTCGGTAGGGTCGACGTCGAGGTGCTCGGGCGCCCTCTCCTGCCCTTGCGGAACAAGGACGGCATGGGTGCTTCGGGGAGGGGTCGGTGTTGGCGCTTATGCTGCTGGCGCGTCTGGTCCGACTGCTCGACGGTGCCGGCGCCCTCGGGACGTTTGTCGAGATGCTGGCATCCAATCTCTCTCTCTCTCTCTCTCTCTCTCTCTCTCTTCTTCCCTCCCCTCCTTTCCTTTTCTCTCGACTTCGCGGCGGTAGATGTGATATATCAATGTTTCGTGACACTCCGGCACTCCCTATACGGGTCAATATGACATGTAGTGTATGGATGTGAAATTGATATATATAGATCTGCCGTATACGGGGCCCTCGATGATCGTTCAGGATTTTTTATGACATACACAGCCTTGACATGATCGTCAGCCCCCCGGCTGATGCCCAACGCCACACACGAGGTCGACCGACGCATCAGCTCCGCCATGATTGGATCAATCTGCATTCCCCCCCCCCTTTCCCAACGAAGCGGGGACGGGACCGCACGGCTTCGAATGGGCAGATCCGCATTTTGCTGAAACTCCGGCATTGCACGGCCAGCTGGGCGATGCCTCTAGCGGTGATAGACCGAGTGCGGTGGGATGGGTCATGCGCCCTTAATTACACTCGAGATATGAAAGAAGCAATGAGACTCTGAAAAACGACGACGGGGTCCGATCCCCAGCTCCCGAGGACCTGTCGGCGACGTTGCGCGGAGTTGCGCTCCTCCTGGCAATCAATCGATGTGTATGCATCAATGTATGTATGTATTTCTGAGACGCTGCATCCGCGGGGGCCTGGGACTGAGGTCAAGGTGCTGGCATACCAGACTCAGTGCATTGATCTCATGTATGTACATACATTTGAGGGACTCTGCATTCTCACGACTGTGAAGTCGTATGATACTCCGCACTCGCGCCACGTTTCAACCATAAGAACACGTTTGGTGACACAGCATGGTGATGATCCTTGGCGGCCGACATCCCTTCTTGATCAGGGCGCACGATATACGACGTCCAATACATCAAGATAGTATATTGATTCGCGCACAGCAGCTGGCCCGGACCGGAACGCGTCTTCAGCTTCCGACACCCGAGCATCACAGAACTCCTCGCCGTCTGAGCCACCCCGTCTCGAACGACTGGAGATCTCAAAGGGGCCTCGATTGAGTTGATACGTTCATGATGCGAGTACGTATGTTCAATGCTCGTCATAGACTGCCAACTCATTCGGATGCCGCAGAGCCACCTCATTGGGTCGAGGGTCTCTCGGCAGACACGGCGCATGCAGGCAGCCTGCCCACATGGGGTTCGCGGACGGCTGTGTCCCGGCCGAACGGTGATGTGTCCGGCTGAATGAGTGAATGAATGAGCTCTTGGGATTCGGCGCCCCACCCCTGACAGAATTGAACTCTTTGTGGAGAACTTGGCTTGTTCATGATACAAGCCCGCTCCGTGACATCCGCGTCCTCCTTCCATATGGCCCTATCAACTGCATGTCGATAGCTTGCCCCCCGGAAGCCATGTTCGCCTTGTTGCAAGGCTTGTACTCCGTATTCCGCAAATCGTTTGAAGAGCTTGGTGGGCGCCTTGGGCCGTTTGGTGTCCTGTCGATCGACAACTTGGTTCTCACAATTCAGTGAACTATACAAGGTGAAGAGCTGGCATAGATGACGGGAAGCCTTTATATTCTTCCCGGGAAGGACAGGTTTTCTGTGGGAACACAAGACAATCGCCGGCCCTCTCCCGATCTCTCTGGAAGCCGTGAAGTTGTTGTGGCACATGTTGATGCAATGCTGGTGGCTCAGCTCCGCGTCATCAAAGAGTGCGCCGCCCAGGTTCAGGCAGGCCAACGTGCACTGGATGCTCGAAACAGGGGCAAGGGCGGCGAATGCTCGCCTGCCACTGTCCGTGATCCAGTCGCGCCGTACGGAGTACTCGATGCCCCATACGGAGCGTCCAGAGCGGTCCCCCAGAAGGTGGGGGGTTGCGAGTCTCCATGCAGACGGTCGTCATCCTCGTGCAACCTTTCGGAGAGATGGCGATCCAGACTCCAAAGGTCCTCACCTTGGCGCGGGGCAAGATGCTTGGCGGACGGTCGTCGCGCGCTGTCGCGTGAACAAGGTTTGATTGGTGAACACCGCGATGCCGATGAGGCGGGCTACTACTCCGTATTCCGTACTCCGTACTCCGTACTCTATGGTACTGTGGTAGGCGCGCCAGTGCCCATCGCCACGGCCCCCGGAGGCGTACAAACTCGTATGTACCGCGACCCCGTGCTGGAGAGGAGGCTTGAGCTGATCGATCGTGAGCTTGGCGTCCCTGCGTCAAGTGACATGCGGGAGCAGCTGTTGGGCATCGTGGCTTGCGCTGCCGAGAGTCTATTAATACATGAATCATATGAAGGAGACTTCCGTGCTCTGCGCTGGGCAGGAATCCCACGCGGCCGGGAGCGGAAACGGCCTGCCTGGAAGCGAGGTCTGAGATCTATGTCGAGCTGTGAGCAGAGAGCACAGAACGCACGCCCCAACCAACCGGAAGGCGACGAAGTTTTTTTTTTTTTTTTTTTTTTTTTTTCTTTTTCATGTTTTCCTTTTTTGCCTTTTTTCGAAAATTCTTTCCTTCTATCCCGTGTTTCGCGCATGCATCCATCAATGTGTGACAGAGACGCACGGTCACAGTGCAGGCTGCGCCTTCATTGCGGTCTGGGGACGAGCGGACGGAGGACTCCGTATTTGGACCATGTCCAATCTTAAGCTTTGAAGGCCAGGAAGGATTCGCGTCACTGCCGAGCGGGCGAGCGAACGAAAGCTACTCCGTACTCCGTACGGAGTACTGAGTAGAGGAATCGAGGGTCGAGGGGGTCGACCTGAAGGCAATTTCGCGGTCAAAGGCAAGGAGATTGGCCGAGGTCGTGAGAGTTAGTTCGTACTCGTAGTTCGGAGTGCTCCTCGTATGCACTCGTACTCGGTCTTTCTCATTAGGTGTGATCTAGATCGGCGGCTAGTGCTGGATGGCAGCTGGAGGTCTTTTTGAGGGCAGGGGGCTGGCTTTGAGCAGTGGGAGCCTGGGAGGCACCGATTGGAACAAGTCGGCGATGTTGCATCGCGTCAGAGCCTCCTGGATCTTGATGCCTGCCGAGTCAGATCTGCTTGCGTGGATTGGGGATGAATGGTGGAGTGGGACGCGATCAATATTGACACTGAACCTGGTTGAAGGTGATGCCGGGGAGATCAAGATGGGAATTCTAGAGTTGAGTCGGTGAGGAAAATGCGTCTCTGATTACATAAGACGACATCTCCCTGCAAGTGCGAACTTCTTGGACGTCGATGCTTCGTTTCGTTCAAGGAAAGAGTCGCCCAAGAGGGATAATACTTGGACTGCCAGTAATTGGAGATTCTGTGTGCCGCCGAGCAATACTATCAATGACCTGAGGCATACCCCTTTCTTTCGCAAGCCCGCTCAGGGATGACCATTGAACAGGTGCCTGGTCAAGCAGTCAGATCCATTGCGAGATACTCTATTTCGTACCGGTACTCGTGACATGCCCGTACATACGGAGTACAAGGGTTTCCGCCTCGTACCTTGCATCAGGGGCATGGGCCCGCCCATGTCACCGGAAATCACAGAATCCCCCCCCCCCCCCCCCCCCCCCCCCCGGGGGTATCAATGACGGTCTGGGCGACTGGAGCTTGCCTATTGATCCATCGTACTCGTACATACGAGACATGGCGGCGACGCAAGACGGTAAAGCCCGACCCTCGCCATGTTGTCTCTGAGTGCGAGTGTGTCTGGCCGCGATCCCGATCCCCCGTTGGCAATTACTACTCCGTAGTAGTAACTGAATACTGGTAGTAATGTACTCCGTACGGAGTAACCCGATAGATCTGTTAGGCCGACGCAGGCGAGGAAGTTTCTGCGCTGATTCTGCTGCATGATGCACAACGGCCCCAACAAGGCCGAGCACGGTGCGTGCAGGCGACGATGACGATTGCTTTGTCTCAGGCATTGGGTGATGGATCAATGTGATATGGATTAAGATCCATAAGAGGACTTTGGAGCTCACATCTGGCAGTCCGGATCACGGGCAACAATGGAGATGGAGTGCCTTTATGACCGTGACTCCACGATGAATACGACTCCTGGTACGGAGTACGGAGTACGGAGTACTACTCCGTACTGTAGAGCAATGATTCGGCCAGGGAGCACAGCGCAGGCCGTGGGATTTGCAGCGCAATTTACTCCGTACTGGTTAGAGTCCGCCATACGAGGCGGGTTTCACCTGAGATTCCCAGGATGGGCGGCTCCCACCACGATTGGGCGAGCAAGACATGGCCAAGCGGGCCGGAGTGGACGTTGGGCAAGGTCTTGATCAACTTGAACCTGTACGGAGTACGGAGTACCACTAGTCCGTAGTCCGTACGGAGTACTCGTCCTCATACCTACGAGCATTGTGTGCACTGTCCTCCGTACTCGTATGTACGGAAGGCGCGCTGTCCGCGCCGGCCAAGCGAGCGCCGCCCGTGCCTGCCAGCTGGACTCGAATTATGCCTGGCAGACGGAGTGGATCAGGTTGATGCATCCAGGGGTCCGATGCATGGATAACGGCCAATCAGGCGCGGCGCCTTGGCATCGCGACCGTCCCGCGCCTGCCCTCTTGTCCATGCGGATCTCTTTCTGAGGCAACTGCCACCCGCGAGACACCTCAGAGGCAGGAGCACCAGATATCAAGATAGATGTAAACCATATGCACCGATAACCCCATGACTACAGTAGGAAGTACGGAGTACCTACTACTATGTTCCACCAATCCATTGATGTATCAAAAACTCACGGAATCAGCTTCAGCTCCAGTGATGGGAGCATCAAATTCGACTACATCAATGTGCGGAGTCAGAGATTGACGCCGAGGTGTCACAGCTCACAGAGCTGACAGTCCTGGTCGTGCCTGGTCGTGCCTGGTCCGTGCGCGCCTGCCCCTGACGCTAAACCTCTGGTGCGCCGCCGGCTGGATGCACGGGCTGTCCCTCCCGAGTTTTCGTGTCGATTTCTCGCTCACCTCACCCAGCCCAGCCTGCAGCCAACAGCCCTTGAGAGTATCTGTACTTGAGCAAAAGTCTGCTGAAAATCTCCATTCAAGCCACCATCACCGCAGTACTACCTGTACATCTACAGATATTGTAAAAGAGACCCTCAATGCCGACAGACAATTGATCAATTTTCAAAAGGTGAATTGCAGCTGCACTTCAACGGAAGTTGACTCGAAAGGCTGGCTGCAGTGAGCAGACTCCGGCACATTTCCGGCTTGCCAAGGCGAGAGGTAGCTCTACCTTGGAGCTCCGACACCGTGACTCCAGCCGTCCATCCGTCCGTCAGGTCTCTCATCAATCAGTCTCAGTCACTGCAACCTGGCACTGCACCAGTGACGCCCTTTTGCAGCTCGACTGCATTCCGCTGCTCCGGGAGATAGACGGGCGCGTCCAGTACATACTTTGTATGCATGTACGGAGTACTCCGTAGATCAGGGGCAGGTCGTCTGCTAATTCCACCACTGGCCTTGCGGCCCAAAAGGTCAAACACCAGATTAGTGGCTCCGTCCACGGTGTATGGCGGGCTTCTCACCAGAATTGCCCATAAGCAAGACCCGGGCGCTGGTACGGAGTACTGTACTCGTACGCTGGAGGAACCAGTGATTTTCACCCAGACCTGATGCACGGAGTACCGATCACCACCTGCAAGGTAGTACGGAGTACTCCGTACTCAATTTCAACTTCAATTGCACTGGGTGAGCTCCTAGTCCGTCCGAGCTGCCCTCAGGCTTCGGGAACCTCGAGTCGGTACGGAGTACTATACAGAGACAGTGCCGTCTCGGTCTGTTTTCACACTGTAACAACAGCATGTACCAGTACTCCGTACCTATCAAGCCCTCTCATGCCCCCCCTGTGCATGCAATCCTTGGCACGCAATGTCTCAAACCGACTTCTTCTCTCCATCCGCGGCCCTTCCTCCCCTTCTCCCTCCATTCTTTTCCCTTCCTCACAAACAACCTTTGCCCTCTCCCCCCCCCCCCCCCCCCCCCCCCCCCCCCCCCCTCCCCCCCCCCCCCCCCCCCCCCCCCCCCGGGGGCCCCGGACCATTCCTTGTTTTTTTTTTGCCGCCTGGCACTGCCTTTCCTTTCCTTTATCTTCACCGGTCGGCCAGTTCGATCCTCCATCGCCAGCTAGACGGTGCTCACTCCTTTTCTCGTGTCTTTGACAGACCTCGTCGTTCGTTGCCTGCGTGCCTCTCCTCAAGTGTCTCTCTCCTTCATTCAAGTCACTACAGGTTGAGCGCCCTGTCACTCTTTGACATCGCCCTCCCGCTTCCGCCCATTTCCACATCACCGGACGGGAATCAGGTTCGCTGAGCCGAGCCTCTTGGATCACCAGACGCGTCCAGCATCTTCCAGCCATTCATCTCATTCAAGCATCACTTCAGACGGCGTGATTTCACCATCATCCATTCAGTCAAGATGTTGTCCAAGGCTCTCACCATCACCTCCGTGGCTGCCCTCGCCGGCCAGTCCCTGGCTTTCAACGCCCACCGCCGCCTCCACAACGCCGACAAGCGAGTCGTGGAGATCGCCTACGAGACCATCTATACCACCGTCACCGTCACCGATGACTGCACGACCACCGCGACTCCCGCCGGTGCTGCTCCTGCTGATCAGACCACCACTGCCGGTGGCCTGAAGCACCTCAGCTCCGCCCTGGGCGACTCGCCCCTGGCCTCCGTCCCGACCCTGTCCCTCCCCTCGCCGAGCCAGCCTTCTTCTTCGGCTCCTGCTTCTTCTTCTCAGGCCCCCAAGCCTTCTCACTCGACGACCATGGTTACGGTGGTCCACTCAAGCTCTCCTCTTCCCGTCATCTACTCTTCGACCACCACCCCTGCCCCGCCTCCCAGCTCCTCCGAGGCCCCGACGTCCTCCGCTCCGCCGACGTCCTCCGCTCCGCCGACCCCTTCCCTTCCGCCGACCTCTTCCTCGGCGCCTCCCTCGTCCACGACCTCTGAAGCTGCCTCCACCCCTACGCCGCTGGGCAAGTCCGTTGCCGAGGGTATCACGAAGCGAGGTATGGCCTTCAACAATGGCGCCCTCGCCAACACCTTCGGAACCCACTGCCAGGAATGCTCCTGGGCCTACAACTGGGGCTACGACCCCAGCGGCCTCGACCCCAGGTACAGCTACATCCCCCAGCTGTGGTCGGCCGCGCCTGAGCACACCAATGGCTGGCAGGCTGCCGTCGGCCAGGCCAAGGCCAACGGCGCCAGCAAGGTCTTCAGCTTCAACGAGCCCGACATCGCCAGCCAGGCCAACATGAGCCCCGCCGCCGCCGCCGCCGCCCACGCCCAGTGGCTGAACCCCCTGGCCGGCCAGATGAGGATCGGTGCCCCCGCCGTCTCCAACAGCGGCGACCCCAACCAGGGCGCCGGCTGGCTCGGCCAGTTCATGGCGGCCTGCAACGCCCAGGCCGGCGGGTGCGCCGTCGACTTCTGTGTCACCCACTGGTACTCTGGCGCCCCTTACATCGACACCCTCTTCGAGCAGCTCGACAAGGTCCACAGTGCCTGCGGCGGCAAGCCCGTCATGCTGACCGAGTTCGCCCCCAGCGGCAGCGACGAGGAGATTGCCGAGTTCATGAAGGCGGCCATCCCCAGGCTCGAGGCCGTGCCCTACCTTGAGGGCTACTCCTACTTCATGGTCAACGAGGGCAGCCTCATGAGCGACGCCAACACCCCCAGCAGCTACGGCCAGCTCTACGCCACCCTGTAAAAGGGGCCCACCATCCTCGGGATCGGGCTAGACATGTAATTTGGATGAGAGCCATCTCCTCATATTTCTTTCTTCTTCTCCCATTTACAACGAAAAAAAATTCTCTTCTTGTTCGCTTCTTGTACAAGCTCTAGGGGGATATCCCGATATCGGCAATCTCTTTTTTTTATCTTAGGGTGGCCGTAGATGAATGGAAAAAAGATGGAGAGGGACACTTTCGTGGTGGAAGTGCCGGGGTGGAGGGAACGCGCGAGGTGAAGAGGAGGAGGAAAGCAGCTACCGGCGGTGGAGATGTGATGAAACTTACTTCCCTTTTTCGAACAGAAGCGAAGAGATATCAATGTGTATTTATGAGTCAAGACCAAGACCCTCAGCGTCCCGCGCCGCCCCTGTGATAACTTGGCCATGAACTTTGTGTTCTGAGCCTGAGCCACTTCCATCGGGCGTTCAACTTTGGCCTTCATGGTCCCCCATTACTTCAAATTTCAGACCCTTCTCGCTTGGCCTTCAGTTTCATGATTGCGCCAAGAAGCACTTGAATAATCGGCTTGAGAACCGGTGGCCATTTCCGGGAAGGCTCATAGTTCAAGACGGCGACAGAGGCGTAGAGAAAGGAAATCAATTGGTATTTAAGGATAAAGAAACACTCCTGCATTTGCCAGTACACACCACTCTCTCCACTCAGGGTCCCATCGATGCTTGCCAGATATCCATTAGACACTGTCATCATTCATTTCGTGCAGGACACGTCAAGACCGAGGCAGGCCGAGCTCTCACGCCTGTTGCCATCGCCATCCTATGGCGCCGATCCACCCGTGACTATCGTCTGGGAACCTGTCACATATCGTCCGGGCCCGTTCGGCGGTCGCCCTAGGGACAGCACATCCACGCCTCTCGAGCTGCTGTACATGCTGTTCCGGCGGGGCAGGTGCGACTGGAGCTCGAGGTCGATGTCGCGGGGCTCGCTCTCGTGCCTGATCGTGGTGGTGACGATGACGCTGGTGGCGACCTTGCCCGACTTGGAGGCGATGTCGAGAGATGCGTCGTAGTCCTCCTCGAACCCTCCCATCTCGGTGCCGCGGGATTCGACCTTGGAGGTCACTAGGGAGATTTCGGTCGCGGTGGACGGCGGTGCGATGCCCGTCTCGTCATGGGTGAAGCTGTGCGCGTGACCGTGGCCGAGCTCCCGATGTACCTTAGCATCCGGAGACGATATACTGCTGCCTACGGTGCCGGCGTTGTCCCTTGAGGTAACCCACTGAACAACGATGGCCGAGAAGAGGACTGCGATCTTCAGTCAGAGAGACTACTTCTGGGATTCGATTTGCGGAGGAGAACGGTTGGAATGAGACACACTGTCAGAGTTACAACACATGAGACAAACCCAGCCGGGCTCCCCCTTAAGGGCCGACAAAACAGCCAGGTTGACGACACTGCTGGTGGTGGTGCAGAGAGACCCGACAAATGTTCGCATAGCCACCATTCGCAAGCGTACATTGGCCTTGGATCGCGGCATGTGCTTGAAGGAGTACAGGTCTGTATTATGTGAGTCGAATTATGAGGAGTAGCGCCAGTGAAAACGAGAGGGGGGAAGACTCACTCTTGAAGGGAATCAGGAATAGGATCGTGAGGTAGACATTGACCACAGCATCGAAGGAGATGAGTGGAATCATGGCGATACTACGCATACCAATGACACACATGCCATCCCTCATTTCTGTGATTCGACTACTTGAATGTCAGCTACTTATTCTCCTCAGCTCATGAATCATACTCGCGATTGGATCTCCTCCTTATGCTGCATTGCGTCCGGAAATTGGGTGGACAGACAAGATAAAGTTTAGAATGACGACGACAACGTAGAGGCCGAGCATGCCGAATGAATTGAATATGTAGAGCTTCGACTTGAGTCGCGGCTTCGAGCCACCACGAATCGAATACTGTTCTATATAAGAGTATACTCTGAAAAGGGGATGGAGAAACACTGACAGCTTTTTCAACGAGGAATAGGTAGATGAGCTGGATGAGGATAGCGTTAGTGATCGGGGGCACCGCCGCCTACGACGAAGAGGCGAAGGAGAGATTCAGAGAACGGGTTCAAAGAGGTGATACGCACAATCTGCTGGAAAATTAGCCCGTGATACCTGTGCTTCTATGGGACATTTCAGGCTTACTTTGGTGGTGACGTAGAAGAGGAGACAAAGGAGAATAGCAGCCTCGCATATGGCGAAGCTGGTGTTTACGCCAAGGGAGTGCTGCAATATGGCGGTAGCGAAGACGAACAAATAGGAGTCGAGATAGATGGCGAAGACCACTTGCGGGCTGTTAGTGTAGGTACGACTACTACAAGCCGTGTCGAGCCCCTTTCTCAAGCGCCGAAGTCGACGAAACAAAACAGCTCCAAGCAGTACTCACGCCAGACGACGAATGGGAGTCGTCCCCAGTTCTTGATGGCAAGGCCCCTTTGTGCTATTTCGAACGACAAAAGCGTCAGAAGCCATCAAGGCGCCATATGTGCGCAGAAAAGACGATTCCATCTGATATTTTGCTTACTGAAGAATAGTGTGAGGACGGTCGTCGAGGCAAGACTGAGGAGGACGCCAGTAACACTGCCGGAGAGTGGGACCTTTGCTGGCTGCTGCTCGTGTTGTAGCAAGTCCATGGTAGTCGTTCTTGGAATTGTATCCCGAGTTGCTCACGGCTGATCGAAGGCTGGCAAAAGAATCATGTGGTAGTTGTAGGTCGAGGAGCGATGGCCGGGTTGAGTACTGGTCTTTCCGTAGTAGCAGTAAATGGTTCATCCGAGGACATGGAATAATGGAGAAGCCTTTGTGTCTCTCCAACTTGTTCCTCCGTCTCCATTCAAATTCGAGACAGAGAAACGGTAAAAGTAGGATTTCGAGAAAGAAAAGTAAGAGAATGTGGTTGCAGCTTGGAGTCTCCAAAGGGCTGATGCAAGGAGTGATGTTTGGCACGCTCGAGAGCCACAAATTGACTGGTCAAAGAAGGGATTGGAACGGAGCCATTATGACACCGACGTGGAGGATCCTGGAAAAAAGAGTGAAATGAAGTCGAGGCAAGCTTGACCAGACGGTTGAACCAGCCCGGCGGATCTCTCAGCTGAAATATTGATTTTCCAAAAAGAATAAGACTCAATGGTCCGGCCCGGCCCAGGAGTAATGATATTGATTTGTCAACCGAGACAGGGGTTAGGAGGGTCCTGGGTGGGAGAAGGCGGGGGAAGGAAGCTGGAGGAGAGGAGCCGAGTAGTAGCGGTAGTAGTAGGGAGCACTCCGTACTGTAGGCGTGAAAGTCGAGGTATAGGGTTTGCCAAGAAGGGGGGCCGAGAAGACGAGGCGCCTGGGTCGTCCTAAGCAAGGATCAGGATGGAGGGTGGAAAGCTTTTGAGGTAGCAAAGGGCGGAGCTCGGACGGCGACGGCGGCGATGGCGGCTGATCTGAGAGGAGAGAGTTTCGGAAGACCAGGTCTAGAGGATCCAGTGGCTGATGGGAGGACGAGGGTGGACAGAGGATGACGATGGAGGTTGAGGGACGAAGAATGAAGAATGAAGAATGAGGCCGAGGGGATATGGAGGTTGGAAGAGGGAAGTCAGAAGTTGAGAGTTGGAAGTTGGAAGTTGAAAGAGGGAAGAGAGAATCGAGAATTTAGAATTGAGAGTTGAGAGTTGAGAGTTGAGAGTTGAGAGTTGGAAGTTGGAAGTTGAGAGACCCCGAGGCGGTTAAGCTTTGGGAAAGTGCGGGTGGAGTCGCCAGACCGAGATGCTGTTGCCCTTCTTCTTCTTCTTCTTCTCCTCCTCCTCCTCCTCCTCCTCCTCCTCCTCCTCCTCCTCCTTTTATTTTTGTATTTCTTTTTCAGAGCGGCGGCGCGCGAGGCGTCAATATTACTAGAAGGTACGCGGCAAGAGCTCTCGCCGTGCGACTTCAAGGTTCCTGCCTCGTCGAAACATCACGCGAATCGATCTTTCCTTTTTTCCTTTCTTTCAGAGAGCTTCCTTTCTTTTCGGCGTGGACCCTCACACTGCTCTTTCCCAAGTCCGATGGTTCTGTCTCCGTGGGAAGGCGCCGGCCGTGCGATGCACCTTCTGTTAGTACGGAGTACTATATGATGGTCTGTGGGGAAAAAAAAAAAAAAATTAAAAAAGAAAATTAGAAGAATGATCTCGTTTATTCCGAAGGGGAAAAAAGGGCGATGGCCTCTGCCCGAATTTCTCTTCTGGACTCGCGACTGCAAACAGCAAGGCATTTTTATCTTCTGCTTTCCCTTCAACGTCGATGCGACATGATCAAGAATGGCCTGGCAGCTTCGAGTTGTCAAGCCAAAAACGGTTGAAACATGGGGAGTGATGTGCAGCATGTTTCGCGAGTGCCGAAGTGCCTGCTCCAAGCCTCCAACCTCCAACCTCCAACTTCTAACCGCATCACCAACCTCCTTCGCGCACGACGTCAATGGATTGCCTACTGCCTACCTTAATCTCGAACTCTTTGCTTGCTTATTATGTTTTCCTCTTCTTGCTCTTTTTTTTTGTTCTCGCACGGAGTACGTTCGATCTCATTCGCCCGTTCTCTCTCTCTCTCTCTCTCTCTCTCTCTCTCTCTTTTTTTTTTTTTTTTTTTTTTTTTTTTTTTTTTTTTTT
>NQYS01000005.1:1000645-1020667 GCA_003055955.1 Escovopsis sp. AC
TTTTTCACCTTCCCTCCCCCCCCCCCCCCCCGCCCCGCCGGTGGTCTATTCGCCAAGGTCCTTTTTTTTTTTATTCCGGCAGCACCAATCAATGTCGGCCGTTGTTCTCATGGGAAGAAAAAACGGTTCCTAGGAGGAATCATTGTATGCTTCCCGAGACAAGAAAATACTCCCATCTTTACTTTTCTCTATCCTTTCTCCCCTCCCTCGCTCCTCTCCTCTCCCCTATCTCTCCTTTTTTTTAAATACACCTTGCCCGTCTGCCCAGACAGACTCCATCGATACATTTAATGACACAACCCTCTCCCAACAACCTCTAAGACCAAGCATTGGAGCAGAGCCGTGCTGCTTTCCTTCCCCAGCTATTCTACACACACACACTCACACACACACACTCACACACACGATCAGCAGATCTCACGTTTCTGCTCGCAAACTTGCTACCTCGGCCAATCGTCGAACCCCATACAGCCTTCGACAAGCACTCGAAGCCGGCTTCGGAAGTCGACTCGTTATTGAAAGGTCTCCCGGATTCCTCACAAGTCCCAACCGGCGCTCGAAGCAGATACCTTTGGGTATTCTATTGCTTCGACCTTTACAAAGACAACCGAATCTTGCAACAGTAGCCCTAGCCAGGCTAATCAAGGCGTCGGTCGCTGAACTGGCTCAACTCCAGAGCCAGTCGCCGCTCTGCCTCTTGCAGGCAGAGCCACCACACTTCAACGTGGTCTCCCACGGAGGCTTCAGTCTCCTCCGCGGTCACAGTACCTCGTCCCACGAGCCTCGTGCTGGTAGCCGAGGCCTGCCTGCCGCAGCCGTGGATATCGCTTCCCTCCTGAAGAATCCTGGCTCAAATGAGTCAATGGTGTCCCCCACCAGACAGCTTCGACCGGCCTCCATTCCGCCACTGACGTATGAGCGCCCGCACCACCCCCATATGGTCTCGGCTGTGAGCCAGACGCTCATGCCCAACATCTCCAGGCGTAGCATGACGCCCCATGTGCAGGACCCGCCCGTCAAGAAGCAGAGCAAGTGGTCTCCCGAGGAGGATGCCCTCATCATCGAGCTGCGAGGCAGCGGCATGAAGTGGGAGGACGTTTCCAAGAAGCTCCCCGGACGCAGTGCCATCAGCTGCAGACTTCACTACCAGAATTACCTCGAGCGACGCAGTGAATGGGATGAGGAACGCAAGAACAAGCTCGCGAGGCTCTACGAGAGGTACGTTGAACCAGCATCGGAATGCAGTCTCGAAGTGCATGATCTGACTCGACCTGGATTTGCAGATTCAAAGCCGACATGTGGGCCAAAGTCGCCGAGGAGCTCCAGGTCCCCTGGAGGGCCGCCGAGGCGATGCACTGGCAGCTGGGAGAGACAGACATGGCCAGGCGAGCCGGCGTCGTGCCCTTCTCCCTGGCGGCGGTCAATGTCGAGGCCAGCAACAGGAACTTGGCCCAGCGCAGTCACACGCAGTCACAAACGCAGCATGGCAGCCCCCTCCGAGACACGAGACCGACATCCCCTCGCTCCGTGTACGGTCGAGGACAGCCGCTGTCGCTGACCCCGGGGCGAGGGTCCCGCAGGCATCAAGGCAATACCCACTCGACCTCGACTTCACCGACATCAACCTCATCCTCCGTGGCCCTATCGTCGTCGATGACGGCGTCAGTGTCAGCGCCCCCCTCCTCCCAGTCGTCTCTCCAGGCATCGGTAACCCTGCAGCACCCGCACGCACAGCAGCACTCCCACTCGTCGCACTCGTCGCACGCGCCGCCGCCGCCGCAGCAGCCCGTGCAAGCTCCCATGTCTCATCCCGGACCGCCCCATCCCGACTTCCGCCATAGCCCCGGACCTGGCCTCGCCCCCATCCAGAACCAGCCATCGAGCAGACTCCCGGGGCCCTTGCCCAGCGTTGCGCAGCTGACTACGGGCATGGGTCATTTCGACACATCGTCGGGCCCTCCGACCCCCGGCCATATGCCTCCGCGATTCACAACTCTGGAACCTACTGGCTCAAAACGAAGGGCGAGTCCCGAGATGTCCCATCGAGAGGGTGGTCTCAAGCGACGAATGTGAGATGATTGGGCAAGAGAAAGATGGAAACCTGGGGCCGAGAAGAAGACAGCATCGGTTTCTGGGAGATATGAGAGATCAGGGAGAGAAGAGGCGGCAAGGATGGTGAGCCAATATGACTATGGACTGCATTTGGGAAAGCCGAGGTGCATTGGGATCACGGCCAATTCTGGTCTTTGATCTCTTTTTTCACTTCAGGAGTCAGACGGGAGACTATGGGATCAGCCAGAGCAAGAGGCAAGGCGGGAATGGGGCCATTCTGTTTTCGTTTGGAGCATCATCAGCAGCATCACGATCATGATTTTTTCTTCTCCTTTGTCGAGCACCATCATCATACTCTTTTTTTCATTTGTCCGACATCTTGTACTGAAGAAAAGAAGCACCAGGGGGTGGCATACATATTTACAAGCATGGATCGCGAGCGTCCGGGAGAATACAGGGGCCAATAGAGGTATCTACATATATTGCACCAACACCACATATTATGTGCATGGATTAGGCTAGAGATGCAATATCGAGTGCATCATTCTCGACGTCATCATCTGACAACCTGAATTTTTCCGCTGGTGTATGTACGAGGAGTTGTCTATCTTGCAGATGCATCTAAAAGGCCTGTCAACTGTGCATGGCAGCTTGAGACCGCCTTGGCCTGGCCCAATTGCGGCACAGTTGGGATCCAAAGATCGGGTTCCTTTTGAGCCTCGCCCATCAGGACCCTCGATGGAACGGGTGGATGTCCCGAGCTTCCTCCCTCCCCCCCCCCCCCCCCCCCCCCTTTTTCTCTCTCTCTCTCTCTCTTGTGTCTCCCACCCTTTCTGTGCGTAATGTAGGATAAATGTATATCTTTCTTTATTTCTTTCATTCTTTCTTTCTTCCTCCCTCCCTCTCGTCTCTGCCCGCTCATTCATTACTGAATATCACCCACCAATTGTCCTTTTCGTAGCCGCTGTCGACGACGACGCCGCCGGCCGCGACGACGTCCTCCTCGAGCTCCCCGCTCCTGTAGAGGTGGTAGTACCTCTGAAACGTCTCCTCCCCCTTTCCCTTGGACCGCATGACCCACGGCACGAGCGCGTCCTGCTCGCAGCCCTCGCCCCAGCCCCTCCTGCTGCCCTGCTGCTCGAGCGCCCAGGCGTAGACGAGCCCGCGGCCCCCGCGGCGCAGGCAGCCGCGCAGCGCGGCGACGCCCTCCCGCCGCCGCGCGCGCGTGCTGAGGTGGTGGATGACGGCGACGCTGATGACGAAGTCGGCGCGGCCGGCGCGGAACGGCAGGTCGAGGCAGTCGGCGACGAGGACCTCGCCGCGGCGCTCGGCGCGGGCGAGGCGCGCGAGCGCGGCGCTGCGGTCGCAGCCGAGCATGTGCACGCGCGGGTTGACGGGCAGGTACTTGCCGTTGCCGCAGCCGACGTCGAGGCCGACGCTGCCGGGCGGCTGGGCCAGCAGGAAGGACGCGACGAGGGGCCACGGCTTGTACCGCGTCGAGGAGAAGTGCGGCGCGATGGCCTCGTAGACAGAGTGGACGTGCTGCGCCTCGTAGGACTCGGCGGGCGTGGGCGCGGCGGGGGCTGAGGAGGGGGAGACGGAGGGGGAGGGGGAGGGAGGAGGAGGGATGTCCATTGCGAGGACGGGCGGGGTTGTCTCGGCTCTCTACTGGGAATTGGGGAAGAAAAAAAGGGGAGGGGGGGGGGGGGGTGGGTGGGGAGGGATCCAAAAGATTGATGATTCCCTATGGGTGCTGCTTCTGAAGGTCTTTTCGGTGTGAGGGATGCGACTTTGAGGTTTTCGATGATCTCGATTTCGAGTTGGAGATGTTGCGTCGAAGCGAAAATGACGTCGGAGGTAGGGCTGGATTTTTTTTCGAGTGGCGCGGGTTAGGGTTATATTGAGGTTAGGGTTAGGGTTGAAGTCAGGGTCAGGATCGTGGTTGGGAGAAGGATGCGCGTCAATTGTGCAGACAACGCGTGATTCATGTCTTGCTTCGATTCTTCAATGCTCTCCGACGCAGCTTGTTGACCGTCAGGCAATGGGTTGTCAATCTCTCTCTCTTAGTTCAGTACTCCGTCCTGCTTAATACGAATCCTTGGGGATAGCAACATCATAATGGCTCTGAGTGATCATCATCGTAGCGTTCTCAGCATCCATAGGTCAAGAAGCCAGAGCAGATATCGCTTGGCCGTTGTCGTTGTTGCTTGATAGACCCCTGGAAACCTTCAAGTTGTCGCTCGCAAATACTGGGGACCAGAAACCGAATTCTGAATTGCACCATCACATCTCGTCTCTTGCCGCCAGTCCAATAGTTGATGGCAAAATGAGATGTCACATTCGAGCCAGGCATGGGTCATCTCGTCTTGAGATGGGATCCTCCACCCTTTGGCTGCCGCGCACGGAGCACTCGCGATAGTGCCGATGCACATCAGGATTGTCCATCGCCATGGCCGTGCCGTGCGGCTCCGCAATCAGTAGTCGCATGCACCTCCCGCGGCGGTGAATACGATGGACCTGGGATCCGAGATGCAGATCTCAGCTCTGCTTCCCGTGGAGGCCCGCTCCGGTAGCTGAGCCCCTCCCCTTCCTCGGGTTGCCTGCTCGTACTGCTCGTAGTCCCCGTACGAGTACGAGCACCGGCGTCCCGATCTCTCTCTCTCTCTCTCTCTCTCTCTGTCTCTATCTCTCTCGGTAAGATTCCGCTTTGGCATACCTGTACTCGTACATACGAGTACCACAGCCAAAGCTTTGCGCAGAACAAGCATTGGGAGCAAGGATCGATCGGACGGAACAGGCTGCAATGCTGCCAGGGATGCTTTGCTTTCGGACTTGCCTCCCCCTTGCAACATGGGTGTTGGCTGCATTGCCGAGCGCGGGAGCCGGTTGCCCCATCATCCAAACCCAGCGTGGGGGACGTCAACAAGCCTGGCTCCAAGCCTCAATCCAACACGATGCCTGAGACTAGGACAGGGCCCCTGCGACCAGGATTTCGAGCCTGGCATGGGGCCTGTCGACCTCAAAAAAAGACCCTCCCTTGTTGTTCTTTCCCAAGTGGCCACGGTTCAAGACATCCATGACCTTTCTCGAGGTACCGGTTATGCGGAATCCACGCCGGGACAGATGACAGCTTGGCTCTGGGAGATGGAACCAACCGGGAACGGGGTCCGCTTTGGAGGAGAAAGGGGGGGGGGGGGGGGGGTGCGGGGGGGGGGGGGTGGGGGGTGGGAGTGGGGGGTTCCCATCCTGGGGACCTGGGAAGATGGAATTAGCACCGTCCGAACTTCGCACGCCCTCGTCGTTCGTGCTTTTTTTTTTTTGGAAAGGCAGAGGCTGTTGCTCGCTCGTACTCCGTATACGGAGATGAGTGGCCTGTGTTGCGTGCGAGCAAAAAAGCAAAATGATACAAAACTCTTGGTCTAAATTTCCAAGAGAAGACAGACACACACTGGGTGTTGCAACAGGGGGCGAGGATTGGTTTGTTTTTGTTTTTTTTTGTTTTTTTTTTTTGGGGGGGGGGGGGGGGGGGGGGGGACTGAAAATCGGTGTTACGGTATGGCGCGGCATCGAGTTCCACAGTAATCCAACGATAGGCCCCTTGCACGGTCCCCCCCCCCCCCTTCCCCGGTCTTGACTCTCTTCGACCATGTCTCACACGCGCTGAAGAGACATCATCCCTCGTAGCGCTCCAGCCGCCAGGCCGATAGCACGACAGGACGTTGTGTGCGAGCGATGAGAGGGACATGGAGGCAATCGTCGCGGCGTCACGGGCCCATATCTGCAGTGCACATTGGCGATAATCAATCATGTCGTTTGTCTGTTTGCTCGCTCGCCGGCGACATCACTGGTTGCCGACGTTCAGCGGGCTCTTGGCATCGTACACGTCCGTCGTGATCAGCGCGGGATACGCCACGCCGCCCTGCCTCAGCGCCTCCTCCATGACCTCCATCACGGCTACGCTCTCCTGCCACGGCATGCCGCCGCTCTCGAGCTTGCCGTCCCGCAGGCAGCGCGCGCACTCGTCCGCCTCCCAGAACATGCCCCTGCCGCGGTCCTCCCTGGCCGGGTCCGAGGGGATGGGGAAGTCGAGGACCTGCACGGCCTTATTCTTGATTATCTTGATCTGGCTGGGCTGGTACGCCGTCCCCATGACCTGGATCTCGCCCCTGGAGCCCTGAATGCGCACCGAGGGGTTGGCGTTGGAGCACTGGCCGACGGGGTCGGTGTCGACGCGCATCGACGTGGTGGCCACGCCCATGGTCCGGTGGCCGGGGAACTGGCAGACGATGACCGTGTTGTCGTCCGCCCCGGTGCGGTAGAGATTGGACGATGCCACCACCCGTGGGGACTCCTTGATGGACTCGGGCTGGATGTGGTAGAGGGTCTGGAAGAGCCAGGTGAGCGGGTAGACGCCGAGATCCAGGATCGCCCCGCCGGCCAGGTTGAGGTCGACCATGCGGTGGTTGTCGGCGAATTTCAAGTCCTTGCCATTCTCCGCGTGATCATTGCTCGACAGGTCGGCTGTGTGCCATCTCTTGCGTCAGGGACTCTCCTTTACCTGGATGCGGGGTTCGAGGACTCACCAATCGTTCGGTAGACGTCGCCAATCTCGCCCGCCGCGAGCAGCTCGCGGACCTTGATGCTCAGCGGGAAGAACCTCGTCCACACGGCCTCCATGAAGAAGAGGTTCTTGGCCTTGGCGGTTTCAAACAGCTTCCGCGCCTGCGCGACGTTGACGGTCAGGGCCTTCTCGCAGAGGACGTGCTTGCCGGCCTCGAGGGCGAGCATGCAGTTCTGGAAGTGGTGGCTATGCGGGGTGGCTACGTAGACGATCTCGACGTCTGCGTCCGCGACGAGCTGCGCGTACGAAGCGTACTTTTTGACCGAGTCGGGGTTCGGCGCCTTGATGGCCTTGAGGAACCTGTCGCACTTTTCTGCGCTGCCGGACGAGGCGACGGCGACGAGCTGGTGGGAGATGTCATCGACGGAGCGGGACGAGGGGGCGCAGAGGAGGTCCGTTGTGAACACTAGCCTTGCGCGTCAGTATCATTGCTGCTGCTTCCTCACGATTCACCATCCATTTGCGTGCGGAAGAATAGCAGTGCTTGGGTGAGGAGAGGAGGGTGGGCTTTTCATACTCTCAGCGATGCCACCGGTGGCCATGATGCCCCATTTCAAGTTGAAGGGAACGGGTGTCATGATTTCGAGTCTTGATTTCTTCGTGACGATGACGATTACTCAATTGAAGTTGATCCGAATGAAGAGCAGAAACAACTCTTTACGGTGATGGTGAGAGTTTGACGATGCTCGACAATGTTTGGATGAGGAACGATGGGCGATGACGACCTCCCATCATGCGGGGTGGGGACTAATGTAAAGCCCATTGCCTTGATCCAATTCTCTAGTAGCTCCTCCATCCGGGCCGCGATAAACCTTTTTGCCTCTGCAAACTATCACGCTCCTGCACATCTGTCATGCCTCCTAAGTTTGGAGCGAGCCAATGCATTGAGACGGCAGATCGTGAGAAAATGGCTCATTCGCGAGGGATTCCTGGCCATCATCATACGGAGTGCTCCGTATGATACTATCAGCATCGTATGGGAAGTACTTTGTCCACCCCTAGTATTAGCAGGTGAGCGAAGTATTTGAGATCGAGCCGTGATAGCGCCATCTTGCTGACCTCGGGTCGGATGGAGCACCTTTTTAACTGAAAGTCGGGATTATTTACTCCGTATTCCCGTTTCATGTACAGTATTCGTAAAGACGGACACTGTGTATGCATGCATGCATGCATGACCGAGTGCATAATTGGACCAATGCATTGATTGATTGATTGATCCAGATTGACTGCATAACTCGATGCGATCAGGCAGGCACGCACTTCCGCACAACTGTCACAGTACAGACCATTGAGACACTGTGTGTCGCCATCCAGTGCCTCTCAATCCTGCGAGCAGGACTCATTCATTGATATCCTGTTGAATGCTATATTCCATCAACAGATCCCCCAAAACATCAGATGCTGCCGATCGTGCATCATCTCTGCCTTGTCGTGGGACAATTTGTCATTCTCCATTTTTTTCCTGGAGGTGCCCCTTTAAGCAGCCAGCATGTGCGAGCTGCCACCCTCGCCTTTGGCCGATAGCTGAAGGTCTCGCCACCGAGACGCCCTCGGCATGGAAATGACACTTTGTCCAGCTTCATTTACTACTAATTGATATTGATCTTCCCCAATTCCCAAACTTCCAACTGGAAATCATCCAGGATGGCGTCCCGTCTCGCACAGGATCTGAGGTTCGGACCCGACCGCGCCTCGTCCATGCCCAAGCTGATATACGGCACGGCATGGAAAGAGGAGCAGACGTCGGACCTGGTCTATACGGCTATGAAGGCGGGTTTCCGCGGCATCGACACCGCGGGGGGCTCCGGGCATTACCGCGAGGATCTCGTGCGTCGCGGCTTTCACCAAGCCTCTTCCGACGGCCTCGTCCAGCAGGATGAGATATACGTACGTCTGCATCTTCGCCATCCTGCCCGACGAGAGGTCAACCTTCTCCCCGAGCTAACACGGGCCGCCAGGTGCAATCCAAATTCAACCCTCGCGCTCTGGCAGATGGGAGGGACCACCGCGAGGTCGTCCGGTCCCTCGTGACGGAGTCGCTGAAGCTGCGCACGACCGTGCCGAGACAGTACCTGGACGCATACGTCTTGCATGTGCCGCTCAGGACATTCGAGGACACCCTCAAGGTCTGGGAGAGCATGTCGGCCTACGTGCCCGACCAGATCCGCCACCTGGGCATCTCTAACGTTTCCCTCCCGCTGCTGAGGCGGCTGTACGACAAGGCCAGCGTCAAGCCGGCAATTGTGCAGAATTCCTTCTCCGCGAGGACGCACTATGACGTTCAACTCAGAAAGTTCTGCCGCGACAAGGGCATCGCGTATCAGTCGTTTTGGACCATCACTGCGAATCAGCATCTCCTCGAAAGCGAGCCCGTGTCGATAGTAGTGAGAGGAGCCGGGGTCAGCAGTGTGGTGGCCTGTTATTCGCTCGTGTTGGGCCTGGAGGGCATCTCTGTCCTGGATGGGACGACGAACGAGGGGCACATGAGGGAGGACCTGCAGGGCATCGACAAGGTTGGGAACTGGGCTGAGGGAGAGGGCGCGAGAGATTGGGATGTCACGTTGGAGGCTTTCAAGAGCCACATTGGAGAGACTCGCCTCTGAGTAAAGCATCTCGGCCGTCTTTGCACGTTGAGCGCGAGCCGAACATGTCGCACGCGGTCCACCACCTGACGATCAAGGTCGAGTTCTCCGCAATCAAATCAAATCGGCCTTGGCGCCAGCAAATCCCCGAGGGAAGCCCCATGGCAGATTCATTCCGAGGGCAGTTGATTGTCTTCTGAAGAGTTCTGGTCTTCTTTCTTCTTTTTTTTCTTCTCTAGAGATCCTTTGCAAATGTATTCGCCACGATGAAGGGGAAACAGGCTGTGGCCTCGAGATACACCTAGAAGCAATCTTTGTCAGCCCCTGATATTCAAGAGGGGATCACCAAACACGGGGATTCCTGGCGCATTGCCTACCTTGACGTTATCAGCACCGATCTTGATCTTCCCCCAAGACACGGCCTCGTCCGGTCGAGCTCCCGCATCGCTCCCGTCAAACTCCTGCGCTGTGTTGATGTACACAGCCGACTCGGCACCGTTGCGCATCAGGCAGGCGTTCGCAATGTGATGCTTGACGACACCGCCTCCCAGAATGATCATCCCGGCCCTCTTCGCGCGCACAGAAATGGTGTTGATGCGCCGGATGTCCTCTACGAGATCAATTCTGAGCTGTTGCGGCGAGGACTTGAACGTGTGGAAATAGAGCATGTCGCCCAGGCTGCCGTCTGTCAGGGCGGGACAGAAAACGGGTATGTCATTCTTGTATGCCCAGTAGTAGACGGACCGCTCGTCGTTGATCTCCTTGCCGAGGCGGTGGATCACCTTGGACGGCGTCCAGTGGATGGCGTCCTCCTCGCCCTCCGCCTTGCTCGCCTCCTGCTCCTCCAGCATCTTGTCGAAGATGGGCACCACCCAGTCCTCGAAGGCGCAGTAGTTGTCGTTGGGCACGACGAGGTTACCGATCCGGTTGAGGCCCTTCTTGCGTAGGCTGGCGCCGTCGGCACTGAAGGAGCTCATGTACGTCGAGCCGAGGCACTTGATGAAGTCCTCCTCGACGCCGCCAGCGGTCGTGACGATAGCGGATACGTGCTTGTGTTCTACGAGCCAGCGGAACACGCCCCTCAGCCCGGAGGATATCAGGTTGGATGTGTAACCGAGGAAGATGGTCGTCCCCTCCCCGGTTTCGGGATCTTTCCACGCCCGCTTCACGGCTTGGGTCAGTTTTTTAACTTTTTTTCTTTCTCATTTCTTCCATTGTCCTTCCGAAATTCCTTGGGATGGGGTTCAAAGAACCTCTTTTGCTTTTCCTCCCTCCCGTGATGATTGATTTCACTTGTTTTCTTGCGCTTGGAGACCAACCATGTCATTGATGATTCTGATAGCCTCCGCCATGGATGACGCCTGGAACCCCATGTTGCGCATTCCGGACAGGAGGTCCTCGGCTGTGATTGGCCCCTTTAACGCATTGAAGTCGAGCTCTTCCACCTCTTGCGCGTCTGCGGGCATCGCCTCGGATTTGACGAGCACCGCATCTGTGGCCCCTGTGGGGGGTGCAACCGCCGCAGGGTCTGGTTTGGAAATATTGCCGTTCTCCATGGCCAGACGGTGGAGCTCGACTTCGAGTCTGCGAGTATGATGAGCTTTCAATGCCGAAGCAAGGGCTTTCTTGAGTCGAGAAAGACGAGAAGGATATTGATACCTAGTATTCAGAGAGAGAAAATGGCAGAGAATGGATGAGTCGTCGTCAAAAGTTGTTGAAGAGAAGATGGCGCTGTACCTTTTTAGGACATGCGCCTTGACATGATTTTCTCTTGGAATTTTCAAGGTTCTTTTTGAATTTCTCCCATCTCGAGATCCACTCTTCCACGTCGGATCAATTCCTGATTACATAAGCGGCGACGATCCCCGCCATGCACAGGCCTTTTGCACTCCGAGTTCGCGCCCAGCTTTGCCCAAAGGGGACTAAACTGGGAGGCTTTTTTCGCAATCGCTTGATTGCAGTTGCCTTATCAGGTACTAAACTTGCAGGAACGAATCTAAAAACGGAATAGCGCCACACTCCACGAGCAAATCCCCAGGCGGGCCCGATTCTGGCCAATCGCCACAACGCGAATCTGTACGTATCCCGAACGACGAAGCAGACCTTGAGAGAACCTCCAACTTCTCTTCAACATCCTACCTCTACTATACCCGCTCCTCGACGACTATATGCATCCTCAGACTGCCGTGTCTCGATAGCGCCCGACATCGTGATCCGTCATCTGTTTATTTATTCGAGGTATGAGGGGATCGAGCCGCGTCCTGCCCTACGGAAACCCTCACCTCCCCTTCCCCCCCCCCCTCTGCGGTCTCCCTTCTCGACGTCCGCGGAGGAGACTAGGTAGCGCCGAGATGCATTCATGACGCTAATCCAACCCATCACAAGTATTTTCGGACCCTTAATTACGGAACTCGGGATCACGGCACAGCTTGTGCCCCCACTCCTTCTCTTCATCGTTCCCGTCGCGCCAGCGCCTTTGAATGGGATCGGTGAGAGTGCGGTGGGAGCTCGTTCGGCCTGACATCGCCTTCAAGCATGTACGTGCCCCATTCCACAACGACTGATATGTTGGTGCCCGGCGCGCCGGTGACGCCCAAGTGCCCAAGTCTCCCGCCATCCTTCCCGTTGCAGCAGCACCGAGCGAGCCAGCCCACGAGGTCGCCATGGGACCGCGAGATTGTATGCAACATCCATCTTACTCGGCCTTCTCTAGGGCATCTAGGTATCCAAGATATGACGCCGATCGTCGGTCAAGATCGCCAAGGGACCGCTCCCCTGACCGATTCGACAGAGCGTCGCATTACAGCGATGGGGATAGGCGACGACCATCCGCGGAGACGAGATCGAATCCTTCGATATTCCCACCGGGTAGGGATATATTCGGCGACTCTTTACGACGGGAGCCCCCTCGCGGCCCGAAAGCATTGATCGACCCTCCGAGCGGGCCACGAGGGGGCGGGTTCGCCGGCGACTTTCGCGGGGGGAGAGGCAGAGGCCGGGGGCGGGGTTGGCCCGGGCGAGACGACAGCAGGGATCGAGACCGCGGTAGGGATCGCGACATCGACTATCGGGACCGATATCGCGACGACCGAAGCAGAGAGCGTGACCGCGAGCGGGATAGAGACAGGGACTGGCGAGATGCGCGAGATTTTAGGTCACGGCGGTCGCCAATCGGCCGAGCTCGATCACCGACACGAGATTTTCGAGATCGCGAACGCGACGTCGGACCGCCAATTCTGGACGCCGACAGGTCTCGCAGAGGATCCAGAGACGGCGGGCCCCCATCGGCCGGTTCTTCGTCCTCCGAGCCCGCATTTGGCATGGCACCGTTTATGCGAGGCGGGGGTTTCGTTCGCGGGCGTGGAAGGGGGGGCAGAGGCGACTGGCCCGCGGACAGGGGACGTGGGCGTCCGCCATATGATGATCGAGGCGACCGCTACCCCCGGAGCCGCTCCCAGGAAGGGCGGTGGGGGCGTGAGCGAGACGAGCGCGACCGCGGGGATCGATACCCGCCCGACATCGATGTGCGGCGCGACCTGAGGGACAGGGTCGGTGATCGCGAACTGTTCAGGGAGAAGATGGAAGCACGTGCCGCGCAGGAGAGTGCCGCTCAGGCCAAGGACATTTCGTCCTCTCCTCTAGCGCTTTCGGCGCCCGCCATGAGTTCCGCCCGCAAGCGCACCCCTAGTGTGGGTGATCTTTACGCGCCTCCTCCCGGGCCAAACAAGCCTCCGCCTACCGCTCCTCGGGCCTTCGGAGACCGTCCTTCCTCCGCGGGCCAGTCTTCAGGCCCTGCCGACGCCGCATCTGCACCCCCCGGCGGCGGACCCTCGAGGCCCTCCTCCGTCAATGACAGCCCCTTGATTCCTGTTGGTCCTCGAGCTCAACAGCAAAAGCAGCAACGACCATCGAGCAAACAGTGGATCAACCCGAGTCTTAAGAAAGCCATCGAATCGCCTAAGAAGACGAGATCCCAGAGTTTCGCACAGCAAGGTGGCCCGTTCAACCGCGGTGGCTCCTATCACGACCAGTACGACCCGAGGCGGCCTCGCAGTAGTGATGCAAAGTCGGACTTTCGCTCGTCAGATTTCGAGAATCGCATGCGATCGCACCACAGCGCCGAGCCCGGAGAGATTACCATGCCCGAGGAGGAGGGATTCTATAGGAGGGATTCGCTCGACCGCGGTCAAAGGTATCTCTCTGGTAGAGACGACAGTCCTCCGAGGTATGTCGGGACATCCACGTCACCGCACTATGACCCGGGAGCCGGTGCCTCGGGACCCTTATTTCATAGCGAGTTCCGGGGATCTCCCAGGAGCCTGGCGCGACGAAAGCGCCGAGCTCCTGTCGTGGAAGTCGCCAAGTTTGCCCTGCCACCGAAGGAAGCTCGCAACGAGAGAGCGGCCTCGGAATCCTCGGAGTCTGATGACGAGGATATGGGCGCTTATTTCGATGACGAGATCTCCAAGGTGTTAGCCGACTTGAGCAAGCTGCCGGATTCGGATCCGCCTCTTGAAGTCATGGACCGGTACATGACCATGGCACACGGCGCAATGGTCAAGATCATGAGCGAAGGCGAAGGGTTGTGCGACATGTTGGGAGGCTCCCTCCCCGGAGCTGTGGAAGAAACCAGCGACAAGGCCAGCCTTGAGCCAGTTGCCTCGACTGAGGCAGCCGCAAGCCAAGCTGAAGAATCAAAACCACAAGAAGGTATCTCCGAGCCATCGAATGAGCAGTTGCTTTCGCGTGAATCGGCGCCTGGAGCTGCAATTGGTCCTGAGCCCCAGCTGAAGGCCGAACTTGGATCCCAATGGGCCCAAGGGCCGGCACAAGAGTCAGAGCCTGGAGCTGAGCCCGAGCGTGAATCGGTGACTGGGGCAGTTGCACACGCAAAGCCGCAGTCGCAGGACGAGCATGAGCCAGCACCGCAGTCAGAGCATCAAGACATCCATGAGCCTGCGCCTAAGATTGAAGAAATGGATACTGACCAGATGCCGGGGCCTTTCTTCCCAGAAGAAGCTCGGAACCACCAAGAAGAGATGCCAGATTCTGCGACTCCACCACTGCCTACTGCTGTCGAGGCCAAGGAAATCGAAGAGACTGTCGCTGCCGCCATCGCTATGCAAGATATCCGGGCATCTGCTGAGCATTTGATGGACAACTTGGCGACAGACCAAGCGGCAGTTGCAGAGAGAGGAGCCGAGATGCTTCCCACGCCGCCACACGTCGTCGACGAGGGCTCAGGAGATGAAACCGTATCAGACGCCGAAAGTCGCTCGCCTCGATTTGCGACGCCTCCCCTTGAAAGCCTTCCGGTGTATGATGGCCCAAGCTGGGACAAGGACAAGGACTTTCTCGCTACCCTTGAGACGGACCCGCTGATCGATGGATTCGTGGCCGAGTACCTGAGCAATGTGCACCTGGAAAGAAGGGCAGAACAGGACATCCGGAGAGAGGAGTACAAACAACGATACGCTCAATACCTTGACTTCACCATGTCGAATGACCCTGCAGCGATCAGGAGCAGAGACAGGTTCTCCGCCTCGGCGCCCGATGGCACGGGCACTATGACGCCCGAGACAAGACCCGAGGGCCGGGGGACGGGGAGACGCTTTGCCACTGAGCGCGACCTAGAACGGGTTTTGATTGCCTCCATGAGAGATCACGAGGAGCGCAAGGAGCGCGAATTGAGGATGGAGCAAGAAAAGTACCGCAGTGACAAGGAGGCGGTCATTCCGGACATGTATTGGGACGAGGCACAGAAAGAAGAGGCTCTTTTCCTTGATGAGACGGGATACATCGATACTGACGAGCTCGTCTCCGCCTGGCAGGTGCTTTCTCCCCAGAACAACTTCACCGAGGAGGAGGCCCAGCTCTTCGAGCGCAAGTACTTGGAGTGTCCCAAGCAGTGGGGCAAAGTTGCCGAGGCCATACCGAATCGCGATTTTGGTACCTGCATCCAGTACTACTACTTGAGGAAGAAGGAGCTCCATCTTAAGGAGAAGCTAAAGAAAACCCCTAAGAGGCGGAAGAAGGGTGGCAGGGGTAAGCAACGGTCTAGTGCGCTGGTCTCTGAGCTTGGCAATGGCGATCCTGAAGGCGAGGAACCTCAAGAGTCTGTCGAGAATGGGGAGAGGAGAAGACCACGCAGAGCTGCAGCCCCAACCTGGGGATTTGAGCAGCCCAGCACAGACAATGAGACAACACCCGCCGGTACGCCCGGTCGTCGTGGAGCCTCGGCGGCTGCCAAAGGAGATCAAGCGGAGAAAGTGGACGGCAGAAAGGGGAGGAGAAAGGCCAAGGACAAAGACAAGGAGAGCAAGGAGAAAGAGGCCAAGGGTCTGAAGCCAAACCAAAACCTCGCCGTCGCCCCTGCTCCCTCGAAGGGACGCTCACGATCGAACTCGAGGCCAGCCAACGCCGAAGCTCAGCAAGCCATTGTCCAGCCAGTGCCTCAACGATTGCCCACGAAGTACGAGCAGCTGGGCCTGAACATCCAGCCGCCACCGTTCGCCGTGCAACAGCATCAGCTTCCGATCCAGAGCATTGAGCGTCCGAAACCCGCGTCAGCTACATCGATTGCAGATGTCATGGCCGCGCCGTCTCTCAGGCCGGAGCCGCTGCCTCCCCCACAGTCCTCAATGGCGACATTCAACGTAGCACAACCCGCGCCGGAACGAAAGGCGCCGACTCAGGCTTCAAGTTACTGGAGCGTATCCGAGGCCAACGATTTCCCGCTCTTTTTGAGGGCATATGGATCTGACTGGACCGCCATTGCGGCTAAGATGGGGTCCAAGACGGCCATCATGGTAAGTTCTCCACTGTCCTTTTCAGAAAAGAAATAACGCGTTTTTGATCTATGATTCGTTAACGCAATGGTTTTCACAGGTCAAAAACTACTTTGTTCGACAAAAGGATCAGGGAAAGTTGGAATGGGAAAAGATTGTCCAAGAAGCTGACAGTAAGCGAGACCGCGGAGAGAAACGGCCGGATCCTCCGCAGCCAACAACCGGAGGCCGTAGCAGACGATATGACGCCGCCGTGCCAAGCACATCGAGACCGCTTGCTGTTGCCCCCGGGGGCGACACCCCCCTCGAGCAGCACCCTCAGCCCAAAGTGGAAGCGCAGGTACCGCAGGCATCACGGCCCCAACCATTTTCAAACTACGGTGTACCGATTGCGCAAGCACCGCCCCTCCAGCAACCACTCGCTCAGGTCAAACAGCAGCCTATCACAATGCAACCTCATGCAGTACCCTCGCAGGCAGCACAAGCGATGTCGCCAAACATGCGGCCTGTACGGTTCCCGCCGTTTGGCTTCGCCGAGCGCGAACGTGAACCTCCGCAACCACAGCAGCTACAGCAGCCGAGAGTACCGCTTCCTCAAAAGGCTCCTCCTGTACGTGAGGTGCCCGATCTCCGAGAAGCACGGCCGATAGCCGCGGCGCAGCCCTTGCAACCGGCGCACGTAAAGGCTATGATGGACCAGAACGCACAACTGGATCGAGTCAGCCAGGAGAGACGATTGCGAGAGCAGCAACACCAACTCCAGCAACTGCAGCATCCACCACAACCGCCAGCACCACCTCCTCAACCTCAACAGCAGCAGCAGCAGCAGCATCTCCACCACCACCAACAGCAGCAGCAGCAGCAACAGCAGCAACAGCAGCAACAGCAGCAACAGCAGCAACAACAACAGCAGCAGCAGCCGCAGCAGCAGCAGCAGCAGCAACAGCAACAACAACAGCAGCAGCAGCAGCTCAGGGAGAGGGAAAGAGAAAGGGAGATGGCTCGAGGAAGAGAGCTGAGAGAGCGAGAGATGATGCGAGAACGTGAATTGATCAGAGAACGGGAGAAGATGCTTAGAGAACACGAGCTCGCGGAGAGGGAGATGGAGCAGAGAGCACAGGAGCGGGAGAGAGAAAAGGAGAGGGAGAGGGGAAGGAAGAGGGAGAGGGAGATGGCTCGTCCTTCAGAACAACAGCCGATGAGGATCAAGCAAGATGCCGAAGCACAGCCACCTCCACGCCATTACGAGATGTACGGGCACCGGCAGCAGTCAAGTCTCGGGCAGATTCCGCGAGAGCCGTTTGCGATGGCCCGACCAGCATCTCAGGAGCCCAGCCGGATCGTCCCCTCTCAAGCTCAGCCCTATCCTCCTCCGGTGCAGCCGCAGGGTCCTCCGCAGCCGAACATGCGGACCTTGCTGTCGAATCCCTCTCCGGTGCAGTCGCCGGCACTGGCGCCGGCGTCTCGCGCCATGGCAGGCTCGCAACCCAGGCAGTCTCCTGGCCACGGTCACGAGCCTTATGTGGGAGTGCCCCCTCAAGGCGCTGTCTCGATGCCTCCGCTGACCCCTGCCCGACCTGTCGAGCCTCGGAAGTCTAACATCATGTCGTTGCTCAACGACGATCCGCCACCGCCGAAGCGCGTTAGCGAAGTCTCCAGCTCTCGCCCTGCCGTCCCCTTGTCATCAACGCCGCCAGCCCAAGGCATCGGTCGTCCACCAGCAGGGCCCACA
Source organism: Escovopsis sp. AC (assembly GCA_003055955.1). NCBI lineage: Eukaryota > Fungi > Ascomycota > Sordariomycetes > Hypocreales > Hypocreaceae > Escovopsis > Escovopsis sp. AC. The sequence goes on from NQYS01000005.1 coordinate 1,018,421, forward strand.
CCTCCTACGCAGATCCGCCGCGAGGCAGAGGCTCAATACGCCCCCTTTGGGCGCCCGTCGGAAAGGGCATCAGGAATGCCTTCCCTGAAACCCTATGTTGCTTCTCCGAACCCCCCGCAGCACGTGAGCAGTCATAGAAGTATGCCTTCGGACGGGGTGGAAAGGGACTTCTATAGGCAGCACGCTTTCCCTGGAGCTCATCCGACGAGCCGCACAAGCTCACCTCAAGGAACCCACCGTTTCCCGGCGCAGGGACAGCCAACCCAGGCCCAGTATCAGTCCCAGAGCGGATACCCGTCTTCCTACGCCGCGTCCTCGCAGCAAGGCCATTCCGGATCGCCACCCCAACAGTTTGCTGTCCACGCATCATCTTCAAGGAGTCGTGAGATGCCGCAGAGCAGTCGGGAGAATGCCTGGCCTTCATCGGGTCATCTGCCTCCGGGGTCAAGCATGCCACCGCAGGGAAGCGGAGGATGGCCAACACCGGGAGCGAAGTCGTCCCAGGCCCCTCCACAACAGACATGGGGAGGTCAGCACCCGCCGAGTTCCTCAAAGCCAGGCACGCCAGCCCCTGGATGGTCACCCCCACCGCCGCAGCAGCAGCAGCCGCATCATGCCCAGCATCAGCAACACCACCTGGGGATGAGAGATGAGCGAGGACCACCGTCTATGTACGGATCGAGTGCTGCGAGCATATCCCAGCAGCAGCAGCAGCAGCAGCAACAGCAACAGCAACAGCAACAGCAACAGCAACAACAGCAGCAGCAGCAGCAGCACTCGATGCAACCGCGCTTCCCGCCTAACAATCGTGGGCCTGAATCCATTGCTCCCCACGCGCCGCCATATGCTCGCTACGCGTCAACGCCTGGACCGGCACCGCCACGGGATCCTCGGGAGGTGCCAGGGCGCAGCTACACGCCGGGAGGCTTCGACGGGCGCGGACCGCCGGGGCAGGGCTTCGGTGGGCCGGATCATAGGGACATGCAGCTCATGGAGTCGAGGGAGCCGCGGGAGCCGCGGGACCACCGGGACCCTCGCGACCCTCGCGACCACAGAGATCCCCGGGAGATGATGGCGCGGGGACTGAGGCCGCACGAGTACGACCGGCATCCGGACCGGCATCCTGAACGTCATCCCGACAGGTATGGGAGATGAGCAGGTCTGCACGGGTGCTTGTAGATAGTTGATTTGCACACTGAGCATTAGTAGTCTGGGTTTCGCTTGTCTACTGAGTATTGCGTAGGGCGAGGATTGGCCACTAGAATGGCTGCACCGGGAATCTTGGAGAGGAGAGCGTCTTTCATAGAAACAAACGTTTGGGACGGGAAATGCATATTTCATGTAAAAACTTGGAACCTCATTGACGTGAACTTTTTCTTCCAGAGTCTATCTCCACCATGGACACAAAAAGTCGAGGGCCGGCTGCAACAGAAAAGGGCTCTTCAATCGACTGTTTGCTTGTTTGCTTGTTTGCTTGTTTTCTTCAAGGTGCTCCGTACATAGATCCACTCACCGTGCGAGTTCATTTTTCATGACACGGTGAGATGGTCGACCCACCCGCCGCCAGAGCCCGTGTTGTTCGTACCTGTAGCGCGCGATACGTCACTGTTTTCACTTCCGTGGATGTTTCAACTTCCATCAATCAATCTCCTCAAGCTCCCTTGGCCAAACCCCGACCTCACCACGATCCAAACCCCACTCATTGCATTGATCAGACGCGAGGGCCAATCTCGACCGACCCAGCATCAACTTGCAAGTCGTCCATACGAGGGGCAGCCCATGACTGGCAGTCGGGGTCGCTGAACGGACTGCCCGAGCGCACGAGGAGACACCGCGGCGAGGATGGACGGCCGCAGCTCTTTCGAGCAGCAGCGGGCCGCGCTGATGGGCGAGATCGCCGAGGTGTGTACATGTATCACGAACATTCTCATTTTCAGATTGCACCGGGCGAAAGGTTGGGGGGGATATCAATGTTCCATGCCAGAGTGATGGGGGGGGGCCATTGGGCTGACGAGGTGCTCAGAGCTTTGAGCAGGTCCTGGCGAACATCAACAAGTTGAACCGGTCGCTGGAGGCTGTCATAGCGGTACGTGTCTCCCCTTCTTTTCCCCAGACTTTCCTGATCAGCCAAAATTCCAAGAGAAGGCAGGAGGCCGCATGCACGGAGACGCCTTTTTTTTTTTTTTTTTTTTGGGGGGGGGGGGGGGGGGCCTCCCCGGGGAACTTGTCTTGGGGGGGGGGGGGCGG
>NQYS01000005.1:1024563-1037206 GCA_003055955.1 Escovopsis sp. AC
GTGTGGTGGGGGGTGGGATGGGATGCGGTGGAAGAGCAGGAGACGGGGTGGTGGGACGTGATAGTGTGGAGTAATGGAGGTGGGGGGCGCTTGATAGTAGTAGTACTCCGTACTCCGCAGAGGTACTCCGTACTCCGTGCTCCGTACTCTCTCGTACTTGGGGATGGTGTCGGGTCCGACTAAGAGGTTGTCCAGGCTGCTGCTGGCTGTGCCGTGCTGTTGTTTCCCTCGCCGGGCAACCAAATACTCCGTACTCCGTACTCCGTAGTGGAACCGCAGCCTGTGGGAGGAGGGCAAGGAGCCGCACGATTGAAGCTGTGCGGGTGTCAGGCGGGAGGGCGATGGCGAATGGCGAATGGCGAATGGCCATGGCCATGGCGATTCTTGGGAAGGGGGGGGAGGGACTTGAGAAGCTCCCAAGGCTGAAGGGCAGACCGGGGTTGGCGGGGCAACGAGGCCGCCAGGGGAGGGGAAGAGGCACTTTCTCGGGGCAGGAGCCCCCTAGCATTTACCGCGCTACCTCTGCTCCAAGTACTCCGTACGGAGTACGAGTACATTAGTACTTGTACTTCGGAGCACCACGACCTTACGTCCGAGGTCCTCAAGCGTCAGAGGCATCTTACAGCGGATGGATCTCCAGCGCCCGTGCCTGTTCCATCGACTCCGTACTTGACTGAGGTGAGAGTCTGAGAAAAGGCGTGGACAGAGTACCGGTACTCGGCACCGGCCAGGAGGTGAGTCCGAGTCGTTCCTTGAAGCATTCAAGTGCAGCCTGAGTGCAATCAATGTCTCTCGGCATTTTATCGCAATATCGCAAATTACAGCCAGACCAGGACTAGCGCCTCTCTGGATCGCCTATGCGCTTAGCCTCTCCTGCTCTAGCAAGTTGCCCTCTCCTGCGCCTGCCTCCCCCCGACGTCCCACAAATGCCAGGTACTCGTACGTACTCCGTAGGACTTTCCCGGGCCTCAGCACCTCTCGCAACGCTCTAGCCAATCAGACGCGTGGACGCCACTTCCTTCATCCGCATCTCAAACGAGCAAAATCTTTTTAAGGTTTCGCGCTCGCCTTGTGTGCGCGCCGTGATTTCCCTCTCCTCTGTTCTGGGTAATATTCTGGGTGATATCAATTCATCTCTATAAAATAGTACGGAGTACGGAGTACGGAGCACGGAGTATGGACCCAGTACTCCGTACTCCGTACATACGGAGTATGTTCTCTGACAGCGAAGATAATCATCCATCTTGAAACAATAGCGACTCCGCTAATTGGCTCCCCCGCTTGATGTCCGTTTCCAGGTCGCGTTCTTGGTGCCAGATTTTTCCACGCATCAATTTCTCCTCGACGTCTGCCGGTGTTCCGTACAAATTCCCTGACAAGAGTTCCTCCTCCTGCCAGTGCCTCAAGTTCTCCACCGACGACTCAATTCAACTTTCGGCAAGTGCTACCACTTATCAGGACTCATCGGAGCACGGAGTAGGTACTAGTACTCCGTAGGTACTCCGTACTTAGTACGGAGGAGGCACAAGTAGATACGAGTAGGTACCCCGTACCAGAACTGGTACAGGTCAGTCACGGTAATCTGGAAGGCACGAAGGTACCTCTCCGTGCAGGTACATACTAGGTAGTGTGGAGTACTCCGTACTAACCTCTCCGTACATCAGCATAGGCACCTGGAGAGGTGAGTGGTACCTGACGCATCTGCCGAGGCACCGACGCGGGCTCTCTGGCAATCTTCGCACCCCCCGGGCCTGTCGAGATCCATGATCTTCCCTTCAATCTTTGATTGCATCTCCTTTCGCCTCCACAATTTCTACTACTTCGCCTCCTTCTCCTGGACATTCCACACAGGTCATCATCGACAAACCCTGCCGCCATCTACGAAGTACTACTACTCCGTAACCCCCTCCCCCATCCGCCATCCGCCATCCGCCATCTCCTGGGCGCGTCTCACGCTCCCCCGAAATGGACCAGCCCGTGAGCAAATACATCACGCTCGCCTCGGGCGATGGCTTCGAGTTTGTCGTCCTGCGCGAGGCAGCCCTCGTGAGCCCCATCATCAAGAACATGCTGGATCTCAAGAGTACGTGCATCCATTCATCCATCCACCCATTCATCCTATCCATCTTCCCCCGTGCAAGGCCCTGGGACGTTCAGGTGGCAATCAAACTCTCGGCCCATAACTTACCCCTGTTGCTTTGTCCTCTCTCGCAACCACAGGCCAGTTTGTCGAGGCCAAGGGTGCACGATGCGTGTTCAAAGAAATGAGGTGAGAGCTCGTAGCGTCCTTCGTCCTTTCTCTTCACAGATTTCTCCCCGTCCGCGGCATGACGAGATACCTTGTTGGGCTAAGTCGACAGAACACTATCGCGGCCCTGAATGCGGCCGGGTAGGCCGTTCTGGCTGATCGTCCTCTACACTTGAACCGAACCCCCCCCCCCCCCGGGGGAGACGTCGAAATTCCCATGTTGGATGCTCAAGGGCCAGTCGCCCAGACTCGGTACATACAAGGGAGCTGACTTGCAGTGGTGCAGTGGCCAGGTCCTCGACAAAGTTGTCGAGTATTTCCATTATTGGTACCGCTACCGAAGCAGTGAAGACGTTCCCGACATGGACATTCCCGTGGAGATCTGTCTCGAGCTCTTGGCTGCCGCCGATTACCTAGGATTGGACCAGTAAGAAACATCTCGCGCCCCTTCCGGACCCGGGGGCTCTCGTCTGATTTCCGCATCGCAGGGCGAACATGAATATGAAATAATGCACTCTCTCGGCCATTGGCGACTATGGTCCGATGTATGACGATGACTGTCACGATTTGAATGAACACGACACGCTGGACACTTGAGGGAAACGAATCTGGAGATACCTTCTTCCCCTCGGTCTCGATACCATGGAGAAAAACTAATCACAAGCTGGAGCCATCATGTGCCATGTGTCTTGCCCGATCCTGACGATGCATTGAGCACAGAGCCGTGGTCGATGTCCATGTCCAGTGCTGCATCATGTTGCCAAATCCATTTTAGCATATACATTCTTCCTTCACGCCCCGTGGATCGAATGTCTAAAAAGGATGGGAGATTAATTTTTCGTCCCTTTCACGCTGCTCAGCTCGGTCGAAATTGTGGGCTCTGATTTTCTCCACGCCGAGCAGGCACCAATATCGCGGAGCAGATGACACAACCTCTCGGCGTTGATATCGAGTGAAAGGGAAAACATATCACGAGATGGGTCAGGCATTCCTTCTAAAGGGCTCAATGGAACCCCCAAAATCCACCCAGCCATCGAAAACGGGATGAGACGCACAGGCTGTATGCACAGGCAGCTCTGTAATTGCTCAAACGCGCCCAGGATCAGTGACGATATGCCGGGATTCTGCCTGGCAGCCTCGAATTTCAGGTTCCCGTGATCAGGAACTTGGACCCCGATTCGACGCGAGATCATGCACGATGTTCACATCTTCATGCATACACTGTCTCTCCCGAGATCGAGACTCGTCACCAAAAACAGCAGGCCTCTCGACATCACCGTTTCTACGCATACGAGTACAGTGAGAGAGAGACGATGAGGGGCGAAAATGCTGCGAAGATTGTCCATCCAGAGATTTGATGGGGAATCACTTGTCGCCATCAAGAGACCGTCCAAGACTGTATGTGATCCTGAAAGAAATTGTTTTTTTTTCCCTGTCGTTTAGCAGGTAGCAGACGATCTTTACTTGCAATAGCACCGTGATATTGTCTTCCATCAGGCCTTGTCTCGTTGTTCTTTTCCTCCAATTTCTTAATTCCCTCGGAATTTTCAAGATTGACCATGTCCATCCCCGTCTGTCTACCCTAGAGACTGACACCGCCGCACATCCACATGAGGCGCGAGTTCCAGCAGCCGCGGCGATTTTCATCTTCAACCACCATCACGAGAACCGCCAGCCCCCTCCTCAATTGCCACCTGCAGGAACCTCGACGACGACGACCTCAACCCCCTCGAAGCCTGGACATCAAGGTCATTTCGCCAGCTCCATCGAGGACCATGGCAACGGGCATTCGCGTCGCCATAGAGGGCTGTGTAAGTAGCCGCCTCATCCAATCGATGTCGATGCCAAGACCACCTCATCATGAGGACCGTGGCGAAAAGGGTAAAAATAGAGTGATGAAATTCAGAAATATCATATGAAAAAAATGAAAAAAAAAAACATCGAAAAAAAATATGAAAAATCCACCGGTACACCATATGGATCACACAGACACGGACTCTCCAGCTGATCTCCTCCTCCTCCGCAGGGCCATGGCACCTTGAATGCCATCTACGCGTCTGTTGCTGAGTCCTGCAAGGCCAGGGGATGGGATGGCGTTGATCTCCTCATCATCGGCGGCGACTTCCAGGTAAACCACCCACCCCCTCGCCATATCCCCGTGTCCGTGTCAGGCCTCGACATTACAACGGTCAAGAGAATGACCCCGTGACCCCCCCCCCTCTTCCTTTCTCTCTCTCTCTTCCCCCCTTGAGATGTTTCCGCTGAGAGGAGAAACAAAGGCCGTCCGCAATGCCGCCGACCTCACCGTCATGTCCTGCCCGGTCAAGTACCGCCACCTCGGCGACTTCCCCGAATACTACTCGGGCGCCCGCAAGGCCCCCTACCTGACCATCTTCATCGCCGGCAACCACGAGGCCAGCTCGCACCTCTGGGAGCTCTACTACGGCGGCTGGGTCGCCCCCAACATCTACTACATGGGCGCCGCCAACGTCCTGCGCCTCGGGCCCGTGCGCATCGCCGGGCTCTCCGGCATCTGGAAGGGCCGCGACTACCGCCGGCCGCACTTCGAGCGCCTCCCCTTCAGCGATGACGACGTCCGGTCCTTCTACCACGTCAGGGAGCTCGACGTGCGCAAGCTGCTCCAGGTCAGGACCCAGGTCGACGTCGGCCTCAGCCACGACTGGCCCCGCGCCATCGAGTGGCACGGCGACCACGAGCGCCTCTTCCGCGCAAAGAGGGCCTTCAGGCAGGAGTCCATCGACGGCACGCTCGGCAGCGTCGCCGCTGAGTACGTCATGGACCGCCTGCGACCGCCCTACTGGTTCTCGGCGCACATGCACGTCAAGTTCGCCGCGCTCAAGAAGTACGCCGACGACGCCCCGGGGGCCGTCGGCGCGGCGCCGCTCGGTGCTACTGCTGCTCCTCCTCCTGCTGCTGCTTCTGCTGCGTCTGCTGCTGCTGCTGCTGCTGCCCCCGTCCGCGAGAGCAACCCGGACGAGATCGACCTCGACGCAGACGAGGACGAGAGCAACCCTCCCGCAGAGCAGGGCGCGCCCGTCGAGGCAGGACCGCCCGCCAGCGAAAGCAGACAAGGCGAAGTTTCCGCCGAGCTGAGGGCACAGCTGCCCGCGTCCTTTGCGCCCCAGGCCCCTCCCCCGCCGAAGCGCACCCCGGGCCAGCCCGTGCCCCCCACCATCCCCAACAAGGAGGTCCGCTTCCTCTCCCTGGACAAGTGCCTCCCCGGCCGCCACTTCCTGCAGCTCTGCGAGATCCAGCCCTTCCAGCAGGACGCCGCGGCCGCGGCTGAGGCGGAAGCGGAAGCGGAAGCGGCAAAGACGGCGGCGGGAGGCGAAGACGGAGGCGGCGCACCGGCGGGCCCCCCCAAGCTCCAGTACGACCCGGAGTGGCTCGCCATCACCCGCGCGTTCCACGGCTCCCTCACCTTCGGCGACCGCGAGGCCCCCGTCCCGGAGGACCTCGGCGAGGAGGCGTACCGTCCGCTCATCGACGCGCAGCGCGCCTGGGTGCAGGAGCACGTCGTGGACGCGGGCAGGCTCGATGTGCCGAACAACTTCGCGATGACGGCCCCGCCGCACGAGCCGGGGACGCCGGAGATTGTGCGGGACGGCCCGCTCGAGTACACGAATCCGCAGACGGCGGCGTTCTGCGAGCTGCTCGGCATCGATAATTACTGGGATGCCTCGGAGGAGGAGAGGAGCGAGAGGAGGAGGAAGGGGGTCACGTGGGCGGAGTCTGGGTCTGGTGGGGCGGGTGGCAGGGGCGGGTTCAGGGGGAACCGTGGTGCTGGTAGTGGTGGCGGAGGCGGGAGAGGACGGGGTAGGGGGGGTGATCGAGGGAGAGGAGGGGGCAGAGGAGGGGCCGGGAGGGGGAGGGGGAGAGGTGGAGGTGGAGGTGGAGGTGGAGGTGGAGCAGGATGGTAAACGAAACGACTTCATGAGCGAGCATTTGGAGTTGGCACGGCGTCAAGAAGTTCCCATTCAGTTATGTGTTTGCAAATGAGTCCATGCAACAGGAATCAATCACATGAGCGTAGTACGAAGGACGAGATGGCATGCAAATCAAGATCGAACACCCACTTTGCCTCAACGGATGCCTTGCTTTGACCCTCGACGCAACTCGTTCATCCGTTTTCCCACGATCGTTGCGATCTGCCTCCAGCGTTTTTGCAGCAAGCTTCTTTGAGCTTTCGCGCCAACGTCCAAGCCATCCAGCTGCTCCAATTTCACAGCAATGTCCGCCAAAAATTGCTCGAGTAGGTCGACGAAGCCGGCGTCAACCTTCGCCGTGCAGTGCTTGCTGCCGCCATCTTTGCCCCCTTTACTGGAGCCGAGGAATTGACTCCATTCATCCGAGGAACAAAATATCAAATGAAGAGCGGCTTGCGTCCGCTGAGCTTCTTCGGCCAGGGCAGATAAGGGGTAATTGCCCAGCCAGCCCCACTTCTCAAGCTCCACCCTCTGGCCCTCGTCGAGTTTCGGCATGATGATGTCGTCGAGATGGACCTCGTCATGCTTGTTGTGATCCAAGATGAAACCATACTCGACAAGCATGTAGTCGTTGGGATGGCTGCCATATGTAATGAACACTTCTTCGCCCTTTTTGTACGCCTTGTCCGTGGTGACAAGGTATCCGCCCTCGGATGTGGCCTGGACCCTAGAGCCGGCCTCGCTGTGGTTGAACAAGTCCGCCACGGGGACCAGGGCCAGCCGGTCCTCCCAGGGGTAATTGTCCGTCTCGGGCGTGCCGTCGAGGAAGGACCGAGAGTTGACCAGCATCCAAGCATGCTGGAATTCCTGCTGCGGCACTTCTGGGAACACCTTTGAGAAGATGCCCCACTGGCGCCGCAGATTCGTCTTTTGAGTCTGCAGAGTGACTCGCGCGTCTCTGGGCAGCAGGTCCTGCAGCTCTTCGGGCCACAGGCACGGCATGCTGGCTTCGAGAGCGGCCATGCTGGGGAGGATCGCCTTCCACGGGCTTGCCAGTCCGCGGTCGAGGACGAGGCTGGCTGCTAAGAGGCCGTGGATCGGCATGTCAGCTGGGAGCTTCCGGCGGATGGACTGCGAGATTGAGTTCAAGCATCGGACGACTTGAGGAGGAGCCTCGAGGAGGATTTCGCCCGCCTAGTTGAGACAAGATCTCCCCATTTTGTTACTTAGGTTCTTCTTCTAATTTTGATCGGAGTTGGGTAGTGGACGTATCGACGGGATCCCAGTGGGAATGAGCATGCATTGATACTCGGGACAATTGACGTGTCTCAGCACATCCTCTCCTCCGTCTCTCCGGGGACTCCCCCTCACCGTCATCATCACACTACTACCTTGAGGGCGCGGGCGGCGACGATGCCGGTGCCGTGGCTGGGGATCTCTGCGGGTTGGATCCCGCGGATCACGACGCCACTACCTCTTGCCCATTGAAGAAGAGCTCTGAGATGATCACTCTCGGCTTGTCGACGCTGTCTTCTCGATGCCGTGGAGGGGTCAATCTCAGGTGACATATCGCTGGCGGGCTGCAGGCAGTTATGGCTGGTGATGATTGAGGGAGGTCATGGAGGAGGGGGGAAGTCAAGGAGGACAAGGACACATTGATACCACGGGAAAGGAGGAGGAGGAGGATGAGGAGGGAGAAGAGGAGGAAAGTCGGATAATTGTTGTGCCGAAGGAAGGTGAGAATGGCAAGTGAAATGGATGCAACATCGCCACTGCGCTTGCCGTGGTGTTGCTTGGATTTGGAAGTGGAAGGTCCGGGGATGCGACAGCAGGTGAGTGCCTGCCTCAATCGCATGGAGATGTTCCTCAAGTGGACAGATCGCCCAAAAGGAATCCCAGATTAGTAGTTTCCAGGATTCCACTTTGTAAAATGGAATCGTTTCTTGAGAGCTTCTGTCGGGGAAAAGGCATTCTCGATGGGCCATTGTTCAGCATCGTGAACTACTATAATTCGACAGGGCTTTGGTGGAGCGAACAGTGGAAAGTGGCGAGACGACCAGAAGCAGGGAATAATAGTGGGCTACCTGACAGATGCATATTTTGACCCCTCAAACTGACGATCTAGTAGATGTACAGCGCTAACGCGACCTCACAGATCGCCAAAAGACGCTCACTCATCCGTCCCAGCTGACTGGCTTGAAGCAAGTTTTCGCGCATAGATTGATTGATCTACTAATCAGACACAACAAGAGATCTCAGCGTCCATATGCCGCTTCTTTTGGCTTAATTTTCTTGGATTCCTTCTGTCACGACTCATACTATTTCTCTTCGCGGGAACGAATTACTTCATAATGGCAGACACGGCGGCAACACAACGGCCGGACGCCCTCATTGACAAAGACGATGGAAGGAACTACTGGAGTAGCATCGACGCGGACGACAATGGCATGCTCGGCGGCTACCCACAGGTCTCCCGTGAGGATCTCCTGGGCTCCCGAGCCTTCTTGGCCAAGCTCGGAATCGGACTGCGAAACGGTCGCAGGAGAGTCAAGAGGGTACTCGAGGGCGGCGCGGGGTGAGTCCTTCGAATGCGTTGGAGAACAGGGGGCGGAGTGGGTGAGATGATGGTGACTGATTGCGAGGAATATGTCGATAATGAAGATGGTGATGAAACACAGAATCGGGAGAATCACGCGCGGCCTCTTACTGCCCATAGCCGACACGGTCGACCTCATTGAGCCGATTGCCAAGTTCACAGATGCCCTCCGAGAGGTCCCCGGCGTCGGCAGCATCCACAACGTTGGACTGGAAGAGTGGGCGCCGCAGGAGGGGGTTCAGTATGATCTGGTCTGGACGCAGTGGTGTGTCGGCCACCTGACGGATGAGCAGCTGGTGGACTACCTGAAGCTGTGCGCGACCGTGCTCGAGCCGAAAACAGGGCTCATCGTGATCAAGGAGAATCTGATCTCAAGCGGCGTCGACGAATTCGATGATGTCGACAGCAGCGTTACGAGGTACGTTCTGCGCTAATGTCTACGGGAAAGTGCCATGACCATTTGTTGCATTCGGGACAGTTGAAGATGAGAGAGAGGCTGATGCAAGGGACAGGCAGGACTCGACTTTTCTGGATATATTCAAGCGGGCCAACATGAGGATCATCAAGATGGAGGTGCAGAGACGACTGAACACCCATGACGCCAATGTGGCACTCTTGCCTGTCAAGATGTACGCATTGAAGCCGCACGCCTTCAAAGCCGACCCCGGAAGCTGAGAAAATGATTTGATGACAATATTTGGAAGGATCGTCGCAGAGAAGGGGGAAGCCAAGGTATGACAAGCGGGGGATTCTGTCGATCTTCCCCTATAGAACCTGTATGGAGCAGTCTCCGAGACCAGCTCACTTGATTTGGATTTGTACATTAAAAGGCTTGATCTCGGAGCGATGCCAAAGGATAGAGGACTGACCATCTTGAGCGCCGACCATGCAAACATCACTGATGCAACATCGAGATCTTAGTATGCTCCAGTGTCCATGGATGATCGATCGTGAGAATCCGTCGGCCTGTTCAGCATCGAATTACCTACCTGTACCTGTAGTCCGTACGAGCGGTGGCCTTCCATCCAATCTTGGGGATGCCGTTGTGGCTGAGCTCGAGCGTGGCTGTGGAACTTCAGCCTCCTCCGCCTTACGCGGCCCTCAGGCGGCGAACTGCCGGCATGCCAGGCCCGCCCGAGCACTGAAATGCCCTAAAAATATCGGTGTTACAGGGACCTTCCCGGCTGGCGCGACCCCTCGCAGCTCGCTAACTTGATTCAATAGGTGCTCCAGTCCCAGCCTGCATGGATTGATCAATCTTGAGCTCCCGTCCAGCTCAGCTCGTGACCCGCAGCAGGCGCCCGCCCTTCCCTGCAAGTTTAATAGGTAGGTAGTACTCCGTACGAATGGTTCAATGTTCCCCACACGGGTTCGTCAGCGTCTTGAGCGTGCTCCCTGCAATGGAAACATACGCATCGCGACGAGGCCAATCGCGAGAGGGGCTGCTGCGTCAACAAGATTCCATTGATCAATCGTTTCAGGTTCTCTCGTCTCGATAAACGTTCGTTCTATCTTCTTCTCTTCATCTTCCCTCTCTTTCAGGCCCGGATGGTCCTTTCACTCCTTCTGCCACCATACTTCTCCCGTCTTACCCTCGTTGAACCGGGTCCAAGATCCTAGTACTTGGGGAGGATCCCACATCATCTCCCGATTCCCTCTCCTACCTTTGCAGAAAATCCACATCTTAGAGTGATCCAAAACTCATCTTCGAGAGGCTCTCAGAATGGCACCGCAGCCGCTCGTCGAGAAAATGGCGGTTCTCGCAAGCCGCAACCTGGAGAGTCCGACGCACACCCAGCAGGTCACCCTGGGCATCATCGCAGCGTATGTTGTCGCCATCGCGGTCCTCTGGAACGTCCCTTACCTCAAGATGATTCTCTGGCCTTTCAAGGTGAGTGACCGTTGGCCAGTACATGGGAATTCCCCCCCATCGTGGTTCTATCGAGAAGCACCGGAGAAGAAAAAGCAACGCATGTCATGCTGATAATCTCTTCAAAGATGCTCGTCATCGCCTTCCACGAGTTCGGCCACGCATTCACCGCAATCCTCACCGGCGGACACGTCGAGTCCATCACCCTCGACCCCAACGAAGGCGGCGCCACCCACCTCTCCGGCGGCATTCCCGCCATCACCCTCCCCGCAGGCTACCTCGGCTCCTCCATCATCGGCGCCCTCCTGACCTTTTGCGGCTTCGACATCGTCGCCAGCAAGGTCGCCTCCATCATCCTGGGCGTGTGCTTCCTCCTCACCCTCTGGTGGGGCAAGCGGGACTGGCTCACCGTCATGACCGTCCTCCTCGCCGTCGGCCTGCTCGTCGGCTGCTGGTTCATCGCGCATGCCGAGGCCCTCCGCTTCGTCGTCCTCTTCATCGGCGTCATGAGCTCTCTATACAGCGTGTGGGACATCTGCGATGACCTGATCCTGCGCAAGGTCAACTCCTCCGACGCGAGCGTCTTCGCCAAGAGATACGGCGGATCTTCGCAGTGCTGGGGTGCCATTTGGTCCATGATCTCCGTCTCTGTCATGGCTTTGGGGATCGTGGCAGGCCTTGCGGCTTTCTCCAAGTCGTTTGCCGAGCAAGAAGAGGCCTCGAAGCATTTCATTCCCACATAAGGGAGAAATGCACAATCGAAAGCAGGAACTAGGACGGAATAATAATAATAGAGCACCCGAAACAACAAAGAAAGAATGGGTGAGATGAGACGCTTTGTCGATACCTGGATTGGTGAGGGCCCCAAAGCGGGAAATTTGAGAGAGGAGCTTTTGCATTTGGAATGAGATCGCGGGTTTGGTCTCAAGGACAGGGTCAGGTTTGATGATACTCCGCGGATGTTGTTCGCATGTTTTTGCTTTGCCTTTCGAAGCTCATTCTGCTTTCATAGTCACAGTTACTGGAATTGAACTTCACTTGATCCAGCCCTGCGGTCTTGTCAGGGATTCAGTCACTGAGGCAACGGCGAGCCGAATTCTCGATCGGTCTAGAAGTATGTCCGTGGTCTCTGAGATCTATTCGCTACTCTATTCAGTTTTCATACACCTTTTCTGACCCTTGGAAGGAAAACGACAGGCTCATTCATGCCTGAGAGATCCCGACAAAACCTTGCTCATGCTCTACAGGCTGGCAGCGACCTCCTCGAGGAAGCCCGTGTTTTCGAAGAGCTGCGACATGTCCCATAGCATGACACCGCCAAAGTGGGTGAAGTTCTTGGAGTACTTGATGGCATCGTCGAGCTGGGCGCCCCTGACGTAGCCGCCTCCGGCGCCGGCGGCCGCGGGGATGCCGAGCAGCAGCTTGACGTTGGGGTTCTTGCTGCCGGCGGCCCACTTGTCCCAGGTCTCGAAGTTAAAGGCGTTCTGGGCGCTGGTGGTGTCCGCGCCGGCGCTTCCCGCGGCCTTGAAGCTGTTGACGCCGCACCAGTTGTTGTAGAACTGGATGTTGACGAAGTCAAAGGGCACGGCGTCGAGGGTGGCGCCGTCGGCGGCGTCCGGGTAGACGCACTGGGGCGCGGCGGAGAGGTAGTACTTCTTGCCGCCGGCGGCGTCCATGAGGCGGCGCAGCTCGGCGCCGAAGGCGGGCAGGTTGCTGGTGGGCGCCTCGAAGTCGAAGTCGAAGCCGTCGATGACGGCCTTGCCAAAGGGCCGCGGGACCGTGGTGTCGTTGAGCGGGCCGAACATCTTCCAGACGGACTGGGCGGCGGCCTGAGCGGCCTGGGCGGAGCCCCAGCCGCCCTGGTTGTAGGTCGCGCCGCCGACGGAGAGGAGGATGGTCTTGCCCTGCTTCTGGCAGGTCTGAATGTCGGCCCTGGGGGGGAAACGTTAGCCTTGAAGGCCAAAGAAAAAGGGGGGGGGGGG
>NQYS01000005.1:1044986-1057701 GCA_003055955.1 Escovopsis sp. AC
CACCGCCACCCCCCCCGTACCGCGCCGCGCCCCGGGCCACGCCCGCCTCTGGCGCCTGATCCTCCTCGAGCGGCCCATGCTCTCCCTCATCACGACGCTCTGCCGCCCTGACCTCAACGCAATCCCCGGCGCTTCCTCATCCCCAGACGGCGAAATCGACGCCTCCCGCTCCCGCTCGCCCTCGCCCTCGCCCTCGCCCCGCTCGCCCCGCCAGGCGAGCCTCGCCCAGGGCCGCCTGCTGCGCCTGCTCGCGCGCCTCGCCACCCTCGACGTCCGCGCCATCAACCGCACAGAGTTCCCCGACCTGCTCGCCATGCCAGAGCACGTCGTCCAGGTCGCCGGCCGCGGCCTGCTGCAGTGGGCCGCCATGGCCATGGTCGACCGCCGCGGCGACGTCCTCATGCACCTCACCCTCATCGACTTCTTCGAGACCCTCGTCAGCGTCATGCGCGTCGCCAGCCGCTCCGCCGAGGAGGACGCCACCGTCAGGAACCTCGTCAGGGCAGCGGTCCAGGACGACGACCAGCTGCGCGAGGCGCTGGCGAGCCTGCCCGACAAGACGGTCGAGGAGGAGGCCGAGGCGCTGCGCGGCTACATCATGAACATCATGGGATGACACCTGGGATGATTGGGCAGACAGAGATGAAGAACCTCAGCCGATCACCATGAATGATCAAGAGCTTCCAACGTTCATTATATTGTGAAAGATCCCCCCTTTCTAACCCCACACCCAGAACCCCTTTTCTTCTTCTCCTTTCGGGCATCATCTCTTGATTCTTCTCGTAAACCCATAAAACGCTGCTTCAAAACCCCAAGACAGACAATGTTTTTTAAAGAAAAAAAATACACGTCTCTGTCGCCCGAAAAACGCCAGTTGATTCAAAGTTTTTCCCGCTTTGTGAATGCATGCTGCAGCCGGCTCTTTCCCTTTCATAGGAGTTTCCGCGTGAGCGTCTCCGGCCCTGTCCCGAGATCCTCGATGGTGCTGATGGTGCTGTCTCTTCTCCTGTCCACGGCCTTGGCCATCCCCGCGATGCCCAGCTCCGATTCGCCCACCCTGCGGAGGATTAGCAGGAGCGCGCCGCGCAGGTCGGCCGTGAGGTCCTTCTGGAGCAGCTCCACGGCCAGCGGATAGAACGACGGCAGGTGTGCCTTGAACGCGTCCTCGGGGAAGCCCGCGAAGCCCTCCAGGACGTCCACGACAACGGGCCTCCACGCGACGATGTTCCTGTGCTGGCTCTCCTCCGCGAGCTGGGAGTACCCGATGATGATGTCCTCGCAGAGCGGCACGAGCGCGGACTCGATGTCCGGCCTGCTCTTGAGCCTCTCGGGCGCGCTGTCCGTGAACATCCGGAACAGGATGGACACGTACGTGGCCGCGGCGCCGCTCTCCTGCTTGAGCAGGTTCGGCGGCTGCTTCATGAACCCCTCGCGCCAGAGCTTCATCCGCAGCTCCTTGTCTTCGTTGAAGCGGCGCGCGAACTGGAACGACCGCTTCAGGAGGGCCATGAGCCTCAGCAGCTCGGTCGACGGGATGTGCGCGTACACGGTGTCGTTGCTGAAGAGCTCGTTGACCGTCTCGATCATGAGGAGCTGCAGCACGCATCGCGAGATGATGCGGTTGAAGAATCGCCGGCGGGCGGCCGTGACCATCACGGGCTGCTGCTGCGAGCTGGACGCCGGCTTGAACTCCTCCAGGGGCGGCCCGCTCGCCACCTCGGCGTTCAGCTGGCCGTCGCCGATCTGAGGCGTGCTTGGACGGTGCGGCTCTGCTTCATAAGATGCGCCGTTCTCCTCCGAGCCGTTCAGCCTCAGCGACTTCTCGTCGGCGGCCGCTTCGCCAAAGGGACGGCTCCCGCCCGAAAAGTCCAAGCCGTTGACCGAAGACGTCAATGGGGGACCGCCGTCCATGTTGGCCGCCGTGAACAGTTGATAGGCAGTCGTCCGTTCGAAGAGCTCGCAGAAGGCGCCGACAATCTTGGTCCAATGGCCCAAGGTGAACTTGGTCACGTTCTTCAGTATCAGCTGCTGCAGGCAGTTGCTGCCGATGCGGGAGATGGTGTCGTTTTCTTGGCAGATGCAGAGCGCCAGCAGCTCCAGGAACCTGTCCAGCATGTACTCCAGGGCGTCGAAGTAGTGCGTGAACAGGGTGATCATGTTCCGCAGCGCCTGAATCATGGTCGTCGAGAGCCACACGGAGAGCTCCTCGTGATTCAAGACGTTCGACATCTCTGGCCGCGAACGCAAGACGATGAAGATGGGGTACAGCTGCTGTCGCCAAAGAATGTCCCAGAAGTCGGTGGTGAAGTCGCCGCCGTATCTGAGCAGTGCCGCGAAGAAGTACTCCAGGGCGTTGGATCGGACCTCGAGGTCCTCGCCCGTCATCAGCACATCGTGGAACGCGAACAGGACCGGGAACCAGAATCCTTCTTCCATCGATGTCTTGGTCTTGCCGGCGCTGGGGTTCAGATGCAGCTCGGGCTTTTCTGCCGACGTCGTATAGTAGTGGGACAGGGGACATTCTGGCGTCTTGAGCATGGTGGGTACGATGGACTTGAGGAGCTCCAACGCGCCGAGGCTCTTCTTCTGGAACTTGAGATTCTTCGAGAACTCCGTCAGACACACGATGAGGTCGGTGAAAGCGCCCTGCGAGATGACGACGCCAAACTTGTCCTTGTACACCTGGTTGACATTCTCGTAGGCCAGATTGACGATGCTCTCGTAGGGCTCCCTCGCGGCGACGGTGAACACGCCGAACATGGTCCTCCACCCAGATCGGATATTATCGCCTCGGGCTTGAATCATTTGGATCAGGCATCGCAGCACCATATCCTTGACCGTGATGTTGTGAGAGTTGGAGAGGACGTGCTCGAAGGGCTTCAGGAAGTCCTTCTGAAACTTGAATCCAGCCAGCTCCTCGATCTCCATGAACCGCATGGAGAGCTGACGCAGTGAATCCAGCGCGAAGAAGACGATGTTCATGTTGTTGTGGCAGCCGACCTGGTTGAAGTGCTCGCCGAGGACTATCCAGATGTTGCTCCACTCGTACCTGACACGGTTCATGTTGTAGTAGCTGATCTCGACGATCTTTTGGAGACTGTAGGTCCGAGGCGAGTCATTCGACCCGGAGACCTTGATCTCGTCCCAGCTGACCTCGGTGAGAGCCTTGGCAAAGAAGACCATGGCGTCGCCAGACAGGTTTGCCGTGTTGGAGAAGATGCGATCGACGCTCCGAATGATATCGTCTGACCGGCTTTCGAGGGCTATCTCGGTAGAGAAGCCTCGTGGCCCGGTGCCGGACCTCTGTCTCGGTCGAGGCCTCGTCTGGCTGGAGGAGCGGGGATCTGGCGCACCGGACGGCATGAAGCGGGCTTTGGAGACGTCTGGAATCGCGCTCTCATCGACGCCGCCGGAGATCAGCTGGAGCCGGTCCAGCTGGCTGATGCACATCAGGATGTCCTTCCAAGATTCCTGCAAGACGTCGCCTTCGGATTGAGCAAGATCGAGAATGACTTTCAGAGCTTCGATATTCTTGACCTGCATCTCCTGGGGGTTATTGAGGTTGGTGGCGTTCCTCAGCGCAGAAATGAAGGCCTCTCGGGGAGTTGAGAGGTCAAAGAGGCAGGCGATCTTGGTTGCGAGTTTCATTCCCTCCAAGCACAGCCTGTTGACCTCGAGATTGTGAGCCTTGCGCATCTGGGCCGAGAGCGCCGAGAAGACGGACATCCACGTAACGTCAAACATAGCCGCGACATGCTTGAAAGATGTGGCCGGGATGTACTTGGGCCCCTGCTTCAGGGCGTTTCGCTTCTGGCTCTTGAAGAGGCTCTTGAAGAGCTGCTCGGAACGCAGTGCTATCTCCTCGGATTGCTGGACGTAGGCCTCGCGCTGAAGATCGCGCCCGACGTTGGAGAAGGCCTGGCCTAGGCCGGCGGCGAGCCCGCTGGCTGGCGTGGGAACGGCACCGGACGCCGCAGCGTTCTCGCGCTCGCTTGTGAGCACGATCTCGTTGCTGGCAATCTCGTCGTAGATGCTGATGAGGTACTCATTGGGTAGATTGGAGTTGTCGTTGATGCCGGCGTTGTTCCTGATGAACTCATTCTGGGTCATGCGCTTCGCGATCTTGCTGCTGTGCAAGTCGGTGTTGAGCAGGATGACGGAGTAGGCCAAGACGTATGCCGTGTCGGCGTTGGCAAAAGCATTCGGGTTGCCGAGGACGTAGCGCTCGGCGAACTTGAGCATGAAGCGATCGATCTTCTGAGCCTCGCCAGGCAAACGGAAAGATTGCAGGAACTCACGGAGCGCATCGACGAAGCGCTTCTTGGTGAAGTCCATGGAATCGACAAAGGCATGCATGGTGTCGATGTTCTTCTGATCGCCCTCGCCCAAATACTCGCCGATTTGCGCTTTGTCGAGTTTGTCCTCGTGCAGAAGGAAATGGGCGATGTCTTTGGGGCTGTCGCTCGGAATGAAGCCGTCGCGGATCAACTGCTCCACTCCTCGCTTCGGCTTGAAATTGAACTGCCTGATGCCCTTCATCAGGGCTGTCTTTCGGGCCTTCTCCTTGCTGAGGTAGTCCGGATCGTCCTCCGGGACCGGCGTGGACGGCGGAAGCGGCGTGTCTAGACGGGATGAGATGTCGCTGGTGTGCGGGTCGATGGACGGCCGGATCTCGTCAAAGGACGACTTGAAGCCATCCGCGCGCCGAGGATCGCTGTCGGACCGCACAGAGGCGGACCAGTTGACCAGCGATCTCAGGGCCTCCACGAGAGCCTCGAGGGACAGGCGCTTCATGGCGTACTCTTTTGAGAACTCGGGCTCGGGCTCGGGCTGCGGCGCGATCTGGGTCACGGTGAGAGAAGGCGGCAGGATACCCCTGAGCTGCCATTCGCTTACGGGGGACGACTTGGACCTGAACTCTTCGTAGGCATGCTCGGTGGTTGTGGTGATGGCGACGGGCATGACGCAGGTCTTGGAGAGGTCTTCGATGATGGTCTGGTAGATGTTCTCCACGGACTGATCGCAATCGTAGTTGAGATAGATCTCGACGAGGGCCCTAGGGTCCGCGCAGAGGCGGTTGAGTATGGTGACGAAATAAAGCTTCTGCGATAGCGGCGCATTCTTCTGAGACAAGAGCGCGAGGTAGATCTCGTTGAGGATGACCTCGATCTCTTTCTGATCTGCTGTGAGCTACGATACCGGCTCGTCGGAGGGGAGTGGTCCGGGGTCGCATACCTTGAAAGATGGGCGCATGAACTTGAGCATGAGCCAGAAGATCTCGGAGCAGATCTCGAAGATCTTGTCCACGGAGCTTGCGCCGTTGCGAGTGATGCTCAAACAGAGATAGAACTTGATGGCCTGGAGGAACGAGGTGGGCTCGTTGCTCTTGGAGTTCTTGATGGTGCAGAGGGGCGACGTGAAGACGGTGATGTTGTTGTTGAGGAGGGTGTGGATGAGGTGGAGGGAGACGAGCTTGGAGCGCATCGGCTGGCCGCGGAGGTCGAAGAGCTGATCTGGGGGCAGGATCTTGGTCGACAGATTGCAGAAGGAGCGAAAGACGAGGTAGGCGTCGCGGATGTAGACCTCGTCCTCGGCGTCGAGGATGTTGTTGTCCTCGTGCTGGGAGGACTCGGCTATCGAGTTTCCGGACACGGAGGCGTCGGCCTCGTCCTTCTTGTCCTGCTTTAGCCTCGTGACCATGGTCGGGACGTCGCCGAGGGTGGAGTCATCGAAGCTCTTGCGATGCTCGAGGTCCTTGAGGGTGAGCTTGGCGGCGCCTCCGGGGGCGGCCGGGTCGGGCTGGTCATTGTTCTCGGACGGCGGGGCCGGGGACTCGTCGCCCTCGTCGCTGGGCTGGCCGCCACCGTTGGCGGGCTCCGACTGTTCGAACGTGGCGTCGCTCGAGCCGTGTCTGAGGTTGGCGAGGCTGAGCCTGGCCTCCTTCATGTGGAGTCTCGTCTTGACGCGCTCGAAGACGGTGCCGACCATCTGGGTCAGGGTGCCCTGGGCGACCTGTTGGTTGGCGACGCTCCGAGAGAGCAGGAAGATGTTGTAGACCTGGCGCACGGCCTTGAGCAGGCCGGCGCCGTGGACAACGATCTTGTCATTGAGGACGGCGGCGAGGAGCGACTTGACGATCTGCAGCTGGATCTCGACGGCGGTGGTCTCGCCCTGGAAGCAGTCGCATATCGTATCGATGGCTCGCTCGATCAGGGGGGACGCGGGCTTGGTGCCCTCGTCGGCGGGCTCTTCCTTGCCGGTGATGGAGAAGTAGGAGTAGGAGATGAGCTTGCCGATGCAGTCGAGGGCGGTGGTTGTGAGCTGGGGGTTGTTCGTCTTTGTCGCCAACTGCAGGGGAGCGAAGACGATCTCGGGGTCGGGGAGCTGGTCCTGCTCCTTGATGGCATCGAGGGCGGTCTTGGTCAAGTCGGCGAGCTGCTTGTTGCGCTGGGTGTCTTTGGATGTGGCTATGGCGTCCAATGAGGACACGACGAATTTGAGGGAGCTCATGGCGATGCGCGCGCAAGGATCAGCGGAGACGAGAGGAGACGAGAGGAGACGAGAGGAGACGAGAGGAGAGGAGAGGGGAGGAAGGGGGGACGTTCCGAGGGCCACTCGTCGTCGGAGGGAAGACGCGGAGTTTAGAGGGGGCCAGCGGCGTCCATCGATCGGGGCCGTTTCGCTTCTTGGGCGTCGAGTCGGGGAGTGCCGGTGGTGAATTGGGCGGGCGGCCTTTGCTGGAGCCGATCTTTGTCCTCGGATGATCCCTTGGAGGGGCCTGTCGAGCGCTCTCACTTCGAGATCAATGGGTAGAAGGCGCTCGGTAGTATGTTCGGGGTTGTATGCAGAGGAGAGGCGGCTGATGATGCGGCGTGGTGGTGATGCTCAAGGGCGGGCGGCGGGTGTGCAGGGCAGCCGGGCGGACGGGCGAATTGCCAAGGGGACAAGGATCATTTCGGGGCTTCGAGAATCGCAGAAGCGGCCGTTGGGCGAGACATGAAATGCGGATCGATGGTCCCGGCGCCGCTGCGTTCGCGTTGCGATGCGATGCGTCGGATTGGATGGGGTCAATGATCAATGGGTCGAAGGTGGTTTCTCGGGGTTTGACCATGTCAGAAACAAGCCAGATTGCTCGATACCTCAGAGATACCTGGATTGAGTGATGATGAATCAATTGATGGATTGATGGATTGACTGTACAGGGTAGGTGAGAGCGCAGACGATTACATACGGAGCACATAGGCGATGGTTCGATTGATCGCTGCAGGGCCGGAGGTGCCTGTACGAGTTCTAACAGAGCCACTGCTGTACCTGTGCCTGTGGCGGGTGCGGGGTCCGCCGTCTAAGTACTCCGTATGTACGGAGCACTCCGCACAGTTAGCCATTGAAGTCAGCGCGGGACCAGGTCCAGCACGTACGAGTACGAGTACTACTTCATCTCCATGATAAAGGCTAACAGCTGCCTGTGCTCCACTAGATCGAGCGAGCATGGATCTTCCGAATTGGTCTTGGAAAGCCATAAAAGCATATACATATACGGAGTACTCCGTAGATTCAGATCAATCAACGGTGACTGATCAATGGATCCCATGCTGGATGGATTGGGCAATGAGCTTTGATGAGAGAACAGGGGCTAAGCCATGAAGAAACTAGCGCAGTGCGCAATCTCTCCCGCCTGTGCCTGAAGCTGAGAACCACTGCGGGCATGGATCCTGGCATCCCATTGATCTTAGTCAGCATTCGCACCCGGTCGGAAGAGAAGCAGAGCACGACCATTCCCAAACAGAACTAGTCCCACAGGACTAGTCCCCAAGCTTTCCCGGAAGGCTCAACAAGGCAGCGCAAAAAAATGGATCAAATCGAGCCATTCCCAGAGTCTCCAACCCCAAAGGAATTTCCGTCATCTCGAGCCTCGAGCCTCGATCCTCTCCCTCTCTCTCTCTCACTCTCTCTCTCTGGCCTCCTCTTACCGCACGGCTACCGGCTACTTTTCCCGTCCCGTCCACTCCCGCGCGACCTGCTCCGGTCCCTCGTTGCCTCTCCTCCCCTTCTTGGATACGTCGATCCAATTGCTCTCGCACAGAGCAGTCTCTCCATCCGGACCACCAACACCCCCCCCCCCCCCCTTCTCTTCCGCCCTCTCTCTCTCTCCCCCTCTTCGCCGCGAGGGCCCCGTCGACATCCGACGCCTTCTTTCTTCTTGCTTTCCTTGAGAGAGAAGAAAAAAGATAGTACCTACATACCTACCTAGCTCCTCGGGTCGCCAAGTGCGAGACATTTTCACCATGCTCAGCGCCGCTCTCCGGAGGCGAGTCCTCTCACCTACGCACAAGGTCCTTCGCACGGGCTTCACGTCGCACGTCGTCCGATACTATGCCAGCTTCCCGGACCACCAGGTCGTCAAGATGCCCGCGCTGTCCCCCACAATGACGGCCGGAAACATTGGCACATGGCAGAAGAAGCCCGGCGACTCCATCAGCCCCGGCGAGGTCCTCGTCGAGATCGAGACGGACAAGGCCCAGATGGACTTTGAGTTCCAGGAGGAGGGTGTCATCGCCAAGCTCCTCAAGGATTCCGGCGAGAAGGACGTCGCCGTCGGCACCGTGAGTTTTCCGTTGCTTCCCCATGGGATGGGTGGTTTCTTCGGGTTTCTTCACCGTTTTTGTGATGGGCGCTCAAGCGACTGACTGCGTGCCTCTTTCTGATCCATACAGCCCATTGCCATCCTGGTCGAGGAGGAAGCCGACATCGCCGCCTTTGAAAAATTCACCCTCGCGGACGCCGGTGGCGAGTCCAAGGCCGCCGAGCCCAAGAAGGAAGCCGAGCCCGCCCCGGCCTCGACGCCCGCCTCTGCTGTCGAGGCCCCCGCCGCCCCGCAGCAGTACGAGTCCTCCGGCAGGCTGCAGCCCGCGCTCGACCGAGAGCCCAACGCCGTGCCCGCCGCCGTCCGCCTCGCCCGCGAGAAGGGCCTCAGCTTGAGCGGCGTCAAGGGCACCGGCAAGGGCGGCCGCATCACCGAGGAGGACGTCAAGAAGCTGGCCAGCGGCCCCGCGGCCGGCGCCGCGGCCGCCTCGGCCGCCGCCGCCTTCCAGGACACCCCGATCAGCGGCATGCGCAAGACGATCGCCAACCGCCTGCAGGAGTCGAAGCAGAGCAACCCCCACTTCTACGTCACCAGCTCCATCTCCGTGTCCAGGCTGCTCAAGCTCCGCGAGTCCCTCAACGCCTCGGCCGAGGGTAAGTACAAGCTGTCGGTCAACGACTTCCTCATCAAGGCCATGGCCGTCGCGTGCAAGAAGGTGCCCGCCGTCAACTCGAGCTGGCGCGGCGACGTGATCCGCCAGTTCTCGAGCGTCGACGTCTCCGTGGCCGTCGCGACCCCGACGGGCCTCATCACGCCCATCGTCACGGGCGTCGAGGGCCGCGGCCTCGAGTCCATCTCGTCGGCCGTCAAGGAGCTCGCCAAGAGGGCGCGCGACGGCAAGCTCAAGCCCGAGGAGTACCAGGGCGGCTCCATCTCCATCTCCAACATGGGCATGAACGACGCCGTCAACCACTTCACCGCCGTCATCAACCCTCCCCAGGCCGCCATCCTGGCCGTCGGGACCACTCAGAAGGTCGCCGTCCCCGCCGAGGACGAGGACGGCGAGACGACGGTCGAGTGGGACGACCGCATCACCGTCACCGCCAGCTTCGACCACAAGGTCGTCGACGGCGCGGTCGGCGCCGAATGGATCCGCGAGCTCAAGAAGGTCCTTGAGAACCCTCTGCAGCTCCTGCTGTAAGCGGTCCTCAAGACTTCCAGGAGCGATCAATTCTATTATCCGGGACGCGGTCGCAGGCAGCAGGGGAGGAAGAGGGCTGGAAAGGAGTGAAAAGGGCGATTGAAGGGAAAATTTCCTGGGAGGATGAATACACACACGCACACACACACACACACACACACACATATCAATATACGAGGAGGCGGATATATATTTATCAAGGGTATAGTTCCAAGGTGTGTTTTTAGCCCAGACACTCAGGCTCTCCGACAATGAACTGGGCCCGACTTGATGAATTAAGACAAGACGATAAAAGGAACGAAGAGGGAAGCAAAAAAAAAAAAGAAGAAAAAGGAAAGAAAGACAGAAAGAGAGAGCAGGCCTCGCATGCCTTTGTACAAATGATCCATCGGACTGATTGATGCCTGGAACGATGAAGAATTCAAGCCCCAACAATTATCGTCACTTTATTGTCTCAATATATTGCCTTGAACTCGAGGCCGAAGGGCGAGGGGACATTGATGGAATCCATCTCGAGTCCCTGCTGCATAGGTAGACCAGGCCTAGATTCGTGAGGAAAATTCCCATGGATCGATTGCATCTCGTGAGGATATTGATACTATCGTGACACAAAAGGGCGAAGATGTCTCTCTCCCCTTCTTTGCTCTCCCCCCTCCTTTCACCCCCTGTTTCTACCTCTCTTTCCATTGATATACATCCCAATCTTCCGTCAGTGATGATTGACGATTCTCGACACGCGATACTGGATTCGCAGTGATGAATGCCAGGCCGCTTGCTCCCGACGATGCGAGGAGTGAATCGATGCCATCATCATGCCTTGTCCTCCCTTTGCACCCCGTTGCATTCCGTTTGTCTACTATTGGAATTGGTCCCTTGACTTCATTCCTCCGCGATCGCTTCGCTTCTTATCTCGCCCTTCATATCATCCGAGACAGTGCGTGGCATCTCGGATTCCAGGAAGAGCCGCAACGTCGCCTCCTCGTCCTCGCGGGCTTTTCCCCATCTTTTATAGACTGCTTGTCCTCGCTCCCATTGAGATCCTGCCGATGTTGATCGATTGATGTCCCGAGATGCTGATCCTCTCCCAGGGCGACCTTGCATCACATCTTCTGAGGCGACTGTGAGGTCGGCCTGACCCGAGGATGCCGGGACTGGCTTGGTCCTCACTCTGAGACGATCAACGTTTGCTGAAATCCGACGACCAGCCTCTTCTCCCGCATCTCCCCCGGATCGTCCAGCATCGCCATACGACTCTTATCATCACCACCATCACCACCATCACCACCATCACCACCTCGCTCTACCCGCATCAACAAGGTCTTCAGATCCCACGGCCATCCACGCGAGGGTCTCGCCATCTTCGTCAACCAGCCGACCTCATCAACCCACGACTCTACACATCAACATATCACCATAATCACCACCCTCAACGGCCTCAAGACAGCCATCCATGATGCCTCTCCTCATCCTCCTCTGCGCCGCCCTCGCCGCCGCCACAAACCCAACCGTCTTCCTCCCAACACCTCCTCTCTCCCCATCCTCCTCCTCCCCTCCAAGCTCCTTCATGACCTTTCGCCGGCCCATCCCCCTCCCAACCCCATCCTCCTCCTCCTCCTCCTCCTCATGCCACACCGCAGCCCCTCTCTCTCTCCCCTGGCCCGGCGTCAACGCCATCTGCACCTCCACCCTCACCATCACCCTCTACCCGCTCCCCACCAGCCCCTTCTGGCCCGAGTGCGCCCACCGCCCGACCAGCACCCTCTACAACGCCACCTCCACGCTCGTCGCCTCCCTCGACTGCGCCGGCTGCAACGCCATCCACGTCTCCGCCGTGCCCGACGTCCGCTGCCCAGAGAACCCCGCGCGGCCCGGGACCACCGTCCTCGTGGACCAGACCACGACCACGACGCTGACCGTGTGCTCCCTGACGGCACGTACGACTGCCTGAGCGCAGCAACAGCCACTATTGGCCCACCGGTACATTAGTATCCAGCAGCAAACTTCAACCCATGAAGCATACGGGCAGTCAGGACGCAGCGAGGAAGGGGGAGGAAAATCTTTGGTGGGAGACCCTCTCGTCTCTTCTATATACGGCACGGCGTGCCTCTTCGTGGGGATCGTCGACTGGCGCTGACGCGGATCTGACGGGCGTCCTCACCAGGGGACACACTGCCGTCGTATACCCCGACTCAGCCATTGCCGCAGCGCGAGCACCGCACGTACTGTATTCCATTATGCTCCATAAATCACAGGAATATCGTGGGGGCGAGATGTTCACGGGCCAGGATATCATGCTGATGGGATGGATCTACGCATGGCGGTGCTAGCATCGCCGCTCCATTCTTCTCTCGCGGCCTCCCCCCAATGAATCATAATATATTATTCTTTGCGTCTTCGCCTCCTCCCGCGTTCCTGGAATAGCCCGATCGGCAACACGATCAGTCCATTTGTTTTGCGTCTAGCGCCGCAGGGCCCATGAATAGAGCCGGCGCCCCTTTTTTAGCCTCAGGTCCGGGACCATCCCTCCCATGATTTGATCGACCGACGTGCTGCGCAGGCACAGGCACAAGCATAGGCACTAAGTCATCTCAAGCTTCCCGGGTCTCATCATGTATTGATTGGTCGAGGTATTGATGGTGCCATCGATGCATCGCGAACCGCCTCCTGGGCAATGAGCTCAACGACGAGATAGAATTGCAATTGCATCATGGCCTTGCTCGAGTCCCCTTCACATCATGACGACGATGATGCCGGCGCTACTCCCCGTAGCTCGGGCTATAAAAGCCCTCGGCATCCCCAGTGACGCTCTTCTTTTCTTCCTCCTCCTTCAGCAATATCAAGTGATGGATTCAGAGATCCTCCCCCTTGGAGAACTTTGCATCACGTCAGTCTTTCGTTCGAGTTCGCACATCCCGCTCCAATCGCCCCCC
>NQYS01000005.1:1057726-1071126 GCA_003055955.1 Escovopsis sp. AC
AAATTCTCTCTCGCCCACCCCCGCCGCAACTATGCGTTTCTCCTGGGCCGTCACGGGAAGCGCCCTCCTTGCCGCTGCTCACTGTGAGCTCCAGTCCCCCACCCCTAATTCCCCTTTTCTCTTAGGTTGCCTTTCAGACAACGCCCTCCACCCCGCAGTGCTGACTCCAGTGCGACGCAGCTCCCCCCGAGGCCCGCGCCCCCTTGGCCATGTCCATCCCCGCCGCCGTGGGCACTGCCTGCACCGCGACCGTGCTCGCCCTGCCAGACGTCCATCTCGGCCCAACGTCCACCGTCTTCCCGAGCACCTCGACCGCCATCCGGTCCGTCGACTGCGGCGCCTGCGCGGCCGTCACCACGTCCCAGTTCCGCGTCGGCGTCCTCCCCGTCGTCCAGTTCACCGCCACCGTCACCGCCGATGCGCCCGCCACCGTCACCTCGTTTGCCTGCGCTGAGAGCGGCGCGCCCACGCCCGCTGTCCAGCCCGATGGGCCCCTGAGGTTCCTCGTCCCCGTCCCCGTTGCCGGCGGGCCGGCCGGCAGCTTCGGCAAGCTGAGGCCCTTGGAGGCCAGGGAACTGGAGGGGTTCTGGATCGACGCTGCCCCCGCCGGGGGCGATCCCAGCCAGGGCCCTGCCGACCCCCAGTACGGGGATTACAGTCCCGACTCCTCGACCGCCTCTGGGACCATGGCTCCAGGCCCTGGGCCCATCGCTCCTGGGCCCAACTCCCCGACCGGATCTGCACCCGTCGCTCCAGGCCCCAGCTCCCCGGCCGGCGCTGGGCCCATCCCTCCAGGCCCCAGCTCCTCGACCGGCGTTGGGCCCATCGCCCCAGGCCCAGAGATGCCGACCGGCTCTGCGCCCGTCGCCCCAGGCCCCAACCCCCCGACCGGCCCCGAGCCCATCCCTCCAACAGCCCCCTCCACGCCCACTCCCGTCGAGGGCACCGACGCTCCGCGCTGGACGCCCCCCGTCCCCGTCCCCGGGCCCCAGAACACGACAACCGCCCTCACCGGCTTCACGACCCTCACCAACGCGCGCCCCAAGCCCACCAAGGGCCACCGCACCAAGAGCAAGTCCAAGCACGCCCCGCACGCGACGGCGCGGCCGCCCTCCAACTCCACCTTGGCCTTCACCTCCACCTCCACGTCCTCGCAGGCCATCTGGTCCGCCCCGCCCGCCACCACGCGCACCATCTCGCCCCTCGGCGCGCCGCACCCGCCCACCTGCACGCGCAGCCTGACCCTCGCCCCCGCGCTCCCGCGCTCCACGCTCACCGTGTACCCGGCCACCGTGACGCACACGAGCCGCTGGGACTGCGGCGGCTGCGCCGTCGTCTACTCCTCGCTGCGCATCACGCCCACCGCGCCCGTCGCGTACGTCAAGACCAAGACCGCCCGCAGGCCCAGCGTCGTCACTGAGCTCGTGTGCACGGACACGCCGCGGGCGCCGCGGCCGACGGCGGGCCCGGTGGGGATGGGGTGGGGCGCCGTGTTTGTCGAGAGGCCGGCCGCCGGGGGGGAGGAGGAGGGCGGGGAGGAGGAGAATGATGTGGTGGACTTGGTGGATGAGGCGGAGCTTGGACGTCTGCAGGCACTGGGCTTCACTTTCTTCTGAGGGGGAAAGGGGGAGGACGCAGGATGGTCTCGGGAAGATGTGGTTTTCTTTTTGAGTGGAGGTTTTTTTATTGTTTTTTTTTTCCCCGGGGAGGCTCGATGTTCAGCATGAGCGAAGATGAGGAGGGGAGTGGGGACGAGAAGAGGAGGGGAGACTCAACAAAGACAGCGTGTTTGGTGGTTTGAATTGTTTTGGGCGCATGACTGCGGAGGGTTGAACAGCGACGGTACTGGGAATTTTGGTCTGGTTCTATAGTCTTTTATATTGAGGTTGATCTATACTTTTCGATTGCAACTCTCGAACCGCCATGCTCGCAAAGAAATGGGTCGTTGAATGCATTGTCCCCATCGTGATGGGCCTCATGGATCCAGGGAGACAGCGCGTCCAGGCGGCGAGGTCGCGTTCTTGGCCAGCAAGTTCCTCGTCACGTCGATCCTCCATATCGACGGGCCCGTCTCGTCGTCGCTCCTCCTGTGCGCCTCCACCCACGTCTTGATCTGCCCGCTGATCTCCTTGTTCGACGTCACCGTCGTAGTCCCGCTCGCCCATCCGTACATGTAGATGCTGAGCTTGGAGCTCTTGAAGCCGCCGCACCGCGCCACGTCCAGCGCGACGAGGGGGAGCGCGCCGCTCGCCACGGCGGCCTCGACGGTCGGGATCGTCCACTCGGACGAGAGGACCTGGATGGGGATCTGGAGGGAGTCGGGGACCAGATGGATCGAGAGGTCCTGGAAGCGGCGGCGTTTTCCCTCCGAAGCCTCTGGAGGCGCGGGCGCGGGCGCGGTGGGGGAGGCGCCGTCTCGTCCGCCGTCCCACGGGACCAGGATCCGCCCGCGCTCTTTCTCCGTCGGGGTCCCGACCGCGTCGAGGACGGCGTGGAAGTGCTCGGCCGCCTCGCGCGTGCAGACCAGCAGCCGGTCTTGCAGAATCGGGTAGAGCGTGCGGGCCATGAGGCCGCCGTGCCCGTTCTCCTCTTCGATCTGCGCCCGCGTGGTCCGGTCCTGCCACGGCTGCGGCCGGAGCCTGGAGTGCGTCAGGTCGGAGACGAGGTCGATCAGGATGGTGTGGTCCATGTTCAGCGTGGCCGTCAGGCCGGCCTTGTCGTCCCCGAGGAGGTTCTTCGTCGCGAGCTTGAGGTCCGGGCAGGCCCTCGTCAGGAACTCGCCGGTGGCGTCCTCAACGACGACCTCGACTGAGGGGTGCAGGCGCGTGAACTGATCAAGCAGGACGTCCACATCCATGCTGGCCCCCCTGCCGAGGTTGGGCATGACGATGCGCACCCGGGGGATGCGGTACTCGTAGCGGTTGATCCTTGCAGCGACGACGAGCCGTCTGACCTGCTTCGCCAGGGGCATGTCCTCCCACTCGGCCGGGTCGACGTCGTCCCCGAGCTCGTGCTCGCCCCAGCCCCAGCCGTTGTCGGCCATCTGCCGCGCGAGCCTGTCGGCCTGCAGCCAGCGGACGTCGATCCACTCGCCCCCGCCGTCGACCACGTGGACCTCGACCTTGCCCTGCTCCTTGAGCGTCCTATGGAGCTGCTGCTTCTGCCTCCCGTCGCCCGAGACCTGGGAGACCTCCCGCCGGCGCGTTTCCTTGTCCGAGCCCTGGAAGGTCTGGTTGACGGCGACGAGCGAGTGGCATCGCTTGAGGACGTCCCAGTGCACGGCGTCGTGCCGCACAATCGCCGCGCTCGTCTCAATTCTCCTCTTAATCAGCGCGAGGGCCGTCTCATCCAGGTCAGATCCCTCGTCTGCGAGCTCCGACTGGGCGCACTCTATGGCCTCGCGTTCCCGCAGTGACGAGCGGATGAAGGCAGGCAGGCCCGTGGCGCGCGGGACCTTGACCCTGCCGGAGATGGCGTCGAAGAAATGCTGGACCTCGAAGATGTAAGAATCGCTGATGGCGAGAAGCTTGCGGACTTCGTCGAGTAGCTGCTGCCTGCTGAGGGGAGCCGGATCCAGCCTGTCATCGTTGACGTGGGGTTTCGAGACGTCGGTCGAGCCCATGGCGGTGGAAAAAAGTGGCTCCCTTCTTTCGGCGACGCAGCGATTGTCATGAGCAGCATCAGAGGTGGAAAAACGCCCGTGTCTCCCTCCAGCAACTTGAATTGTTTTGATCCGGCTTCAAGATCTGCAGCAGGGCAGGCATGGCTGGCCGGCTACAACTGCCTGTCTCAGACTTGAATCCTCAGGTGAAGTTCGGTAGGAGGTGGTAGAGGTAGGGATCAATTTTTTTTAATGCGAGCGGCGAGCTGGAAAGCAAGGGTGTTGTCATGAGCGCGAAAGGGCGATTCCTCGAAGGTCCATGGTGAGCACAAGAGATACCAGAAACCCCAATGCTCAAGTCCAACTCCGACAAGGTGGTGAATGAGCTGCCATCAAGAGAGGATCGTGGCGATGGGATCGACATTGAACTTTGGAGGTTCGTGGTGAATGAGGCTCGTCCCGAAATGGTGTGGCGGAAAATCGTTGGGCCGCGTCCGCCACCGACTCGGCCGAGATGCGCGTCTCCCAAGCCGAACACGCGACCACATCGGATCATGTCCAGATCAGAGAGGATCAATGATCACCTACAGAGTCGCGAGAAGGCCATTGAGGCTGTCGATCAATCAGAGAACATGGAAAGATTGATCAATGTTTCGCATCGCCGTCCTGAGGATGGTAGATGTCGCTACCCGCCTCCTCCTATCCCGCCATCCGAAGCCTGGGCATCGGCTTCACGATTGTCGTCAATGGATCAATACTACCTGAAGGCACGTGGCTCTACCAAAAAAAATCTATTGAACTGATGTATCAGTGGAGAAATTCAAGGTAAGCAGACAGTCACAGTCAATAGAGGTAACGGTTCAATGTCAGACGCGAGATGAAACATCGGTTTGATCAATAATATTTCGAGCACTGAAGACGCCCGCAGTCCGTACAAAAAGTCGGTTCAAAAAGACCTCCCGCAAATTCAGCCCCCCCCCCCCCCCTTCAGGTGATGACTCTAGTTATTCCCTCGCTCCCCCCGCGACGCACGTAAAAAAAAAAAAACAAGCAGCAACGACGAGATTTTATGATCTAAATTTTTGTATAGTTGTTTTTTTCCCATGATAGATAGCCGAATTTTAGACGGTGACTGTGAGGGCGGCAGGACCAGGAGGGATGTTGAGGCCAACACCGTCCAGAGCCTCCATGCCGCCGAGGTAGGCGTTGTCACCGGTGCCGCCCTCGAAGATGGTGGAGCACTTGCCGCTGTAGCAGACCGACAGGGCGGGGATGGGGAGCTTGTTGGCGGCGGCGACGAGGCAGGAGGCGTCGGCGCCGGACCAGCCGCCGTTGGAGAGGTTGCCGAAGTCGTACTCGAGCCAGGCGCCGGCGAACTGGCCGATGGCGGTGAGGGCGAGGCTGCCGACGCCGCAGGCGCAGCCGCCCTGGGAGTTTGTGTCAAAGACAACGGCCTGGGACTGGCCGGCGGGCAGGGGGAAGTTGACGGCCTCGTTGCCCTTGAAGAAGCCATTGATGCCGCCGTCGGCGCCGATCTTGTTCCAGCAGGCGCAGACCTGGTCGGCGCCGCCCTTGTTGGTGAAGGTGACGCTGTACTGGTACTGGCCGGCGATGCTGGTCGAGACGGGCATGATGTTGCAGCCGTACTGGCCGGGCCCGCCGACGTTGCCCTTGTAGGCGATCTGGACGGCGGTGGCGCGCTTGGACCTGCCGCAGAAGGGGGTGTAGGTCGTGGGGCCGACGCCCTGGCCGCCGCCGGCGGCGGGCGAGGAGTAGGCCGGGGCGGCGGGGGCGGGGGCGGGGGCATCGGCGGGCTTCTTAGCCATGATGAAGTCGCGGGCCTCGTTGGAGCTGGGGGCAGCGGAGACACCGGCGGCGGCGGCGAGGAGGACGGCGGCGGACGTGAACTTCATTTTGTCGATGTGGTTGACTCTTTGGTGTGTGATTGTATCAAACGAATGGTATAGGGCGTTATTACGTGGTAGGGTCGTCAAAGTCGTGATGCAAAAGAGCGTGAAGGTGAGCGGCTGAGCGCGTTGCCCTGGAATGAAGGAATGTGACTGTCGGGTGAAAGTTCGACGTGTTTTTCGTTGATGAGAAAAGAATGGACAGGAAAATGGAATTCCCTGAGGGCCCGGCCTGGATATATAGTAGAGAACGAACGATGGGGAGTACGAGTGCTGCCGGTATTCAGGGGAGGAAGAAAAGAGGAAAAAGGAAAGAAAGAGGAAAAGGAGGGAGATGAGATGAGAAATATTAGAGTGGACAGGGGAGGCCTGGCGGGCGCCATGGGGGGATCGGAGGGATTGATCGAAGGGGATCCCAAGCGCTGTGTTGTGAGGAATCACGGGCCATTGGCCAATCACGGGTGAGACATGCTGGGTCAGACAAGCATTTCCTCTGGGCCTATGAGTTACCTTCACTCTGTACCGATGGATCTTTCTGTCACGTCTCGCAGAGCAGCAAAGCAGCAAAGACGCTTGCGGCCTCTATCGAATACTACCTGGTACTAATTCTCGTCAGAGCTGCATCCGGGCGGCTCCCAGTTGCAGCATCTACGAGTACTACTACTTTAGACAGTCTGGGGACTTTTGTGAGGCCATCTCGGTACGGAGTACATTTATATTCGTACCGTGCGATATGGGCTTCTCTGGACGACGGAGGTGGGAAGGTGCAACTCTTCGCAGGCCCTTCTTGAACTCGTATCATCGTGGAAAGAGTGCCGAATCGAGCTTAGTCCAGCACACCTGGAGGCGCTGCGTGGCCACTCAAAAGCTCCGTAACACCGGAGGCGGCCGAGCTGTCAACGCTGATCCACCGCCAGGAACCGCCAGGTACCCGATGCCTGCCATTGGCTGTGGGGACCAACTTGGAAGCGGGGCGGCCAGGCGGAGTACTCCGTGCGAGTTGGCGTGCACACTTTCATCAATTGATGGGACTTTTGCGCTCGGCTTGGTGGACCCAATTCGACACTCGGCCCCCATGGACGGACCATTGGCTGGCGACAACCTCAGGTAAGCCGTCGCGCGGACCGGGACAGGCAATTCACCGCTCCGGGCTGAGGACGAGTCCGTACTCTGTACACGGTACTTAGTACTCACGAGTACTGGTATCGATGGCTGTGTCGTCTCGCGCGCGTTTCGCATCTACAAGCTGAGGAGAGAGATCATGGCAGTGCCTCGCATTGAGGTCCTTGACTAAATTGAATTGCCAAAGCGCACAGCTCGGTTCACAAGCACGTCCACAGTCCAGAACACCGTTTCCCACACTGGAGGCAGAGGTCGTAAGTACCGGTCGCTTCCACAGAAGTCGGATCATTCCTTCCCTTTTGGCCGTCGTGTGAGCGCCATGCGGTGAAAGCGATCGCTGGTTCATTGCATATCAACTGCTACTTAGTACTCCGTACGGAGTACTCCGTACCAATGGAGGGTATGCATGTAGCCGTGCTCCTGGAAACGGCCCATATTGATTGATCCCAGATCCCACCACAGAATTGAAGCTACTCCGAGCCGCCACACCATCCAACTTCAGTTGATCCATGCTGCCCTCCATCCGCTGATGCTGGTGTTGGGCCTTGGCTGTTTCGGTCAGAGCCCCTACCGCCGCGCAATACGATGCCTCTTCATTTGGCTGCCTGAAATCTCCCCCGTACCTTAGTACCATCTTTGCTCTCCGATCCGGTCGGCCACAGCGCAATCCGCCGGTCTTGGACAAGCCGCCAGACGCGAGAGGTCATCGATGTCCGTTCAGGTGGTAGTACGGAGTACTACGGAGTATAGTGGGACGAGTACGGAGTACTACGTACATGAGAGCACCGTTCAGATCAATCCATGCTGATCCTCTCGACCAGTCCCTCGTGCAGCTCAGCTAGGAGCCCAGACCCCCGATCAAGGATTCCAGAAAGTCCACCAGTCCTGTGGCGAGCACCCCGTTCCCGGATCCATACGAGTGCTCGTATCGTCCATTTACAAGTACATACTCGTACATATGTACGGAGTACATCGCCAGCAAGCGGCCGTTTCCGTTGGCCGGATGATGATCTCTTTGGTGCGTCTGCGAAGCGGTGAACAAGGCCGCGGCATCGAGGCAGGTCCGATGCCTCGGTGAAGGCCTCACGCCGCCCGAGCGAGCATGCCAGGGATCGATGCGGATGATGGCGCGCTCGAGGATCCCCATCGGGCCTCTCTGTCCAGGGATCGTCTGCTCGGTCTCGCTGCCTCGCACCATCCGCCGCCTCCACAATTACGAACAAGACAATGATCGCCGGTGCGAAAAGCAAAGGTGAGTCGCCATGGCAGCATTGCAGAGAAGCACCGAGGAAAACGCCCCTTTGTTTCCTTTTTTGACTGACTTTCTCGGCACCCTCTTCCCTCAGAAGTCGGCGGTCTCGGTGATCGGTGTAATTTGGGCTGGTGGACCGTGAGACTCCACGGAGTGCTCAGCGGTTCTCGAGGTACCGGTGCGGCGGCACAGCATTCGTTGACGTGACTCAGTGGATGCCATGGATAGGTCACGGTGACAAGTGGATGGGTGAGAGCTCGTAGGCATGGGCTTCCACGGCCGGTGCAATCCTTCTCCCCTCCCCCCTTTTTGCCATCTGCTTTCTCGAATCATGTTCTGCTGCATGGAGGATTTAAACCTCGAGGCGACCCCTGGGTCAGACTAGTATGTAGCTCGACAGATCCGAAGCTTCCCATCTCCTACGAGAGGTACATACTCGTACTCCGCAGCAGCTCTACTTCACACCTGCGGCGTCCTCCGGACTCGTGCGATTAGGTACAAATGCATACTCCGTACTTACTTACATACGCAATGCGGATGAGGCTGTGAACGAGCATCTTTGCGCCAGGTCCGTCTCGCCCCTATTCGGGTGCAGGGAATCAGCCGACGACTCCACAAGCTAGAAGCAATGGATCCCGGATGCGATCTATTGCCGCCTCCCTGTTTCTTTGGATCGGGGATACTGGATCGAGTCCGCAGTTCTATAGATAAATACTAATCGCCTATCTATACGAGTAC
This sequence comes from Escovopsis sp. AC, assembly GCA_003055955.1. NCBI lineage: Eukaryota > Fungi > Ascomycota > Sordariomycetes > Hypocreales > Hypocreaceae > Escovopsis > Escovopsis sp. AC. The sequence goes on from NQYS01000005.1 coordinate 1,066,347, forward strand.
ATACCTCTGTGACAGGTTGGTCGAGGTGAACTCTTGGATTTGATTCGCGATACTCCGTAGTCGGTGAGGCGTCGGGTATCATCACGAGCCTCTGATCGGTTGGCAAAAGGCGTCAAAGCCCCTATTGACTGGCAAAAAAAAAAAAAAAAGACTTGGTGCATTCTCACCAAAGATCACATCAACATTTCCTTGAATTCAATAGAAAAGCGAGAGGAGTCCCTCAAGTCTCGCAATGTTCTGAGTCTTTCGGGGTCTCAAAAGCAGCACGCTGGAATGCCACCGCAATGTCTCGGGTAGGCACCGCGTCTCAAAGAGCAGTTGACGTTGACCGTGCGTGCGTGCTTTTGATCGTGGGGTCCATGGCCCGCGATTGACTGTGATTGCACTGAAAATCACGTGCTCTGGCTGAGATCTCACAACTCGAACTCGAAGAGTCAGCTCTTGCTGGAGCGGGGTTGGAGCTGTTGCCCCCCCCCCCCCCCCGAAGCCTCCATCCATCTTATTCGCTGCGGGAGAAATCAAGAGCCCACAGGAGCTGAAAGCACGCACTATATAACGGGCAGCTGGAGGACCAAATACCCCGCAGCGAGCTCAATCAACAAGACGCTATGCCTGATCTCAGACCTGTTGATCCATCAATCAACTGATTGATCCATCCACCATCTTGCATTGATTGATCAATGAAGTCTACCGTGCCAGCTGAGCTGGATTGCGTCATCGCCCGCGAGGACTCGATCCAGAGACCTGGAACAACTTTCAGCAGGCGCGACCTGCCACGAGGCAAATGTGACTGCCAATTCTTGATATCCTTGATCAATCCATCCATCCATCCATCATTTAGGCAGGGATGCCCTCGTCTCCTCGTCCTCGCCTCCTCTATGGATTCTCCCCCGCAACCTGAGGTGATGCGAGATATGAGCTCAAGTACCATCCACCTGCGCACTTCAACCACTGAGTAAATAAATGAATACTTCCCGACTATCGCCCTCAAGCATTGTGATTCGGATCTCTGCCTCTTTGTCGGCGCCGTGAGCGCAAGAGATTGGCTTTCCAGAGGAGGACATCCTCTTCCTCATCGCCTTCGCCATGCCTCGCTATTCTCGCTGGACCAACGTCGATCACCTGCTCGGCTTCGACAGGCGAGGCCATCGACGGCACGACGAGTACCTCGGGGAGGAGACGGCCTGTGAGCATTCCAAATCCATACCATTCTCTGCTCGAGGGGAGAGAGAGAGAGAGAGAGAGAGAGATTGCTTGAGTCGCAACGGCAGCAACAAAAGTGGCATTGCCAAGGCTATGACTTCAAGCTGACAGAGCTTCCCCCTCAGTGCTCTCCCAACACCATGGCCGAATCGACGCGGCTGTTCCTCCCAAGGAGGTCACAAAGGTCTGCCTGCGACTGCGACACCTCGTTCAGGAGATCCTGCCCTACGAGGTCGACGTCGGCTTGATCACCGATCCCAACAGTCGCATCATCACCCAAGACGTCTTGAAGGCCGCCAAGGAGGCCGGCGGCGAGGAATACAAAGGATGTGTGGTACATATGCCACGGCGCACCTTGCCCCCTCCCTGCCCACCGCGCCGCTTGCTGATCTCTAGGTCTTTTCCCACTAGGTCTATTGCTTGCTCGTGGTCTCGAGCTGGTTCAAGCAGGAGGCCGACATTGAGCTTTGGAACGCCGGCCAGCACAACGTCCGGGCAGAGGCTTGCGGGGTGATTGCAAAATTCATGTAGGCCTTCAACTGCCGCGGTCCCCGAGAGCAGTCGTCCATGCTGAAACTCTTCCTATAGCATTGAGGCAGAGGAGGATACCTCTTACCTGCTACATTCGGTCCTCCTCCACCGCTATTCCCACCTCGTCCAGGGAGCTCCGGCTCCCCCCACCAATGTCATAGAAAAGGCCGTCGATCTCCACGCCGTTCGCGTTATTGGCTCGTCCGGTTACCAGAAATGCATCGGCTACCTCTGGCGAGGATGGGTCGTCCAAGACGAAGATGATCCATCCTTCTTCGTCGATTATACAGACAAGGACAACACCAACTTCTTTGTCCACATGGATCCCAACCGCATGCGCACGCCCAGGAACCAGAATGCCGCACAGCTGCTGTTCTCAGTCGTCTACCTCGGCCTTTATACCATGGCCATCAACACGGTGAACGCCGGTGGTGTGTTTGATTTCGCCGAGATCTTGCTCTACTTCTTCACCCTCGGCTACGTCTGTGATGAGCTCCTCAAGCTGTACAAGGTGGGCTACAGGATCCTCGGATTCTGGAATGTCTTCAATGCCATCCTGTATGCATTCTTGACGGTTTCCCTGGCATTCAGGGTCGTCGGGTTGAGCTTCAAGGAAAGCACCGATAGCCGGAAATACTACAGCGAAGTCAGCTATGATATTCTGGCCTTCGTCGCGCCAATGTTCTGGTGCCGCCTTTTGCTCTACCTGGACAGCTTCAGGTTCTTCGGAACCATGCTCGTGGTCCTCAAGGTCATGCTCAAGGAATCCGTCATTTTCTTTGCCTTGCTGAGCTTCATCCTCATCGGCTTCCTCCAAGCATTCATCGGCCTGGATCTCGCCGAAGACCAGCGCTCGACGGCGACCTCGACCATCGTTACCAGCATGGTCAAGGCCGTACTGGCAAACCCAGAACTCGACGGCTTCGCGACTTTCAGTGCGCCCTGGGGCACGATCCTCTATTATTGCTACACATTCATTGTGATGGTGCGTTGCCCGCTCCTCTGGGTTGCAAGATCCTTGTTCGCCGCCTTCTCTTGCTAAGCTGACCATCTTTTACCTTCCAGACCGTGCTCCTGAATATCCTCATCGCCTTATACAATTCTGCTTATTCCGACATTCTCAGCCACGCGGATGATGAGTACCTCGCACTTTTCGCGCAGAGGACAATGCAATTCGTTCGAGCACCCGACGAGAATGTGTACGTTGCGCCGCTCAACTTGGTGGAGATAGTCATTTCGGCAAGTAGCGAATGGTGGGTGAGAAAGCAATGGTATGAGTCCTTCAACGACTGCGTCATGAGCGTCCTGTATTCGCCGTTGCTAGTTGTGACGGCATATCTCGAAACGCGAACGGCGACCATCATTCGCCTGAACCGGGCCCGCGGCGAGGACGACGACGACGTGGTGAACGAGTGGGAGCAGCTCGAGAACGAGGTCGACTTCGTCGCCGAGGGATGGTCCAAGACTTGCGACTCGGTCAAGCCGAATCTGGCAGAGGATCCGGTCATCTCGGAGATCAAATTCCTGCGCGCCGAGGTCGAAGAGCTCAAGTCGTTGCTGGCCGAGAAGGCCAAGGCTGCCGATCTTGAGGCCTCGGTGACTATTCAGGGCACCCAAGATGCGGGTCACGATTCTAGGGGCCACGATTCCAAGCCTACCTCCTCACACGAGGTTATCGAGCCCAATCAGTATGTGGTCTCAGAATCGCCGGCAGTGGAACTCGTGGCAGTCACAGAACCGCCTAGAGCGTCCGAGGACAATGCCCCTGACGCTGGCACCTCGGAACCCCCCACACTTGTGCTCTATCCCGCAGCCGTCGAGCCTGAAACCGTCGTGGTCGAGACTTCGACTGTGAAGACGGGGGAAGAGCCGTCGGCAGGAGGGGCTGCTGTGAATACCGAAGAGGAGCAGGGTGCTGGAGAGGCAGTCGCGGAAGAGTCCGAGGATAGCAAGCAGTCGAAGAGCAAGCAGAAGAAGAAGAAGAAGGAGACAGGGAAGAGCAAGGATTCTACCCAGGCAGACTCTAGCTCTAGTGGAAGGAGCATCTAGAGGGACAGGTTGTTTCATTGAAGCTGGAGATGCGGAGGGTTGATGAGAGGAGGGGCAGCAGCATTTATCTCAGGGGGGGGCAGTCAGCACGCGAGAGAGGAGCATGGCATTTGGGTGGGACGTGTCAGTCACGGAATGGCCAGTGCCACGAGGTTTTTCTCTTTGTATAGTTGTTACTGAGCATTCTTATGACTACTATCCAAAACATTGTTAAGCGAGTACCCTGTTCCTGGAACCCCTTTGACCCAAGTCCTGTTCGTGAGAAGTATAGCCGGTATCGAGTGAAGCAAGCTCACCTATTCATGTTACCCCGCCTTGCCATCAACATAGTCCTTCTCTCCTGCCCGACGGCTCGTTCAATTCTCATCCGCATCTGTCGACTGGGAATCGTCTTCATCCGGCGGGAACCACTCCCTGGAAACACTGTCAGTCGACCCCCCACCCCCCACAAAGGGCCGGTCAAGCCCCCCTCCCGCCCTCCTGCGCCTGCTAAAACACCGGGCGAGCGACTCACGGGATGGCCTGCAGATAGGCCGCATAGTCCTCGTCCTCGGACACGACGAACGCGATCCTAGTGTAGAGGGGCGCGGGCCCCATGCACTCGAGGTAGGTCCTCGCGGAGCGGCACGCGACCCACGCGGCCTCGCGGCTCGGGAACCCGCGCTTGCCCGTGCCGGAGCCGTTGCCGCTCCCGCCGGCGGAGGAGCTTGTCCCGATGGCGGCGAAGGCGAGGGTGCAGGCGCCGCGCTGGACGGCGAGGCGGTCTGCGAGCTGGAAGGCGTGGGCGTAGCAGCGGCCGAGGTCGTCGAGCGCGGCGGAGCGCTTCTTTGCGGGGGGCAGCGCGGCGGGCGCGTTTGCGTGCATGTAGGAGGGGCCGACGGTGTGGATGACGAAGGGGGCGGGGAGGCGGAAGCCCCTGGTGGAGACGGCGGAGCCGGGGGGGAGGGGCCGGGCGGAGCGGCGGGGGGGAAAGGGGGGGGGGGAAGATGGGGGCGAA